>OW818031.2:59655101-60063796 GCA_942486065.2 Calliphora vomitoria
TCTGTTAGTCATGAAATTGATGACATATTTTATTATTCTAGGCCCTACCTTCCAGTCCTTCAATTGTTCAACTATTGAGTGAATACCAACATTGTCAAAAGCTCGTTCGAAGTCTAGAGATACTACTGTAGCATGTTTTCGTAACGAGAGACACTTTGCAATTTGGTAGTCTACATATAGTAGACTGTCAATTGTCGAGCTCCCCTTTCTAAAACCAAATTGACGGTCATGAAGTAGTTTATTCGTAGTAACAAACCACCATAACCTGTTTGCTATTATTTTATCTAAAACTTTTGATAAGCAGGGGTTTAAAGAAATGGGGCGGTAAGAATTAACAACTGTCTTGTTTGATCCTGGTTTTAAAATTGGTATTACAATACTGTTTTTAAATTGTTGAGGAATATAGTTTGCAAATATATTGTTATATAATTTTAGGGTTCGGATTTTCATACTGTGTGGTAACATTTTTAACATTTTATATGAGATGCGGTCAATTCCGGGAGTTTTACCTTTTAGTTGATTTAAAGTTGAACTAAGTTCGATGAAACTTATATTATTTTCAATTTTAAGTGCCTCTGGACATGGTTCAGGGAGATGGGAGCTGAGTAACGCGTTGCGTTTGTTTGTCAGAAAAGTGGAAGAATATTTTGAATCTGAAGAATTTTCTGACCAAAACTGTCCAAATTCTTTGCCTATTTGAAATCTGTCCGTAAACATTACACTCGAGTTGTTTCCTCGTGAAATACAGTGAATGTTTTGGGAAGATTTGTAGCCAGTAAAATTCCTAATATTTGTCCAAATTTTATCAATGGGGGTTTTGGGGTTAATAGTTGAGGTAAATTTAGTTATGGATTCTGCCTTAGCAAGTTTTACTTTTCTTTTAAAAAGAGCATTAATCCTTCTGTATTTTAAGAGGTTGTCTTGGATCATATTTCTTTTGAATATATGCCATAATCTATTTTTTTCCCGTTTCAGGTCGTTTAAATCCTTGTTCCACCAGGGGACTTTTCTTGGTTTATTTTGGGATTGTGGTATAGAAATATTTGCAGATTGTAGTATTATCTTGCATATATTTGCAGTTTCCCTATTGATGTTATCAAATACAGGCTTTTGGTGCTCTAGTTGAGTACAAAATTCCCTATATTTTGTCCAATTTGCTTTGTTTATGTTGAATTTCGGTTTTCCAAGTGAAGTTAGGGCTATTGTTTGGGGAAAAAGTGAAATAAAGATTGGGAAATGGTCACTACCACAAAGATTGTTGTCTGTTTTCCACGTAGTTTGGGGAACCAAGTTAGAAGAACAGAAACTTAAATCAATATGGGAGAAAGAACCATGTGTATTGAGATGAGTTGGAGAATTGTTATTCAGTAAAACAAAATCTGTATTGTCTATAAAATCAACCAGAACATTTCCTTTACGGCTATTATAATGCGATCCCCAGTTTTTATGATGGCTATTGAAGTCTCCTGTTATTATTGATGATGTATTACAATTGAAAACGTTCTCTAAGTTTGTAATAGAAAAATTGGAATCTGGTGATATATAAGAACTAAAAACATTTAACTTAAATTTTGAAACTATTTCTATACAAATTGTATCGAAGTCATTATTGACATTAATTTGTTTTTGTTGAAGAGTTTTGTGAACAAGAATTGCAACTCCGCCGTACCTAGTAGTTGATGTGTTGATAGCATACATATTGAAGTTAAGAGGTATTGGAATGTTAATTAAGGAATGAAGGTGTGTTTCTTGAATTGATATGATTCTTGGATTATAGGTTTTGATTAGGGTTTGGAGTTCATGAAAATTATTCAAATAGCCATTCATATTCCATTGGATTATACTAAGAGCCATCATGTACATAAAAATTAATAGGAACAACTTTTTTACAATACAATATTTGTATTTCGATTAAGTAAATGAACTTTCCTAATAAAGTAGCTTGAATAAAGCTTATCTTATAAACCAAATAAAAGTTAAGAGTTGTAGTATTTAATCTATATATATAAAAGTGAATGTGTGTCTGTATGTATGTATGTTTATTATTATTAGTTTGGGCTTTATAGACGGCTAAACGGCTGAACCGATTTGCTTGAAATTTTTACAGTATATTTATGTATGCCTGGAAGGAGCTATAGGCTACTTTTTGTTTTGAAATTTTAAGTGGGCGTGGTACCTCCCATACAAAGTTAATTTTAAAAATCAAATATTTAGAAAACTATAATAGCTATTGTTCTCGAATTTTGCATGAGCAATTCCACTGTTTGTTTAAATATTTGCGGCAAAAATGGGAGTAGTAGCCACAGAGGGCGTGGCACCTCCCATATGATGATAATTAAAAAAAATGTATATATGGGAAACAATAAGATATATGGTACGGTTATTCTACCATCAATATTAATATTTAGGACAAAAATGGGCGGACTATCAATAGTGGGCGTGGCACCTTCCATACATATGATGACAAATTATAAATAGGGAAAGATATATCATCTATCAATATTAATATTTAGGACAGAAATGCGCTGACTACCAACAATATTAAGTAAATGTTAAAATTTGTATACATTTGAAACCCTTATCTATATATAAAAGTGAATGTGTGTTTGTATGTATGTATGTATGAAATGTATAACATTTCCATCTAACTTCTGCAGCATGACGCAATCTATAGAAGAGTTAATAAATTGCGTTTTCCCCAATATCGGAAAAAATTTTAAAAACAAGCTATGGTTATGTGAACGCGCGTTACTGGCAGCCAAAAGTATAGACGTTATCTCCATCAACAGCAACATTCTGAATACCATCGATGGTAATCTAAAAATTTATAAATCAATCGACACTGTTACAAATATTGAGGATGTCGTCAATTATCCAGTCGAATTTTTAAATTCGTTAGATTTACCGGGCTTTCCACCACATGACTTGCAGTTGAAAATTGGTGCTCCTATTATTTTACTAAGAAACATTGATCCACCACGACTTTGTAATGGCACTCGACTTATAGTAAAGAAATTAATGAACAATCTAATCGAGGCGACCATTATAACTGTAAAGTACAATGGATCAGATGTATTTCTGCCACGTATTCCGATGATAACTTCGGAAATGCCATTTGATTTTAAGCGATTGCAGTTTCCTATTCGCCTAGCATTTGCAATTACAATTAATAAAGCTCAAGGTCAGTATTTGCAAGTTTGTGGACTAAATCTAGAAAATACATGTTTTTCACATGGACAGCTTTATTTTACATGTTCGCGAGTGGGAAAACCCACAGACTTATATGTATATGCACCAGAAGGAAAAACCAAAAATATTGTATATCCTGTCATTAGAATAAAAAATAATTAATAAAAGTAATGTATATATCAAACATTAAATAAAAAATGTTTTTCTATAAACTTCTATATTTAACATTAAGGTTATAAATAAGAAACAAATAATGTACTACTTATTAAAATAGAAACTAATTTTAGATAAACTAAATAAGTATATTGTAAATCATAAGATAATATAATAAAAATTAATTTAAAAGGAAAACTGTAGATTTAAATAACTTAATAAATATATTTGTTTAACTCTAAACTTTTTATTTCATTACGATACGGGTAGCGAAGCACACCGGGTTTTAGCTAGTATTAAATAAACTTGGGTGAACTTTTGTATATACATATTTACAAAACATATTACAGAGAAATACCAACCAACAACTCTTAAAAAGAAGTAAATATAATAAAATGAAATCATACAATTATTTGGATATTTAAGTGATAAGTTTAACATTAAGGAATGTAAAAAATACCTTTTTAAGTTTTTGTTGTAGGTAACTCTTATTATTTGTTTTAAGAGAGTCAAATTGAAAGAGCATATATCATATGATGATCTTAATGTAACATGTAAATTGAAATCTTGCAATGAGTTGTTGATGAAAAAATCTCTTAAATCAAGATAATACAAATTATAACGGGAATTTGTATTATTAATATTAAGATATGCATTAAATATTTTAACATCGGAATGTGGAATTGTAATATCAAAAATATTTTTTATTAGGTTTTTGTCATAAAAATAGTCAGAGATTTGTATGTTAACTTTGTAATGGAAAAATATGAATTTGAAAGTGGAAGAGTATAGTATAATAAATAGAGTAAGTGATAAAGTAAAATGTGTGAGAATAAGTAGATAAACAAGAGATATAAGATTTAAATATAGCTTATAAAGAAAGGGTTTTCTTAAGGTAAAGTTAATGTGAGTTTTAAATAAATATATATTAGTTTTAATACAGATGAGTAAATTAAACTTAATGTGGTAGATTAATAATTTTATTGTTGTTATATATGAGAGCATGCTTTTAGTGAGAGTTTTAAGATCTATTGATTTGAAATAGCGCAAATATTTTAATACTTGGGGATATAAGTCTGAGAAGTAAAGTAATGTAAAGTTAGGTGAATAAATTATACTAATAAATGACATATTCTAATTTTATAAAGTTTCTACTTATTCCGTTTAGATTTTCGAGTGGCTGCCTTAATTTTATCCTTAAGTCTTTTTGATGCGTTTTTTGGTAAAATAATTGGACTGTTTCCGTTTATAGTTTGTGACGAAGAACTAAGATGGTCTGTTTCCATTTCAGACAGAGAATTATCCATATCACTAGCTAGGTCCGAGTAGTCTTTAATTAAACGAGGTTTATTGATTTCTGTTGGTGGGGGCATAAAAGAAGATGATGGTGCGGCGTTGTTTGTAGTTTTTATTACCGTAGAGTACAATGCATTTTGTTGGGAATGACGTTGTCTGTATAAAGCTGTTGCCTTTTTTTTACCGACTTTTTCCAGTGTGATTATGGCTTGAATTTCTTTTTCTTTTAGAAATATGGGGCAACTTTTGTCATTAGTAGGATGGTTAGTGTTTTCAACATTGGAAATTCTGCAGTTAATACAGGTTGGGGCATTACAACATTTTTCATTGGTTTCTGGGTTTGTATGAAAAGCGTTAGAGCAGTTTGCGCAAATTTTCTCATTTTTACAGATTTTGGCGACGTGTCCATACTGGAGACAGTTTTTACATTTCATTGGCAAAGGAATATAAGGGCGAACTTTAACTTTTTCATATCCAATGGCCAAGTCACTTGGTAAATTTGTGGTTGCAAAGGTTATGATTATTAAACCTGTTTCTTTAAGTGATCCCTCTACCATTTTTTGAATTTTATTTACACTACTAACGTTTTGACTTTTTAATTCCTCTACTATTTCGGATTCATTAATTCCGCGTAGGTCGTTGGAGTAAATGACTCCCTTTGCAAAGTTAAGACCTGGGTGTTCTTTTAATTCAACTTCTATTTTGGGTGATAAAGACGATAGCTGTATAAGTTTGTTTGCTTGTGCAAAAGACTTAGTTTTAATGAGGATGGTGCCATTAAGTAGTTTTTTGCATTGTAATACTTCTCCTCCTGCAGCATTATCTATTACTTTTTTTATTAGGAATGGAGAGACATTGGAAAGAGTTTCCGAACTCTTTACCCTTTCCATTACCAAAAATTTCTCTCCCGGAGTTAAAATAGTCATTGTTCTTGACTTATCAAAAGTTATAGTTGGTGGTGGTGATGTACCACCACCATCTGGCGGTAAGTTCATTTTCGTACAATTAAAATATACTTAAATTCGATTAAATTTTTAAATAATATTACAGTATGTTTCCGAGAATAACAAAATAAAAAAAATAAAAAGTTTATGATATGAATGGTTGTATATTGATTATAATTAAACACGTGTATGTTTATTTATAGCGAGCGCGAGAAAAAGCTAAATACGTCTGATCACAAAGAGAGCGGTCTATAGACTGAGCTATATATTAGATTTACGTTTTCAGTGAAAATTTATCATTTATACAAATTGAATTAAAAAAACACAAAACAATCAAAAACAGCTTCTCCTATAAAGTGTATTTGTGTTTTGCACTTAAGATTTATGCGCTCTTAGTCCTCTATGTAATAAAATCAAACTTCAATTTATCGCTTATTACTAGCTTACCTCTAAACAAGTGCTTCAACTCATAACTCGCTGTATCCAAACATATCTCAAAATTCGTTAAGCCCTATAAGTACTTAGTATGAACAAGTAAGAGTGCAATATTTTTAAAGACTACAAAACATTTTTGAAAAATATCTACTTTTTTTGGAGGTTGTCTCACATTTTGGTGGTGGGTATAAAAAGCCACATTCAACCTCAACTCAATTGCTACTAATCATCATATTGAAAAACATGTTTAATATTAATGGCTGCTGTAAATAATAACTAATAATACTGCTGATGATGATGATGATAATGACTCTGGCGCTGACAAGGCAAAATAATAAACTGCAAACAAGAATGGAAGTAAAAGTGAAATAAAACCATTTCATCATTATCAGAAATTAGTTAGTTTCCCTCTGCTTCTTCCTAATTAAATAATGACTAATGGAAACAAAAATTTGCTTTGAATTAAAATGCAATGAAAACATTTTAAACAATAATATGTAAATTATTACAATTTAATATTTTTTGTGCTTGTTTATGATTTTATCAAAAATAGTAGAAAAGTAAGGAATTTAAAATATCAAAAATGTTTAAGGAAATTTTGGCCAAAATTAATTACATCCATCCTTGAAATGCATGAAAATGTTATCTCTGGAAGAGGTGATCACAATTGGCTACCGAGATCTTGTGATTTAACACCTTGCGACTTCTTCCTTTAGGACCACGTGAAAAATAAGGTCTACGCCAACAGCCCAGCGTCGATTCAAGACCTCAAAGATAGAATTCGTGAGGCTTTCGAGGATATAGGGCAGCCACTTTGCGATTTGGTTATGGAAAATTTCATGAAAGGGATATGGTCCTATAAGCGTGGTCGTGGTGGCCATTTGGCTGATGTTGTTTTTCATTATTAACGGCATACAATTATGAATTAAACATCCGATCATTTATCTCAAAAAATGCCATTTTTCTTTGAATACCAAAATAACACCTCTTGTTGGAAAACCCTGTATTAAGATTTTCAAAGAAACTCTACGAAAATCTTAAACAATTTTATACAATTTTAGTTTTTTATCACCTCTAAATGCGGCTAATGTATATATATGGAGGAATTACTATATATAAAGTTGTAACCAGCATTTTATATTTAAAAATGAAAGCAAACATATAAAGGGTTTTTTATTAAGCGCTTTCTATCTTACAATTTAAATAAAATATAATGTGTACCGACATATTTAATTCGTTTGAAAGGCGTATAGATGCCATAATAAATGGAATATGCCATTGAGCAAATGTCAGCCGCGGCCTTGCGGGTGGCTTAAATCTGAAATGGCCAATTTTTCATATCTCTGGCGCATAAATTAGGCTGAATTTGACCAACAGCATGGGTTATGTTGGCATTCACACCCTCTGTAGTATGTGACTTATGTGCTGTTTTTATAATACAAGCGAGTACATTGAGTAGAAATTTTACACGAAATAGGTTTTGTTACAATAACAAATCACAGCATAAAAAACAGTACATTATTCTTAAGAAAAATGCATGATTACGGTGGCTAGTTCACATCACCTCCACGTGAGATGACCATGCCTTCCAAACGCTGGTATGGAATGTCCGATGTGGCATGAGCTCTGTGACACCTAGCGCCTTTCTGAAAAAAACACACGTCGTTGGCTAAAATAAATTTTTAATCATCGACGGTGATGGCCTGAAAAACGTCGTTCTCAAAGAAATGTGGACCGTTGATGCCGCCGGCCCAAAATCCACAACAAACAGTGACTTTTTTGGGGTGCATTGCATGCTCTGGGATCTTATGTGGATTGGTATCTTCCCAAATTCGACAAGCAGAACACCCATTTTGATAAAACAATTTCATCATTTGCACATCTTGCTAAAAACTTAATTGTTGATTAAATGACAGCCAATACGACAGATGTAACATCAAAAATATGGCCGCTATCAACTATGAAAGTTCGGAAGTCCCTATTGGAACACCCTATTGGAAAACAGATATGTAGTGTCTTTGACTGGTTTATACTTATCTCATTTGGACTTCAATCGACATATTACTTAATATCTGCAAAATTACTTACGAACAGAAAGATAAATCGACTAAAATTATACTCAATCTCCGATTACTTACTTTAATTTGTTACCAACTCAATGACAGATTAATTGTAACCATACAACTTTAAGTAAAGGGTTTGTGAAAAGCATAAGTGTATATTACTGGTCCCCTTACTCTACCATTGCTGCTGTTTATATGAGATCCTTGAGCAATCAATCCATCATGGCGATTTGGTTTCATTGGCTGTTAAATAAAACTAACAAGTTTCCAAAGCAAGTGTGTAAGTGCCACTGATACTTGTACTTGTAGTCGTTGTACATGAGAGCATTCAATGTAAGTTATAAGAACGTTAATGTGACTAACAATTTTAGTTTCTGATATTTTTTTTCACTTATTATACAAAGATTCTTCTAAGTACATCTGCCATGTCTACTTTTACTATAGCACTCCACTGTGTAAATCGTGCTGGCGATGTTTTTGATGCTTTTAGCTACTTTAAATTTACCAGTCTTGGTATTGTCGTTATAGTTTTTGATGTTGTTCTCAAGTTACCTCCTGGTAAGTATAAATGGATGATGGCGGAAATGCTTAAAGATTATAGGATTTTATTTCTAGCTGAATGAATTCAAAGTTTTCACTGGATAATAATGATGGTAAACAATTGGCTTTTTATTTAAACTCCTACACACATATTCCTCATTTATATACACATGGGTATATATGAGGGAAATCGAAAATTTTCTTTTGGATTTCGAAAAGAAAACAACTAAAGTAATGGTCATTGAAAAGTTGAAAATTTAAAAATATGTATACTTTGAATCTTAGAAGATTATTTTCATTAATTTGATATCTGACTAACAGTTTCTAACTTAGAGATTAAATCCAACATAAGTTAGAGTCACTTGATTATGGAAATTCTTATAAAGATTAGGTAATGAAAATATCCAAAATCGGTCCAGTAGAACCGAGATATAAATTGAAATTTTACACACCATGTCAAAACACCAAGCAAATTTGAATTTAAAAATGAAACTCATGAAATCATTAAAAAAGAATTCAGTGATATTGGAGCCCAAATTGCAACACTACAGCCACTCGAATTAGAGATTGACGGCCAGACAATTGAAGTAAGCTACAAATTAGTGCTACCGATGGTAGATGGAAAAGTAGGCCAGGCTTTGACAGACACAAAGGCTTCCTCCAGCTGCATTATATGTCAAACTACATCAAGCCACTTATACCAAGTGCCGGAAAAATCATTAGATAATAATGATTCATACATACCGCTACATACAAGAATACGATTCATGGAACACATACTAAAAATTAGTTATGATTTGGATTTTGGACCTACAGAATCAATAAGAAACAACGACACCAATAAGGAGTTAAGAAGTTTAAAAAAGAAACATTTTCAGGACCAATTTCTCAAATATGGGTTGATAATAGATCAACCAAACGAAGTATCAGATGATACGAATGATGGGAACACAGCAAGAAGGTTCTTTTCAGATCCCGAAAGAGCATCTAAGATAACAGGTGTTGATATAAATCTTATTTCAAGATTTAAAACAATTATCGATGTACTTGTGAGCAAGGAACAAATTGATGTTAGAAAATTTTGTAATTATACCAGAAAAATATCACGAAATTCTACAAATGAAGATCTATTTAATATATTACTGGCAACGTCAGATCCGCTCATCACTAGCATTCGAAGTCAATGGGAAGTAGAACATCGGGACTTAGATGAAGATGCTCAAGGACAGAAATAATTTATAACTAAATATGGAATATTTGTAGGCTATTTTCCAAACGAATGAATAATAGATTTATTTTTCTTTTATTGTTACTTAAGTAAAAAATAAAGTAATCATTAACAAATTTTTGATACTATAAAAAATAACAATGTTTATTCTTAATGTTACTGAAATAAAAAACAAAATAAACTTTTAAAAATCGTAATTTTTTTTATCCAAAAACAGCCAATTCTAGTGGAACCGTTTCTTTAAAAACCGTTTTAATAAATAAAACTGATTCAAAAAACAAAAAATTTTCGCATTTTCATACTAAATGCTATACAACTTTAATCTTAAATTTCTCAACAACTGCTGAACCGATTTTAATGAAATTAAAACTGGAGAAAAATTAAAGAAGATATAAAAATTTCTAAAAGATCTCTATCGGCTCAAAAATTACAGAGTTTTGAACGATGAAAAACGATCCTGAGCCACTGTGCGCTGGTAGCATCATCGGACCTTATTTCTTCAAAAACTAAACCGGAGATCGCGTAACAGACAATGAAGATCATTTTCGCATCATGAGTAATGATTTTTTATGACAATCGAGTTATTAAATTAACATATAGCGATTTCGAGAAATTAACCAGTCAACCGATTTGACACCTCTAGATTATTTCCTAAGGAGCCGCATGAACTCACTGATTTATACTGATAAACCAGCAACAATTTGGAGGCCAACATTGTTCGTGTTATTCGTAACATGCAGCCATCAATGCTAGAAATAGTGGCACAAAATTGGACGTCCAGAATGCTATTCGTCAAGAATAGCCTCGGTGGCCATATACCCGAAATCATTTTCAAATGTTAATGCCATGTATTGATCCTTTAAATAACAAAATTTGTTTGATTAAAATTATTTTTGTTTACAACTAGTAAAATTCTCCAACAATTTTGATTTACTCCATATACATACATATGTATGTGTCTTGTTAAAAACAGTATTATTGTTTATACTCGTATTGCATGCCTGCGTGAGTACCAAGGTCGACCCAAAAATATTTTGAATTTATACGAAACTTTCAATAATTAAATATCGAAATACTAACCATTTCGGAACACTAATACAAGATGCTGCAAAAACACTCAACAGATATTGTTTTGCTATATTCTAAAATTAAATGACATTTTTAATATTAAGTATTTCAGTCAAGTGGGTACTGCAATTATTAGACAACTATTGGGCATATTTTACTGCAATTTTAATCCTTCTGGTGAGAACTTTAAGCGAAATGTTCTCGCACTCTTGTCGAATGATCTCTTACAGAGTCTGTGGCTTGTTTTATGAAATCATGATTCTCTATGATCATGATTTCATTAAATCCTTAAAGAAAGAAGTCTGAAGACAATACAAGCCACCAAAAATCGCCAAAACGAGAGATAAACCTTGCCAAAAATTCAGCATTCTTGCAACATAAGCACCATGACGACATAACTAATGATTTGAGGTCCAGATGTTAATAATTCAGAATATAATTTTCAAAGTTATAAAAACGAAATCGTTACTGAATTTCAACCCTAATTTAAAAGTTTTAAAAATAAAATTTGAGTTATAAAAACTTCTCAGTCTTATCCCGTACATAGTTGTGACTACACAATTATAAGCAGACCCACACTCTCTGATTTTCTAGAATAACTATAGAAAATAAGTAGCAGTGAAAGTGTGTGAGTCTGGTTGTTACAGCGTATTATGAACGGGTGGGTATTTGTTTTCACGCAAGACTTGATATGAACACCATTTTTCACAGCAGACCCAACAAATACAAATATTTATTCAATTTAAGATTAAATTCCTTGGCTTTATGTCAAATAATTTTAATCACCATGTGTGCATACTTTAAGACATTGGTATTTAAAGTTAAAAATGAAAACAAATTAACATATGTGAATGATGCGCGTTTATGTATGAAAAAACAATATTTTATTTAAATTTCAAAACCTTTTTGTGATATCTATGCTTCGAAAACATAGAAGCAATGGCATAATGAAATTAAACAATAAAACATATTATGTATGTCGAAAAAAACTAATCTATCTATATATATATAACACAAAAAATGTTTCTACCTATGCCCGTTATAGGCTCTGAAACCATACAATGGATAAGCTCCAAACTGGTTTCATAAGAAAGGCAATTTTTTGAAGATGGTTTTAGACACATAAAATACTGCTTTTGTGCTTTTAAGAGTATAAATCGGGAGACGCTTTTTAATTTTTGTACTTTTAAGAGGATAAAACGGGCGAGAACAGAGTTTTAGTACTTTTTTGTATCCCATATCCTAGAAATTAGATTTAAATGGAATTGTAGTCCTTTAAAAAAAATATTTTAAATGAAATTTGGAGCTTTTTTTAATTTGAACATGTAAGGAGTGAAAAGAGGGATCCTCTTATTGGTACTTTTTTTACAAAAATATTAATTATGAATATTACAAATGTTTATTATAAAACCGCTCCAAAAAAATGAAGATTTAGCATAGTAAGTAGCACACGCCGGCTATCCGCTAGTATTTCCTAATTACTCAGTTATATTCTTTGATTAATTACAGAGTAATTACAATAAATAAACTTAAGCCTAATTAAAAATTTACTTTCAAATTATATAAAATAAATAGTTTTTTTTTAACAAACACAAACTGCGTACCGTTTTGCTTGTCTGCAGAGTCTCTGGCGGGAATCGAACCCGCAACCCTCAGATTGATAGTCCAGCACACTATCGTGTAGTCTATCGGGGGTGTAGTCTATCAATAGTAATTTGTAGTCCAAAGTGAGACGATAATCATGCTAAATTTGTATACCTATTATCAAAAAATATTGAGGGGTGTATTGATTTTGTCATTCCGTTTTTAACATATCGAAATATTGGACGTATCCTGGGCCGTCATACAATTTTAAGACGATCTAGCTATGTGCGTTCGTCTGTATGTTGAAAACAAGATAGGTCCCAAACTAGTTGGCAAATATACTGTTTAAGCAGCCATAAATAAATCCTGATAAAATTTTGCATAAATTAGTTCTACTTAAGAACTCTGCAATTATAAAGGGTTTTCCAACAAGAGGTGTTATTTTGGTATTCAAAGAAAATTTACATTTTTTGAGATAAATGATCGGATGTTTATTTCATAATAAAGAGGAAGATATGCCGTTAATAATGAAAAACAACATCAGCCAAATGGCTACCACGACCGCACTTACAGGACTTTATCCTTTTCATGAAATTATCCATAACCAAATCGCAAAGTGGCTGCCCTTTGTCCTTGATAGCTCCACGAATTCTATCTTTGAGGTCTTAAATCGACGCTGGGCTGTTGGCGTGACGTTATCATTCACGTGGCTCCAAAGGAAAAAGTCGCAAGGTGTTAAATCACAAGATCTCGGTGGCCAATTGTAAAAGAGCAATGGTTTCATTGCTTGTATGGCACTTATCGACGTATTGTTGAAAGTAAACGTTGTTCATATCAATATTATCCAACTCCGACCA
The DNA here is from genome assembly GCA_942486065.2 of Calliphora vomitoria. Lineage (NCBI taxonomy): Eukaryota > Metazoa > Arthropoda > Insecta > Diptera > Calliphoridae > Calliphora > Calliphora vomitoria. The sequence continues at coordinate 59,668,459 of OW818031.2, forward strand.
TAAGATACGGTGTAATGACGTTTGTGGAATGCCCAATTCCAAAGAACGACGAGGAATAAACAAACCTGGATTTTTTCAACACTTTGGGCTACAGCAGCAACATTCTCAGTTGTTCAATAGCGACGGGTTTTATCTTCACATCACTAACTTGTCCCAACAGCTCGAATTTCTCCACCAATTTCTGTATTGCGGTCCGACAAGGTGCTTCACGACGACCGAAAAATGCTCTAGTTTTGCGAACTGTGACTGCAAGATTTTCACCATTTTTGTAGTGAATTTTAATAATTTTAATGCATTGTTGAAGCGTGTATCGTTCCATTTTTAGTAATGGCGTAGTTTCTACTTGTCAAATGTGATAGAATAAAAGCTTCAAAAGTGACAGCTATCGAAATACCGGGTGATTCAAAATAACACCTCTTGTTGGAAAACCTTTTACTATAAAGTATGCCAAAAATCGGGCAACAGTTGTTCCTTATAAATGACCCCCGTTTTTAAATGACTTGAACATTCATAATTGTCTTATAATAATTAATATCGTGCTGAAATTAAACATAAACAAATTTTATGTGAACCTAAATCTTTATACCAACTTTTGTGAGGATCGGTTAATAACAAGAAAACATATTTTTTCATATTATTTCATTTCTAAAACAAAAATGGACTTTTTTTATTTAAGTACGTTTTGCTTGTAATAATAACGAGCAAATGTGTTATATACGGCACAGCATATATGTAAATTTCTTTATTTATATATAATTGGCCATTCAAATTATTGCAATTTCTTTATGAAATTTACTTGAATTTTTTTATTTATTGAATTTTTACTACAGTTTAAAAAATAAGTTTAAATTGTCAACTGAAAATTCCCATGGCGCATGCCTCAATTTCAATGAAACGAACGTACTCTTTTATATTTGAATCAAATTATAACAGTTGTAACAAACGCGACACGTAAATACACACATGTTGTAAGTGTATTTGTGCGTGTTTTATTTACGTTTCTTATGGATCTCTTAAATGACCTTCACCACTAATTTCTCACCTCTTTCTTACAAACGTACACATCCGGTTACAGTGTATAACACTGTATTTATTGTTGTTCTACATATTATGTTACTTTTCCTGCATCCTTTTCTTTGTTATCCAAAAATTAAAACTCGTATTTAATAATTATACTTCATTCAAAAAAATGTATGTTTGCAGCTTTCGACTGTGATGTTGTGTGGGATTTATTGTTTAAATTAAAAATGGGTTGGCTGTTTAAGTTATAAATTAAAAATGATTTAATTTAAACGTGCATTTAAGTAGTTAATGCGTGTTATTAATGACAATTAAGTTGAGGTCATAAATTAGAAATATTAAGGGAATGTGCAAAACACCAAAAGAAATAAATTTTATCATCAAATTTAAGTTCAAAATCAGGTGAACATAAACTTCTAAGTAATACTGATTCTTTAATTTAACTTAAATCATTTAATAATGATTTCTTTAATGTAAGTTATAATCTACTAGAAATTTAAGTAGTAAAATTTTAAAGCAACAAAAATGCGTTAACATTTCAAAACTTAGAGATTCCACTTCAGTTATTTTAACATATTGCCATACTCCTTTTATTGTGAGATAACTATAATCAATCTTCTTTCGCCCTTTTTGTTTCTTCTGACACAAAGCGAAAAGAAATGATTTGTATGTTTTGTTGTTTTTTACTCATAAGCATGAACACAATTTATTTGAATTAGAAATATGTATATTTACTATTGTATTCTGGTTTTTATATTTTAAAAAATATATCTAAAATAAACAGCAAATCAATCTGTGTTTAACAAATGAGAGTACTATTGTATAAAGCAGTGTAAGAAATGTGCTAATCATTATGACATATAGTTTTAAACATCAAACCCAACATCAAAAAAATATGTGGGGTATATTGATTTTGTCATTCCGTTTGTAACATATCAAAATATTGGTTGTAGAACCAAAAAGTCCTGGGATTCCATAAGATAATAAAACGATATAGCTATGTTCGTCAGTATGTCTGTCTGTTGAAAATACGATTGGGACCAAATTTTCCCACAAGTACTCTGTGTGGCTAAAATTTGTTTGCAATAGAAAATGGGCAATATCGGTCTATGATTTCTCCTAGGCCCCATACAAATGTCCCCCCGGAATGCTGTTTGGGCAATAAATATGTTGATTATGCGGCAATCCTCATAAAATTTGGCACAAAATTGTTCTAAGTACTATGAAGTTATACTGTATATTATGGAGAAAATCAGGCAACATTTGTCCCTAGAACCAACACGCAGCAAAAAAAATATAGTTGTGCATGTTTACTGTAACCATTTAAACATGTTTAACAATATTATAGTCACATATGATTGTGGTAACTATAATATGGTTAATTTACGATTCACATGATTGTATCAACCATATTTATGGTTACAGTAAACAAGTATGTGTTTGTGACAACCATATTATGTTACTCTCAGCTTACCATATTATGTTGCTCTCGACTTACCATATTATGTTGCTCTAAGCTTATGGATATCATAATCTGGGAACAACATATTATGATAAAATTATTCAGCATAAAAATGGTTGTCACAAACATATACTTGTTTACTGTAACCATATATATGGTTGATATAATCATGTAAATCGTATATTATCCATATTATAGTTACCACAATCATATAAATAGTTACTGTGACTATAATATTGTTAAACAAATTTTAAAAATGTTGAAATGGTTACAGAAAACATGCACAACAATATTTTTTCTGCGTCCATACAAGGCCTGTACAGTTCCTTGTATTTCTTAATATTTCAAGAGATATATAGCTGAAATTTATAGTAGATGTAGTACATATCAGTATTCATATTTGAACACAATGTAACAACAATATTTTTCCAAGATGAAACATTTATTGCTGACACTTCCCCCACTATAAAGATGTTGTCTTGAACAAAACTTATTAGTTTCGAGTTGTTAATATGTGACCATGCCATGTGATCTAAACTTTCAGACATTTCTACACCTTTCATTCGTGGCGCATGAAATAAGTCACCACAAAAAGTAACAACAACGATCTTATAACAAATTCATCATTCAAATATACTATATTTCATCGATGAAAAAACAACGGCTAATCATACCTTAGGTATGAAATCTAAAATGGAATTTCTTCACTTTAATAAATCTCTGACAACGCCAAAATTGAGCTTAGTAGCTTAATATTATTTTGCGATAAAAATCAGGTGCTCTTAGAGTTATGTCCACCGGCTCAGAATTTTGGTAATAAATTTCAATAATTTCCAAAGCCTGAACTTCATACTGATAACAATGTAAACCTAAACTAAAGTGGAATGAAAGGAGCTTACAATAATCTCCATGAACCTTTCGATCAGAAATTAATGTGTAGCCTTTAACATTTATTTACATTTTATAAGAGGTACTCTAATAAAAACTAGCATTATCGTATGTCTACTAAAGTTTAAATAAAGTTTAAATTTAATTCTTTTATAAATCACTTGTTTAAAAAATTGCATTTAATATAAATTATAGTTTAAAGGCTTTTTAAGCTTATTAATTTCATTCAATTTAATATTATATATAAATTTCATTTAAATTAATGCAATTTTTATACGTATGTATTAACAATATATAATTTAATATCACTCATACGCAACCCATGTACCTACGTGTGTGTAATAAAACATCACATATTCAATTAAATATTACGCATACGCCTTATTTGCACATGCAATTATTTTCAAACAATAAAATTATTTCCTACAAACCACACACTTTCCATAACCAAAGTAAATATTCATAAATATTTAAAACTACATTATTTTTCTCAACACATTCTCTGCTTATTTTGGCTTACTTTAAATCAAACTCATTTAACCAACTCACACAGCGCTTTTTTAAAGCATTTCATTACGAGTTACAAAATTTATATCCCGTAAACCATTTCATATTGAAGTGGAAAGGATAAATGTGATTGTTTGTATTGTGTTTTCAGCATGTTGTATTTTTTTTTTTATGTTTAAGCAATTTTTGTAAAATATTCTTTGAACTTAAACACAACAAAACTTTATTTACTTTGTCGTAAAAAATTAAAATAAAACAAACCAACGCAAATAAAAGAAACTCTACCACAATAACAACGACAACGACTAAAAAACACAAAACTTTATTTTCATGAGCACAATGAGTATTGTTTGATTTTCAACTTCCTGCTGGATATAAAAAACCTCCCAGTATGATTTTAAAATAAAACATAAAAAATAGAACCATGTTTTTCCATCATTTATTTTATTTTTTATGTGACACTGTAGGTTTTCAGGAAAATTGTAAGCACCACTCAAGGTGTGTGTTTGTGAAATGTGTGGCTGTAACAAAAAATTATGTTTTTTTTTCAACATTTTAGTTTGTTTTAAATGTTCGGAAAGTTTTCATAAAATGCAATGATGACGATGATGATTACAGGAAACAAATTGCGACAAAATCAATGGGGCACAGACAAATTAAAAAACATTAAATTATAAATGAGCACAATGACTAAAAACACTGTTTAAAAATCCTTTTTTATATTTATAAATAACCAAAAAAAAAATTATACTAAAACTAGCGTTTTATACTGAAACTACCGTTTTATACTAAAACTACCGTTTTATGCTAAAACTACCCTTTTGTACTTAAACTACCCTTTTGTACTTAAACTACCGTCTTGTACTAAAACTACCGTTTTATACTAAAACTACCGTTTTATACTAAAACTACCGTTTTATACTAAAACTACCGTTTTATACTAAAACTACCGTTTTATACTAAAACTACCGTTTTATACTAAAACTACCGTTTTATACTAAAACTACCGTTTTATACTAAAACTACCGTTTTATACTATAACTACCGTTTTATACTAAAACTACCGTTTTATACTAAAACTACCGTTTTATACTAAAACTAACGTTTTATACTAAAACTACCGTGTTATACTAAAACTAACGTTTTATACTAAAACTACCGTTTTATACTAAAACTAACGTTTTATACTAAAACTACCGTTTTATACTAAAACTACCGTTTTATACTAAAACTACCATTTTATACTAAAACTACCGTTTTATACTAAAACTACCGTTTTATACTAAAACTACCGTTTTATATTAAAACTACCGTTTTATACTAAACTACCGTTTTATACTTGAACTACCGTTTTATACTAGAACTACCGTTTTATACTTGAACTACCGTTTCATACTAAAACTACCGTTTTATACTAAAACTACCATTTTATACTACAACTACCGTTTTGTATTAAAACTGTGCCCATTTAAAAAGCTGTCGACAACTCCATATTCATAAATATGTAAATGTAAAATTGGAATCTTGAATTATATCACTTTGTTAATAGCAAAATTTACTGAACCAAAACTTATAAAAAAATGTGTTCAAGCGGTATTTCAAATTTACTGTTATTTTCCTTCTCCTTGTTATTGTTGATTATGGTCATTTTGTCCCATAACTAAAACAGTTGGATCTGGTTTTATTAAATTTTAAAATGTCACAACAAGTACATGTATTCAGAAAATGTATGTGGCATACAATCAAATCAAAAAATGTATAAATAAGTGTCTATGCAAATATTTTCTACAATAAGCGCTGATAAATGCGTACATTTACCACATCCTTAAATAAACAAAAACTGAAACAGACAAAAATGACACAATATAAAATGAAAACGTAAATGCTCCAGTAACTTAATGCCTCAACAATCACTAGATATATTTGTCATTTCAATTATGTCAAGTATGATTAAAAAGGAAAAAAACCGAAATGTATTCTAAACTGAAAAATTATACAAATAGCTTTTTGTTGTAAATACTTCACGCTCTCGAATACACCCACACATTTACACGCTCACCCAAACACACAATTTTTCCAAACATGACTCTTCAGTTGATTGTTCCAAAGACAGATTTAGACATTCAAATAAAGTATTATGGCATCAAGGCAAATAGGGATAGAATAACAACAGCAACAAAAAATAATAATAAAAACTGTCAGGGATATAAATGTACCCATATAGTACCATGGGGAATTTCCATAACAAACAACGATTAAGGATCAAGTAACTTTGGCTTTATGGTTAAACATATGGTAAAAAAAATAGACTCGTGGATTTATACTAAACATTAATGTAATATAAATATAAATGTAGCAAAAGCGGAAATATTAAGAAAATAAACCAACAAACACACATTTTTATAGATAGTCACAAAAGATTGTAAGATTTAAGTTTAATTTGCATATAAAAATTATACAAAAAGGCATAAGTGTAAATTTTTCATCTTTTTCATCATTTTCGCCATACTTTACAGTCTCATACATTACTTAAAAACAGTGGTCGGCATAAAGAGAACATGGATTATCATAACATATTATTCAGTAACCATAAAACCAGACCAGCTATTTATAATGATTTTTGTTTTGTTATTTCACAATTTGTATGAACTTCTCTGGTATTAGTTTTGTTTATAGGTAAATATCGGATCATATTGGGCTTCTGGAGGCTATGAGTTCCGCCCACTTCTCTAGAAGAAAAGAACCTTATTTTGTGTTTCTAGTTTCATTTAAATGGAATAATCACAAAATACATTTTTGATCAACAAATAATACTCTATACTGTATATATATTAGGGTGGCCCTTAATAAACGAAAGTTGAATTTTTGCCATTCTCATCGCCAAGTTTGGTGAACATTGGTAAAAAAAATTATCCTGATAAAATTTTAGGTAAATCGGTTGGGATTAAGACGTTCCGCAAGCCCTCTGAAGTTTTGAGATGCATTTAAAAGGGGAAAAATGTTTTTTTTCAGTTTTTGTAAAAATTTTGCCATTAAAAAATTACTTTTGCAATTTAATCTAAAAAATAGAAATGTATACATAATTGTCATTCTAATGAGACATAAAAAACAGTAATTGGTCAAACAAATTTAAAGTTATTAAAAATTCCCCATTCCATTAATTTTGAAATTTTCGAGAAAAACAATTATTTGGCCATTTCACTATGAGCGAATGAGCTCTATTTCACTACTGTTATGAACTTTATGTAAAACCTATTCAGAATATCATAGTCCAGATAATTCTAAATATACTTTGAAAGTTTTACTAAAATTGGAAAACGTTAAACCTTAAAGCTTGAAAGTCAAAGGTCAAATTTTTCAATATTTGGAAATTCTAATTTAAATTCGTTAAAAGAGTAAAGGATAATGCTAGTTCTTCAATTCCAACTCTTTTAAAAGATGACCAAACATTCACTGACCCGGTTGATAAAACTAACCTTTTCGCTGAATTATTCGCAAGTAATTCTCACTTGCCGGAAAGTGATCAACCACTGCCCGAACTCGAAAGAGTATTAGTGACTATGCCAAACATATTCTTTCGAGCTCGCGCTGTAAAAAGGGTTTTAACGGATCTCAACGTATATAAGCCTCCTGGGCCAGATGGCATACCAGCGCTGGTCTTGAAGCAGTGCTCTTCGACGTTAGCTCGTCCATTAGCCAACCTTTTCAGCATTTCATACCGTGCCAGTGTATTTCCTGTATGTTGGAAGGTTGCTAAAATTACCGTCCAATAACAATTTGTTCTGCACTTTCCAAAGTTATGGAAAGTATGGTGAACTACCATTTGGTTAAATATTTAGAATCCAATAATTTGCTTAACGACCGCCAGTATGGCTTCCGTACAGGACGCTCTACGGGAGACTTGCTAGCCTTCCTATCGGAAAAATGGTGTCGTTCCATTCACCGTTTTGGCGAAAGTAAAGTGGTGGCTCTAGATATTTCCTAGGCGTTCGGTGCACTATTATCGAAACTTATTGCTTTTGGTGTCGGTAATAACTTCTCTCGATTTATATCGAGCTTTCTCAGAAATCGCACTATACGAGTTGTTATAGATGGGATCTCATCAAACGAGTTCAAGATGAATTCAGGGGTACCGCAAGGCTCCGTTCTTTCTCATAATCTATTCCTTATTTTTCTAAATGACCTTCTACGTCAAACTTCCAACCCTACCTATTCTTTTGCAGATGACAGCAACATTTGCCATTCATATTCATTGAGTTATAGACCAAGCCTGTCGGAGATTGAGGCAAAACATGAATGATTCCCTTAATCTGAACCTTGTGACAATCTCTGAAAGACGCCCGCAAGACTCAGTGTTGCTTCATCTGTATTTATGGATGGTGTAAATATTGTGGAATCAGACGCTCTTGATGTTCTGGGCATGAAAATACAATGTGATGTCCGCTGGTCTAAACACAATTTTCAAGTGTCGAAAGAAGCATTCAAGTGTCTCGGTTTTTTGAAACAGTGTAGGAATTACTTCACTCCATCTGATCTCCTCACTATTTACACCACATATATCCAACCGAAAATGGAATACAACTCCCATGTATGGGCCGGTGTTTCAAAGTCTATTTTGGAGCTGCTCGACTGCGTACAAGAGAGGGCGAATGTGATTATTGGTGACAGTAGGGTATCTAAGTCTATTGATTCGCTGGAGCACCGTCGCAATGTGGACTGCGTTTCACTGTTCTATCGGTACTACAATGGAATGTGTTCTGATGAATTTAGGGAACTTGTTCCTGAAACGCGCAGATTTTTACGTAATACACGTTTTTCGTCAAGAACACATCCCTTTGTGGTCGATTGGCCAGTGGACCGCACAACACATTGCAGGGAAAATTCGTTCTTCAGCCGTACTGTTCGTATGTGGAACAAACTTCCCGCCGAAGTGTTTCCTGCCATTTCCAATGTGAGAAAGTTCAAATCGAATGTCCACAAACACTACTCCCTCTTTGCTCCCTCCCATAACCTATTTTCCTAGTTCCAACACAATGCTTTGCATGAATAGGGGTCATCCCCTGAGTGGATGTCCAAGAAGAAAAAAAAATATTTTATTGAACATTTTTGAAGAATAAAATTGATTTTAGCCCTTTAGTGTACTTTTGATTTATTAAATTTTAAAAAAAAAACTTGAATGATTCAGTTTATATAATTATAAAAAACATTAAAATTACCACCATTCATATTGACTGTATTTTTCGTGATTTTAAATTTTGTTAATTTCCATTTTCGTGCTGTTATTATAAATACTAGACTTCATGTTATATTTTTCTTAAGTTTCATCAAAATCAGCCCAAAAATAAATAACATTTCACTATCTTTAAATTAGAAATTCAAATATTGAAAATTTTGACCTTTGACCTTCAAGCTTCCATATTATTAGCATTTCATATTATGGAGCATTTGCAAAAAAGTGTTTAAGTTTATCCTAAAGTCAATTCAATAAATGGGTATTCCCATTTATATACACAGTATTCAGAAAAATTCAGCCTGTAGTATTGTGTTGTGAGTGTATAAGTAATAAATGTTTCATATAATTTGTATGTGATACCCGGGTGCTCTGTCACCCTGTTAAGGCTATAAAATATAAAATAATTTACCACTCCCTCCCAAGCCGAGCCACAAAAGTGTCCATTATAAAAAATAAATATAAAAAAAAGTTAGGAGTTCTCAGAAAATTTCCAGAAAATCTGTACCATTTTTACAGCTTAAGCTAATGCAGAATGTGTACTGGCTTAATTTTCCGTTGTGCTGAACGATTGCGTTTGAAATGTTGTAGCTTTAAAAATAGATCTAGGAAATATGGTTTTTTAACAGATCTGAATCTTTATAAAAAGGAGTATATCAGTCTCGGGTTACAAGTTCAATTCCCCCATAAACTCTTGTCTGTTGGTCTTCGTTGTTGTTGTACTGAATAAAACTATAAAATTTTTTAATCCAGAGGTTATGCACCGCGGTTAAGGACAAAAAATTATGCTACTTCTACCGGGTTAGTCTGATTGCTGGACAGTTGAATATGTGAGGGGTTTCATGAAGACTTTAATAGTCAGTCGTCTTGTAGGTAACCCCCTAACGCCTCTGCTCGATCTAGGACCAATATTTCAATGTGGTTTCATTTTTGTTATTTACATTTTTAATAGATTTGTTTTAGTGTGTCTTAATCCTGAAGTCCTCCTCAAATTTAAAATTAAAAAGAAATTACCATAAATTATTAACAAAACTACATGCATATTTTATATTTTCGAACCCTGTTCAAATAAGTGTAAATGGCCATTTGTTTCCATAAGTATAAAAGTGAATGAATGAATGACTGACTGCTTGTAATGTAGAAAAATCATAAGTTTCTATATATATATTTTTTTTTCTCATTTTACATTTTAAGAATATGGAAGTGAAATAAATACATTTCCTTGTGACAAGTAAAAACAAAAAAATATTTAGAAAAAAAACATTAATAAATCCTGCTGCAGAAATAACCATGAAGGTTTCTTCTATTTTAACACATTCGTACTTTCAGACGAACAAAATCCTCTACATCTTTACACATTAGTATCCCAGCAGTTCTGCCTTGTTTACTAAAGAAGTCAATGTATTTCGTTTACACAGTAACTTTCTCTAATTTTTATTACTTGGCTGACTCCAGTTTATATATTTTTGGGTCAAGTGGTTACTTTATTCAACCCAGGTAATCTAAAGTGAAGTCAGTCGTGAAGTTAGTGTATCTAAGTAATTTAGTTATTTTGCTCACGAGAAATATTCTATAAGAGAGTCAGTTGCCACTAATTGTCTTTTTTATGTAATGCGGTGTTTAGTCTGTATAACTTATGGATGACCAATTGACTTTCGCTTAGCACACTAGTCACATAGCTAATTCTGTAACTAGTGGTGACCCCAATGATAGGTAACATCACTATAGTTTGGGACACTTTCCGCAACTGCTGGGATATTTTTTTGGCTACAAATTCATTATTGTGAGTGTGTGTTTGTTTTAGAGTGTCTGTGTGTGCGTATTTTATTTTATGTGGTGAAAAGTAAAGAAAACAATTCCCATAAATAGGACTTATATAAATTGTATGCGTATTTCCTTTCAAGTTTTTTTTTTCCTCCATTTTTTTATTATTTCTTATGTATTTTATAAAGAAATATTTTTTGGCATGACTTAAGGCAACATAAGAAACAGCACAAAAAATCCATAAAAAATACTGTTTACATTATTTTAAAGCAGCTTAGTTGGTGCAATAATGAATGAAATGAAACGAAACGAAAGAGACAAAATGTATTATAAATATTTTATTAAATACTAAAATAAAAGACATATTTAAAGGTTTTGTGGGATTTTAATACTTATAAGTGCTTTAGCTGGAAAATTATAATATTTAAAAGATTAATTTTAATACCAAATGTGTTTGTAATTATACTAAATGCTTTTCAAATTTCGTGGTCAAACAATGGATTTGAATTAATGCTTTAACAAATTAGGTAAAAAATATTATAAATTAATGTTTATACATAAGTATATCCAAAACAGAACAGGTTATTTTAGTTGTAACAAAGTAAAGTTCTAACTTGTAACTAACTAATAACACTAATTTACAAAGCCTTTGTTGATAATGTAAAACATATATGGGTTTGTTATATTAAACCGCCTAACTTCGGGAAGAGTATTGAAATCCAGGACGTCAAACTTTTGAGATATTTATTAAAAAAGAAAATTTTACATAACAAGAAATTAAAAATTAACAGTCTTAATACTGTTTTTATAAATAGTTTCATTTGTCTCTCTCACGGCACTCCAACTATAGTCTCCTAGTATGTATATGCTGGCCCAGGGATGGCAATTGCCATTATAAAATTGTACCAATCAGCCTTTATAATTGTTCTTTTTGACCATAATTGTACCAAAACTAATTTTTTATTGTGAATATATTTTTGATAGGAGAATATTATTTCCAAATTTCATCTTACAATTTTTCAAAATTGTATACAAAATGTGACTTTTAAAAATCTTTGTTCAAAAAATTTACTTTCACTTAAATTTTATAGTAAAAAAAGCAGCCACTTGTGGATTCCCACCCACTCGACCCATGTAAAAGCTTTATTTCATGTTTCTAGGTTTATTGGTTAAGAAATTACAAAAAGTACCATTCGAATAAAGAAAAAGTACCAAAAAGTCTCCCCCTAGAATTCTCACTCCCTTAGGACCATATATGTTTAATTTCATGTTTCTAAGTCCATTGTTATAGAAAATTCAAAAATTACCATTAGAAGAATAATAAAGTACCAAAAAGCAGCCACTTGTCATTTCACGCTCACTCGGGTCCATATAAGCTTTATTTCATGTTTCTTTGGTGAAGAAATTACAGAAAGTACCATTCGAATAAAGAAAAAGTACCAAAAAGTCTCCCCCTAGAATTCTCACTGACTTAGGCCCATATACGCTTAATTTCATATTTATATGTCCATTATTACAGAAAATTCAATAAGTACCATTACAATATATAAAAACTACCAAAAAGCAGACACTTGTGGATTCCCACTCACTCGTATCCATATAAGCTTTATTTCATGTTTCTAAGTCCATTGTTATAGAAAATTCAAAAAGTACCATTAGAAGAATAAAAAAGTACCAAAAAGCAGACACTTGTGGATTCCCACCCATTCGGGACCATGTAAGCTTTATTTCATGTTTCTACGTTCATTGGTGAAGAAATTAATAAAAGTGCCATTAGAATAAAGAAAAAGTACCATGAAGTATCCGCTTGAATTTTCACTCACTTAGGACCATATATGTTTAATTTCATGTTTCTAGGTCCATTATTATAGAAAATTCATAAAGTACCATCACAATATAGATAAAGTACCAAAAAGCAGCCACTTGTGGTTTCCCACCCACCCCATGTAAAAACTTTATTTTATGTTTCTAGGTTGATTGGTGAAGAAATTACAAAAAGTACCATTGGAATAAAGAAAAAGTACCAAAAAGTCTCTACCTAGAGTTCTCACTCACTTAGGACTATATATGCTTAATTTCATGTTCCTAAGTCAATTGTTTTAGAAATACAAAAAAGTATCTTTAGAATATAGAAAAGTACCAAAAAGCCCACACTTGTGGTTTCCCACCCACTCTGGTCCATATAATAAAGAAAAAGTACAAAAAAGTCTCCCCCTAGAATTCTCACTCACTTAGGACCATATATGCTTAATTTCATGTTTCTAAGTCCATTGTTATAGAAAATTCAAAAAGTACCATTAGAACAATAAAAAAGTACCAAAAAGCAGACACTTGTGGTTTCCCACCCACTCTGGTCCATATATGTAATAAAGAAAAAGTACAAAAAAGTCTCCCCCTAGAATTCTGACTCACTTAATTTCATGTTTCTAAGTCCATTGTTATAGAAAATTCAAAAAGTACCATTAGAATAATAAAAAAGTACCTATAATTCAGTTCTCACATTTTGGTACCTAAATATTACCCCCTATTCCTAACACTAACTTCACTCAGATACATATCAGCTAACTTTAATGTCGATAAGTGAAATAATGTAAAATATTAAAAAAGTACCATTAGGAGAAAAGTACCAATTTCCCTTTTCCTCCTGAACACCCCTCAAGTTTGAAATTTAAAAATATTCCATTTTGTGAAAATTGTTTATGCTAAATACATATCTCAAACGATTAAAATCTGTGTTAATGTGCCCAAGAAAAAATATGTTTTAATAAAAGTACCAAACTGTTTACCTGGATTTGGCACTCGAGTTCCAAATAACAACCTGTTAGTTAGTTTTTGTATCAATCCAATGATAAAAAAATTATCAAAATTGGCTTAATAATTTCAAATAAAATGTATTTTCCAGATTTTATCCCCTTTTTGGTACCTTTTTTATCCCCATTACGGTGGTAAAATTATATTCAAATAAATTTCTGTATCGTGGTGGGAGCTCATAATAAAATATTCGTATCTCTATGTCAAATTACAAAAAAAAAAACATATTTTATGAAAAAGTACAAAAAATAAACACAATTTTTATCCCTTAAGGGTTATAAGTTCCAAAAAGTACCAAACTTATATTTTTTATTTTGTGATAAGTAAAGAATACGATTTAAAATTTGGTTAAGGTGCCAAAAAAGTACCAAAATAGAGTTTTTACCCGTTTTCTCCCCTAAAGGGTTCGAATTTCGAAAAAATACGAAACACCTGTCAGCTTATTTTTTAAATGGAGTAACATGCAATTTTAAGTTTTTTTGAATCTTTATTAGTTTTGAAGATATAAGGTACCGAATTTACCCTTTTTTACCCCCTAAACGTTTGAATTTCCAAAAATCACTTCTTATCGGATCGTTTTGGGGAGGGAGGAACCCACAGTTATTTTTAGATTTTTATAAAATTTGTCAGCCAAATAATAGATTTTTTTTATAAAAATTTGATCACAGATAGATGTGTATTTAAATTAGATAAAACGAAAATCGGTTTTATATAAAGATTTACCCCCATATTTATAAAAAAAAATTAAATTTAAACAATGTTTTAACCCAAAATTTCCATACAAAATTTGATTATAACACGTTGTTTATATTTATAAATTGTTTATGAATAAGGCCCTTAATGTTTATTTCTAATATGCACATACCTATACAAACAACACTTGTTTAAAAATTTGAGAAAATAAATTCAGGAAGTAATACATACAAATGAATGTTTATAAATAATACACTCACCTGAAATATAATTTACTTTTTTTATGGATTTATTACATTATTATGTTACAATTAAATACCCGTACCGATTTCCGTTTTATTTACACTACCTCGAATATTGGCAACTCTAAGATGCTTCCCTACTCAATTCTAAACAATGATTTTGTTTGTGTAAAAAACACTTTTATTTTTTTTTTCTTTCTCTGCTTTTACTTATTAAAATTTCTCATATTCTCATTCTATATTCAAAAACAACAACAACACATTTCAATGCACAGCATCACGCGACTCACAAACAGAATCATGTTCAAAGGGTTTTACTTAACAAAAACAACAACAACCACTAAACACAACAAAAACAAAGTTATTGCAAACACATCTTATTGATGATTTTGCATTTTTTACACTTTATTTTAATAAAAACTTTATTTTAACACAACATAATGTTCAATAACTATTTTTTTAATTATTTTAAACGTTTAATATTTTATTTAACACTTTATTTCATTTTATATTAATTACGGACAACACAAACTACAACGACGAATTTAAAACGAACGATTTTAGAGGAGACCGTGTAACAACTAAAATGTTTGGCAAACAGAATAGAGTTGCCAGTGCAAATGGAATTCTATTTGATAGGAGGATTTTATGAACAGGATATTAATTTAATGGTAGAAAACTATAAAAAGAGGGGAACTATAAAAAGAGGGGATATATATTATTAAAGATTTCAATTCCAATTATTAACATGAGGTAGGTATTCATGAAATGATAAAGTTTATAAAACAAAATTTCTTCACATTTTTGCGCATTTTATTTGAAGTTTCGAGTATTCGAGTAGACATATCAATTTTGTGTACCTGTGAACAGTGGTTTAGAAACGTTTTTTTTTTTTTTGGAAATAATTCGGTAACTCGGTAACTATTGGAGATATTGTTACGAAATTTCACATAGTTGGAGCTGAGGTGTTTTCGAATTGATTTACATTTGTTAATTTTCCTAGCGCTAATGGGGGCCCCTCAAAGTTAGTCACCTCGGGTCTAAATTTTTTTTAAAAATCGCCAAAAATCCTTTTATGATTCGAATGAGCTGGTAATTTAATATATAAATAGTCCTTGAAAAGATCTAAAAAAAACTATGCTTACATGTGTAAGTTGTCTCCATTAGTTGAATAGATTTTTTGGTTTATTGATTTATTTTTTTTAACTTTGCTCGGTATTTCCATGGTTCCACTTATTTTTAAAATATCAGCTATGTTGGCGATAAAATTCTAAATAAAATAAAAACAAATTGCAAACATTTATCTCGTCCCTATAAAAAGCCACACGCATCCAAATTTGAAACATGTAAAAAGGGCCATCTTTTTTCCCAAAAAAGACCATATATTTTTTCTTTTGTAGAAAAATATTTTCTTCGGGACTATATAATTTATGTTTAATACATTTACACAATCTATCTATATATAAAAAATGAAAAGGTCCATGTATGTAATGACATCACGTGAGAACGGCTGGAGCGATTTGGCTGATTTCTTTTTATTCGATTCAAAAATTCCTGATAAAACTTCGAATATATTGCCTCCTTTTCACTTCTCAGTTTTCTTACACCGTTACACTGTTTTGCCCATTTTCAATACCAAACATTTTTGATGAACAAAGAATATTTTCGGGAAAATTTCGTCCCCCTAAGTCCATCATATAGACCGTCTTATAATTTTATAGAGATATGTATTCTTTTGTGGCGACTTTTATATACATGAGGAATATTTGTCTCGAATTTCCACTTGATAGCCAAGTAGTTAAGTGATTTTCGGAAGTGGACTTTTTTCATTGTTTTGACATGGAAGTTAGTTTTGCTGAATTTTGTACGAATACTGCTATCCTCTAGGCATTTTTGTACGACAGGGCCATATTCTCTGAAGAAATTTAAATGGCGGCTAAGAGATATCATGGACCGACTCTTATAATTTTCAGCAGGGGTTGTTCTTTTATTATAGGAACAATGTGTACGAAATTTGATGGTAGTATCTGCAATATAATTAGAGAAAAGTAAAATATTAAAAACAAAAAATTTTAAAATTTTTGGAGGTTGTCCATAACTCTGGTTCAACCTAACCGATTTTGCTCATTTGGAAAATTTCATACCCGTACGTCCTTTTCTCGAAGACCTATCGTGCCAACAGCAGATGGACATAGCTAGATCGCCTTAGAATTTTATATTTATATTTATATTCTACGACCAATATTTCAATATGTTACAAACGCAATGACAAACTAAATATATGTATTGGATAGATGAAAAATAAAAACCTATTTTTTCTTAAAATTTTGACATGTATTTGGGAAAAAAAAATCAGTATTTTCTACTACCGTATCTAGTCCTTCTCAAAAATATATGTTTTATTCAATGAACATAAAAAACATATACGAGTACTTATGGCAAGATTAATAATAACCAATAATCCATCTTGCTCGTGCATGCTTAACTTAAACACCATTGATTAACACTTTAAAATAACTTTATTGCTGCATAGTTTCAGTCTATGTTTTCCACCATGTATCAGCTAAATTAGTTTGCAAATCATTCAGACAACTATTTAATCATTAAAAGCACGGAACTCTAAATGTATATACAGCCATGCATCATTAATTTCCCCATTTACTTGCAAAAAAAAAATAAGAAAAGTAAAAACCAAAAAAAGTACATGATTTATGGTTGTAGTATCCTTTCAACGCTTTTTTTTATTAAAAATTCTAGTAGATACAGAAATGTTTGCATTGAATTATTTCAAGTCATCGTGTAGTTTTTTATGTGAATTAATTGGTTATTACGGTTGAATGATTAACAGATATACAAACAAACAAAAAAATCTGAATAAAACATAAAATTCTTATGCATATAGTAGGGAAATGTGTTCATCAATTAAAATGTTTAATATGTGTATAATTGATAAATTACACAGGTGAAAAAAAAATTACCATTTTTGTGATTTTGAACATAAAAAGTGAAAATAAACATTATAGACTGGTCAGTATTTGGTAATGGAGGCACAAGGAAACTGTAATATACAAAATAATATGGTGGTTATTAGAATTTAATTGGAAGTATGGTGAAATTGCAGCAGGAGTGAACATTATGATAAATTCCGGAACATTAGATACAACGTTCTCCGAAGACTGCTTCAGAGGCAACGGTGGAGCTATGGAATTTATCATCTACAACAGGGTTAAAAAAAAGAGTTCTTCATCTTGACATCAACACTAGAGAAGCCTAAGGAGTGACCCAACGATTTATTCATCTCGTACCTGAACATCAACCAAGAGAAAGCAGACTACAGACTCAATAGAGCATCATGAGCATCACCTAGCTGAATTGCGATATTAGCAAGTTTGAGGACAAACTGAAAAAAAATTTCAGGTTCTTTACCTTTCCAGCTCATAACACTTCAATCACGCAAAATTTCGAAGTAGAAACAAAGTTCAAAGTACAAGACGACTGGTCAGTCAGTGGTTATTAAGATGATCCAATGTGGTCACCTTTATTGAGTTATACCCATTGAAGAATTATTCAAGAAGTGTCACAGGCAGCATGCAAATTACACCATACACTCGAGAAAGGGAAGGTTCTCTAAGTCATGGAACATAATATAATGTTAAAAGAGCATTTCCTCCTGCGATGTCATCGGAGGAGTCATCCAAAACACAATATCATACAGCACATTACTATATATGATAAGATTATTTACGGCAGTTTTAAACGACTTCAGTTCCGGTCAGTACTTGGTCGACCTCGATGCTGAACCCTCCAAATTGTATAGTTTAAGATGTTTACAACAAATGCTTTGGATATAAGTAACTGTCTAGATAAGCAATCATGAATTGAAAGAGTCTTGAAGCAAAAGGTTTATGTCCATTCTTCTCCGATGTTATTACTATATCGTGTTTGTAATTTGTATGCTGTCCCTATAACGTTTTTGAAACTGTAGTTATTTGCATAAAAAGTCATTGTTGAACACATTTTTGTTATAAAATAAATAAATATATATATTAAACTACAAATCAAGCATCTACCAGTCTAATCTAAAAAATGCATTTACAATTAAACGAATTTCATCATTCGCATCTATAGTTATATCAAAGCGATAATCTCCCGATGGCCATTTAAAGGGAATAACAAAAACACCATCATTTTCCATGCTGACATTCATGTAGGTATAGTCCAACTGGAAAATAAAACAGAAATAAAAACAAATTAATTAATTTAAATACATTCCAATAACTTCTTATATGCTTACATCAATAGGACACGTTGTATTAAGATTGGATTCCTTCTCTAATAAACTAAACATACGCTCCAAAACGACATTATTGCGATTTTCCAAAAATGCACACCAGTCCAATGAGATATTCAAAACGAAGGGTACATATCCAACGTTACGTTTACGAAATCCACTCACGTTGAGCTGTCAAAATTAATGGCCACAAAACAAGAATAAGAACATAGAAAGGTATTTTGAACTAGAGTTTTGTGTTCGCTTTAAACCGAAACTGCAGTTTTTCAAGTCCTAAAACCGAAAACCTACAATTATTTTTCGGATTTTAATTTTTTTTTTGTGTTCTGAAAAAAATTTTAAATTGTGAAATGAAAAACAAACTTTTTCATCCAATGATTCATCCAATTTCTCTAAAAACAAATGGACGTAAAAATATCTTTAGATTTCTTTAAATTTTTTAAATTGTATTACAATAATTGCTTCAGTTGATGTAGTAGGCTAACATTCGCAGACTAGGCAAGAAAAACTAAAAATCATATATCTGAATATCTTACTCTTTTTTTACTCAGAAGCACATCAGTCAACTATTATGTACTTTCAATAAGTAAAATAATTTAATATAATAAAAAGTACCATTAGAAGAAAAAAATATAAATTTTCCACACTTGAACCCCCGTCAAGTTCGAAATTTCAAAATAATTTCCAGATTCTAGGTTCAATATTACAGAAAATTCAAAAAGTACCATTTTAAGAACAAAAAAGTTCTTCTTTTTTTGGTATCATAATACAAGGTTTTCCAACAAGAGGTGTTATTTTGGTATTCAAAGAAAAATGGAATTTTTTGAGATAAATGATCGGATGTTTATTTCATAATAATGAGAAATGTATGCCGTTAATAATGAAAAACAACATCAACAAAATGGCCACCACGACCACGCTTACATAACCATATCCTTTTCATGAAATTTTCCATAACCAAATTGCAAAGTGGCTGCCCTATGTCCTCGATAGCCTCACGAATTCTATCTTTGAGGTCTTGAAACGACCCTGGGCTGTTGGCGTACCCCTTATCTTTCACGTGGTCCTAAAGGAAGAAGTCGGAAGGTGTTAAATCATAAGATCTCGGTGACCAATTGTGATCACCTCTTCGAGAGATAACATGGTCCGGAAACTTTTACCCAAAAAGAGCAATGGTTTCATTGCTTGTGTGGCACGTAGCGCCGTCTTGGTTAAAGTGAACGTTGTCCAGATCAATGGTTAAATAAAATAAAAGTTGTCCATGAAATTGTTTCTGAACTGATAAATCATTTATAGAACTAATCAAGAATTAATGTAGCACTAGTGTCAAGAAACTGATTCTTAGATTTTTCTAAGAATCAGTATCACAGTAGTGCTCCACAGAACGGGTTCTAGAAGTAATTCCGTTACTACTAGTTCCGATGCAGTCATAAAAGAATCTAAAATGGTTCAGATTACTGTCATTCTAAAACTAGTTATTTTTTAACAAGACCTAAATATTTTCCTAAGTAGTCAAATATCATTTTTTATTTTGGGAAACGACCAACAGTTTGGCTATGTTGCCAGTAGCACCAATTCGATCAAAGCAAGAACAATTTCATTCATCCAAACTATCACTTTCAGTCGATTATATCTTCATTTAAAAGGAACATCTTTGTTACTCCATACTGTTACGGAGTAGTATAATATATTTACTCTATACTGTTACGGAGTAGTCTAATGTATGTATGTATGTATTATTAACTTACTTTCACCTGTTTCAATGGCTTGTCATAAATGCGACACAGTGTGATGGCTCTCATCGTTACATTCGCATCACGTTGTAGACGACACTCTTTAAAGTACATTAATTCCGGAGCTGTGGCTCTACAGCGCATATCGGTAAATTTAACAATTGTACGTAAAGGATTTCTTGCTGCTGTCACATTCGAATAAATCACCGCCAGTATAACAAGTGTCAACAATGAGTTTTCATGTTTTCCATACATACTCCTCTTTCCTTCTCTCCTTCGTGCTTGTACCCAACTAATTATGGTTTTCAATTTAAAACACACAAAAAATTCGTTATTCACTTGTCCGAGGTGATGTTTTTTTTTTTTTTTTGTATATAATTTTTTTGTGGTAGAATTTATTTAAATTTATCTAATATGATTTTCTATTAAGGGAAAAAATACGTTTGGTTGGTGTTAAAACAGTATGTGCGTTTAACTGATTTTAAATAAGCTGCAAACATAAAGCCTCATTAAAAATAGATTAAAATATTTGCGGTAAACTATATAATTAGAAAAAACACAAATAATTTGTTAAACGCAGCAACTTGTATTAAATAATTTCGATAATGTCAATGACGATGCTGATTTACTACATATACTATATAGAAAATGTAAAAAATAGTTACATACGCAAAATTAAACAATTACTTTCTGATTAAAGATATCTATATTATAATAAATCTTAAAAAAGAGTGAAATGTTCATTAGGTTTAATGGAATTAAAAATGAGCCTTCACTAGTCGAATAATTTTGACCGTAAGAACTTTTTTACGATAACTTTTTTAGGTTAATTCTAAAAACCAGCTAGTGCTGCTCTAAGAACACTGGATCCAGATCATAAGATAGCGTTGCTGGACTCACTGTAAAAGGCTATAGATCAGGCGCGAATCCAGGTCATCCATTTGGCGGAGGGGGGAATCTAAATTTTTTCTACATATATCTTTTTTTCTTCTTTTTTATATGAAAACTTTTCGGTTTTATTAGGGGGAAAATTCCTATTTCACCCCCTCTGGATCCGCGCTATAGATTATATATTGTAGAGTGACAAAGCGTAATATAAATATACGTATTTATCATTTCTGATTTTAGTGACGACGATACAGTAGTGGCCACCAGTAATGTGACCCGCTGCTCCCTCCCACCACTGAAGGTTCCCCTCCCCACTGCCGACTATTGTACGTATGGCAGATATTGAGACTTCAGTTAAATTAGTCGCGGACGTATTTGAAAATGCAACCTCATTGTGGAAATAGTAAACCGCCTCGAAATAACAGGCTCTTGGAGAAAGTGTCTTTTTTTTTTTTTTTGTTTTATTAATTCTTCATTTACATAACCGAGCCCATAGGGCCTTATATGGTTAATTTTAATATAATAAAATTAAATTTAATATATCATAATTTTTAACGAAGCAAAATTTCCAACAAGGTTCCACATCTCAATGATGTTTCTCAAATTGTTTGCTGAAAAAAATTCCGGTTAAAAAATATTTTTTCCGATTTTGACCCATTGTTGAAATGTCTATCATTAGATATCCATATTGTCAAAAGCCATTTGTAGGCCGATTTCCCGAATTTAATTAGCAATAAATCTATTGATGTAAAAATCAACATTTATGGACGCCACTCCATATCAATACCAAATTTTTACCAGAGGTAGATCTTTTTATGCTGATATCCCGAGATATGGTACTCCTAATATTGAATATATACATCATTATATAGCTTTTCACAATACCTTTTATATAAGATATATTAGTGCTAATATTCAAATTTGTGTGGATTTATTTCGATACTTTTTGGAAAAATAAGTGCTTACTCAAACTATGTCGGATTAAGCCCCATTTTCGGAACTATTTTATGCCATAAAGTTTAAAACCATTCCGCACGGCCATACTCATTCAATCAAGAAAACTATTTAATGCGAAGCCGGTGTTCAACTTACCATATATAGTTTAACACCCTTTAACTATAAAACCAAGATTTTAAAAGTTATGCCGCTATATAATATCTTAAATTAAAGCTATGAACCTTGGCTACAATTCAGTATACATATAATAATACTCACCATTATTGCGGTTTTTTTTTTTTAAATAAAATACCATTTGAAAAAAAACTTTGGATCAAAATTCGAATATCCGGAATTGTTTCCAAATGTGTCAATAAATTGTGATACTTAATATTTAATTTTAAAGGTACTTCAAAAAGCTAGCAAATAATATAAAACATGTTTCAATCCGATAACAAATATCAAAGATATAAAAAAAATTCAGTTTCATAACCAAATCAACTAATTGTTTGAGAAGCAAGATAAATCTGCAACCAATACTACTTTTATTGTCGCCGTCGCTTATCGTTTCAATTGCAACAATGTACAAATAAACTATTGTGAATGATTTCATTTTCTGACATTTAGACTCTAAACAGCTGAGCAATTTTATTGTGGCAGTGTAATCATATTCAAGTCGAAAGAGAACAACGTAAATTGTGAAATATTTCCTTAAAAATATTAATAAAATTCATTTTAAAATACATTTTAAGGTCAACAATTAAATAAATTTATACAAAACAATATGGGAGCAGTTTTAGGACTGTGTTCAGCAGCTCAGGTAGGAATATTTGGCCAACATCTGGGAAATAGAAAAAGTCTTTGTATTTTTTTTCCAAAATAAACAAAGCAGAAAATGAAAAAATCAATAAACATCAGGTTAAATAAATATGTACAATATGATGTTTATTATTATTTTTCTTTTCTTGTTATGATTTAATTTAATTATTCCTTCTTAGTATACAATGACTCACAGTTTAAAGAGATATTTAATGATAATCAATTTTCTTACAGTGCGCTTTGTGCTGCACTGGCACAGCGGCTAGTATGTGCTGCAGTGCCTGTCCTTCGTGCAAAAATTCCACCTCCTCGCGATTCATGTATGCCTTTATGTTGCTG
Source organism: Calliphora vomitoria (assembly GCA_942486065.2). NCBI lineage: Eukaryota > Metazoa > Arthropoda > Insecta > Diptera > Calliphoridae > Calliphora > Calliphora vomitoria. Next base: position 59,692,082 of record OW818031.2, read on the forward strand.
GTGGGTACCATATTGGGAGCGATTGCTTTGTCGCCTGGCCTGCAGGGCACACTTAAGAAGCTACCATTTTGTATAAATTCCACTTCAAGTGTTAGTTCTAAGGCTCTGGATACGTTTTCGGGTGGTTCTCTACAAGTCGACTGTGATTATGCTTTGGGTTATATGGCTGTTTATCGTATTTGCTTTGGTCTGGCTTGTTTCTTTACTCTGATGGCTCTGATTATGTTGGGTGTAAAATCTTCGCGAGATCCACGTTCACATATACAAAATGAATTTTGGCCTTTGAAATTTTTAATTTGCTTTGGTGCAGCTTTCGGTGCCATTTTCATACCGGATGGTTCATTCAGTCCGGCTATGATGTGGGTGGGTCTAATTGGTGGCTTAGCCTTCATCTTGGTTCAATTGATTATCATTGTGGATTTTGCACATACGATAGCTGAAAATTGGATTGGTAAGTTTAAATTCATGAATGGTTGTAGTATAGATATAGCAGGAACTTAATGAATGAATAATAATTCCATAATAAGTGGTTTTTTATATATTTTTAACTTATAATTAACAGAGATATTAATCACAATATGTTTATACTATATAGATAATGCTGAAAATAATCGCGGTTATTACTATGCTTTGGTAATTGTAACATTGCTAAGTTATGGTCTGTCCCTTGCTGGAATTTCTCTACTCTATGTATATTTTACCCAGGTAAATTTCTAATAAATCTATAGCAAATAAAATGAACTTGATTAATATGGAAATATTTAATATCTATCATTTGTAGAGCTCAGAGTGTGGCCTCAACAAATTCTTCATCTCCATTAACCTAATTTTATGCGTATTGGTCAGTATTGTTTCGGTTTTACCAGCAGTCCAAGAGCGTTTACCCCAGTCTGGCCTGTTGCAAAGCTCTTTGGTGACATTATACACGATTTATTTGACTTGGTCCGCAGTAGCTAACAATCCAGGTAATTATACTAATAATAAGTTAATTCAATAAAGCCCATTTAAAATTGTATACTTTTTACATATTTTATAGAAAAAATATGCAATCCCGGCATGTTTAACATTATTGAAGGCAACACGAGTGTTACCACCATGGCTCCTCCAACACCCAATTCGAAAGTTACGTTTGACACTACCAATATCATCGGTTTAATTGTATGGATGCTGTGCATTTTATATAATTGCATTAGCTCGGCTGTTGAGGTTTCCAAAATCAATAATACTGACGAAAAACGTGGTGAGTTTTAAAAGTTTTTTTTTTTAAACACTCATCAAGCATTTTTAAAATAAAATTCGAGTTTAAATTTTATACATTAAAAACACAGGCTATTTATTTTATTTTTACTCACTAATTTCGATAAACATATTACAGCTTTTTCAAAATTCACCACATTTTAAAAATACTCACCCGCTTTATACATTGCAATTAATCCCACCAAATATTTGCCCAAACTTAATGCAATTTTATTTATTTTAATTTGTTTTAACAAATAAACCCTTTTGATTTTTTTTCTTTTATAACAATTTATGTAAATAACCTAATGGCTTTTATGTGGTAAATTATGAACCGAAACAAAACAAAATTATTACACCAACCAACAAACTAACAAAATAAATTTATAACAATAATCTGTAATACGATTGAAATCTAATAAAAATAGTTTTAACAGAAGTTTTATCAGATGCAGAAGCAGGTTCAGGCGAAACAAAAACCAATGGTGATAATGAATCTGATGGTGTCACCTATTCCTGGTCCACGTTTCATATAGTATTTGTTTGTGCTTCGCTGTACGTTATGATGACCCTGACCAATTGGTACAAGTAAGTTATACATTTAACAAAAATCCATAAACATTATGTTTTATTATTAAATTTCTCTTCTAGACCCAATTCGGATATTGAATTATTTAATGCCAATGCTGCTTCCATGTGGATTAAAATCATATCCAGTTGGTTGGGTATATTAATTTATGGCTGGAGCTTAATAGCACCAGCTGTTTTAACCGATCGTGAATTTAGTTAAACTATTTAGTTTTGTAACTAAACCACAGAAAATAACTCTTAACTCTGCAGAGTATTATAATATATTGAACGTCTTTAATGGCTTCTAGTAGTTCTAGTAACAAAAATTTTAATTATACATCAAAATGTTTTTTTTTTTTCTAAATTATCTTAAAAATTATTGTTGCTTTATAAAATGGATCACAAATCGTTTAAAAAAAGATAAAATATTTTATATATAATCTCTATATGTATTGTTTCCAATTTAAACTTAATATAAATACATACATATAAATATTGCATCGTATTCAAAATGTTTAATTGAATTTAACAATAAAATATCAATTTAAATAACAATTACTTCGTATTAAATTTGTTTAATTGTATTAAAAATAAAAAATAAATTTTAATCATAATTATATTTATGTTCATAGATGATAACTAGATAGGTAACTAAAAACCCTCATACAAGGTTCGCGCCCGAATCTTGTTTTATGAAATATGTTTCGCCATACAAAATTTTGAGAGCAAACCATCAATACCATTTCCAATTGTATTTCAGAAGTTTCTAATTGTATTTCACAAATTTCCAATTGAATTTCAGAAATTCCCAATTATATTTCAGAATTTTCCATTTGTATTTCTGAAATATAATTGAAATACACTGAAACACAATTAGAAAATTCTGACATATAATTGGGAATTTCTGAAATTCAATTAGAAATTTCTGAAATACGATTGAAAAGGGTATAGTTTTATTTTGAATCTTGCTGCGAACCACGAAGAAATTGTTATCAGCTCTAATTTTGATAACAAATTGCAGCTAGTTTATATAAACTTGCTGTCAAAACAAAAAAAAAATCGTGTGGAATAAAATAATGTATAAACTTTTTTAGAAATAACAAAAAGTATATAAATTTTTTTACAAAAAATCGTATAGCAGAAACGCTTTCTACGGAAAATTCTGAGAAATTTTCTACAAGAAACCATACGTCTAAAATCAAATCCTATCTTGCGCATTTCATAATTCTCCCAATGATATTTCAGTATTATATTTTTTTTAATAGACGAAATGCGCAAGATAGAGTTTGATTTTAGACCTATAGTCTCTTGAGGAGACATTCTTAGAATTTTCCGTAGATTGCGTTTCTGCTATACGATTTTTTACTTTTTGATCGTCCATACAAATCGATCGAAATTGTGAAAGGTATTTTGATTTGTAGAAGGATGTCTTCAAACATAGAGAATTATACATAGAGACGAGACACTCCGATTTGTCAAACAAGAATAAAAAAATCATATGTCTGATACAACAACAAAATACATTGACAAGCATGTATTTTGTTATTGTAAGAGTTAGGTTTTTGACAACAGACTTAGGTTTTTTACAATGACGTCTCGTCTCTATCTTACCCAATGTCTTCAAAGTTCAGGTTTTTTGAAGAGTCCTAATATACTATGCACATTAAAAGAAATGTCAAAATGAAATAATCGCAATCATGATTCAGCGAACTAAGTGGTTAATATTACTATGTAAACTTGCTAAAAGTCTGTTGTCAAAGACGTAATGCATGGGAATGCATTACCATGTAATTTGTTATTGTAACACCCAAGGTTCATAAATTAATGGACCTTGGACTATGTGTGAAAAGAGAGACATTTTGTTTAATTTTTTTTATTGCTTCTCTCCTTGCGTTATATGTTTTTATATCGAATTTTTAGTTAGATTTTGTGAATTCAAATTGTTTGTTACAGTTGCCTTTGTAATATCTCTAATTACCATTCGTTTCATCTCTAACATTTATAATTTATCGAACTATTGTGACTATTTTCTATCATCTCGAACTTGTATTATTTAACGTACTATTGTGAATTCTCAATAAAGCAGAGTGATCCCAGAGTAGTGCACAATACACAACCCTACAATACAATACTGAAGCACAATAGGAAATAACTATTGGAAAACTGAGAAGGAACAAATGAAGATCCCACTAACAGTTTATATATTTTTTCTTTTAATATTCATATTTTCTATATTGCCGGCCTTCGGCCAGGCGTCCCTTCTGGAGTGTATCGAACACCGGCTTCGCTAAAATCACTTTTTCTGTATATCAAAATTTTCCGAAGTACTGTCATATAAATTGAAAAAGGAATTTTTGGTTCACAATATTAATAAACAGTACCATATTATATATCATATGAAATGTATTTTGAAGCAATATTCAATGATACCCATAATGATCAGATTATTTTCCAAATATATGAAAAATTTACTATTATATGTATTGACTTTAAATTCCTATAACTCTTAAACTAAGAGAGAGTGGGCAAAAATGTTAACATTTTTGAGCTTATAATTATGAGAGCTATCAACACCAAAAAAATTATTAAAATGCAAGCTGTTTCGATGATCTTTATTTATGCCAAAAACTTAGTATTTAATAGTATTCATAAGCTTATAAAAAAATTACGAAAATGTAAGAATGTATAAACAATTGGCTATTAGGATACATTTATTTGCAAAACTATTGTGAATGATGATTAAAAGCAACGAGCAATTAAGAAAATGAAATGACAGAAAATAATAAAAACAAAAGGAAAAATATGCATACTTTTTCAATGAAAGAGGAAATGGCAATGAAACAGCTGGTTTTGGCGCAGGTAAAATTCGGCGTGAAAATGTGCTCCTAAAGTAAATGGAAAGGGTAGTGTAATTAATAAAACAATAGATACAAAGTGTAATGGTAATTATTTGCCCATTACTTTTCATGGCGAGAGAAAACAATAGACAGAACAAACAAGTGATATAAACAAAACAATAGACTGAATGTATACTTGCGGGTGAGTATCGTCTTAATGTATGTATGGTTTATTTCCCTGCTCGCTTGTATCAACAAACTCGTCTTCCGTTCCATCTAATCAAAATATTAAACAAATCATAAAGTGGTGTACGTCATCATTTCATTGCTTGTTTCTGGCTGGCTTTCCATATTTAACTGTACTCATGAGCAGATACAAATTTTGTTGGTATTACTCACTCTCTGGTGTACTCGGAGTTTTGTTTTTTTTTTCTTGTTTGCTTTTGACGATTAGATTGTGTTTTCTGTTCATTCATTTATTTCTTCTTGTTCCGGCAAAGTTTCTTACTAACCCAGTCAGTCGGTCACATAATACGTTTGCAAACGCAGCGTCAACCACCACCACGGTCTTTCCTCATTTTGCTTATACATACATTTTATTTAATTTGTGTTATTTCGCCGGTTATTACAACAAAACGAAATTTAATAAACATTGCAGTGCTAAATATTAGTTTTTTTTTGACGGTGCTAAATAAAATTAAAGTTTTTGTTTTAATTTATTAGTTGGAGTCATCATCTATTTCCTTAAGAAATCATTTTCCCTAGTTTGGAGAATTGTTTAAGTACACTTTGTAATACATTTGGCTTAATTTCTCTACAAAATAAAAATGTCGTGTTCCATTTATGATTGTGTGGAGAAGGGACCTGCCATTGAGGTTTTTGCCTTGAACCGTGCCTTCCAGGAGGATACTCATGCCAAAAAAGCCAATTTGGGTGTGGGTGGTAAGTCTTACATTTATATATTTTTTTCATAAGTACCTACTATGTAGATATGTTTATAAAATTTTCTGTATACATATATTTTTCGTAGCTATTTTACCTAAATTTAAATATTTGTTAGATACTGATGCAGATAATTTTTGTTTAATAGACAAAGACAATTATTTATTATATACCTACGTACATTCTGACGCATTTACTCGGCCCGAGTGTCTGTGTTTTTAGAAAATATTGCATCTTGTGTACCCATACATTGTACCCATGTACATTATTTTCTCTATGCAAATATTTTTTCTCATCATTTTAATAATAATTTTTTGCTGGTTTTTGCATTTTTACGTTTTATTTTTATAACAACTTTTTGTTTTCCCCCACTTGAAACAAAAACAAATTTTTACTTGTTTGATAATTTGTATTTGTTGTTTTTTCTCAAGTACATACTCTCTTTTTTTTATTATTGTTGTATAAAGTGTAACCTACACAGTAAAGGTTGTTTGGAGGTTAAGTTTCATCATTAAAAGCGTTTGTTTTTTATTAAAACAAAATATAATTATGACACATTTGTTCATACATTTCTTGTTGAAAATGTCTTTTTTTGAATGTGTATGTTTTTTGTATAGATAGATTTGAAAGCTAAGTCAAGTTTTGTTAAAAATGTTGTTTGTTTTATGATTAACCATATTTGAAAATGTAACGGAATATAATATTTGAAAAAATACTCAGAGAATTTAATAAATGATAGCAGTGTTGCCAACTGTGATGATTGTTTTTTGTAATATAACGATTAATTTGGTTTTGTGAATTAAAATTACATTTTAATACATACATATAAAGACTTTATGGCAAATATTTACTCAAAAACCCGTAACTACTTTTTTTAGCATAAATTTGTTTGACGTTGTTTACTCTTACAAGTGTTTTGTAAGATCAAACAGCATCAAATAAAATAAAATTAATATTTTTAATTTAAAAAATTAAAATACATTTTATTTAGTGGTTACGTCATTTTAGTAAAATATTTGCCATGTGTGACCCTACCTTAACCCTTTCACACTGCAACCAAATTACATATTTAATGTAGTTCGAAATTATATAATTTCTTATCCATATTTTGTTTTTTTTTAATCAAATTTTGCATTTAATTTTCATTTATATTAATGCCATTTTTTATACATCTTACCTAGAAATAAAATAATTTTGTTTGCCAAATTTGTTTAATATAGGTACATACTTATTTCATATAAAGAAATATATGTATATCGTCGCCTTAAATGCAAAACAACATATCAAAAATTCGAAATTTATTTTATTATTGATTACGAATCACTACATCATATTGCAGATGTGCACAAAATTTTAAACTTTTACTACCAAAAATAAACAAGTTATAACCAAAATTTAAAACATTTTCTTAAACAAAATAACTTATACGTTTTGAGTATTTAATAATAATTTATATTTTACCTTACTTTAGGTAGTTTTCTAATATTTTTAATAAATTTGTTGCAATTTCATTTTTTTGCAGTCTTTATGAAAATTTAATGAAGTAACTTTTTTTAGTTCAAATAAGTAGTTGTTAGTACTTAAAATAAAAAAAAACGAAAAAAATATAAAAATATCTATAACAAATTTTATTTAAAAAGCATATTTTTATTTAAATTTTTATTTTTTCATACAAATTTATATTGATAATTCGTTATTTTGGTTTTAGAAAACAATAATTCAAAATAACGAAAGACAAATAGCATAAAGTGTACTTTAACAAAAATATTAAATATATTTCTAGTTTTGTTATAATTCAGATTTGAAAGTTTTGTTCCAATATCTCAACTAGTTTTCATTTTATATCGAAAAGTGATGTTTCGTTACTTTGCATTTTAGGTGACGATATGCTTTGTAAATAATATAGCAAACTTCGTTTGACATTTTTGTTTATTTAATGTGCAAATATTTTAACGTGAATTTGTGTACATAAATTATTTGCTAATAATTTAAATGAAAAATTTAGTATTTCTAAATATAAAAACAAATCTACATTCAAATTCAATAACGGAATTCAATATTGCTCCGTATTAACTCAGTATTTGAGTTGTCAAACTGGTTTATGAATTATTCGAAATACCATTTTTTTTCTTCCAATTTTTCGGTTTTTTAAAACTGGTTTTTACAAAAGTACAGTTTTCGAGTTATTCGACAAATCGGACTTTTTGTCTCGAATTTTTCGACAATATTGAATATTTTTGTTTTCATTTTTCTTTTTGTAAAATTTAGAAGCTCAGATCAGTTTAACATTAAAAGATGTTCAAAATTCACACAAAAGAACTTAAAATAAGATTTTGATTATTTATTATGGAAAAATTTTCAAAAATATCAAATAAATTAAATCTTTTATACAATTAAATTTTAACAATTGATTCCACTTCAACTGTAAGTGAACATGTTCTTTATGTTTATTCTGTAATAAAAAAATAAATTAAGGAATCGTATGTCCTCAAATCATGTAAATTGTATCCTCTTCTTGAAATATTATTTACCTTATTAGTATTATATAAAAGTGTGTATTAATATTACATATATCAATATATGTATATTAGGTATATAACTAATTTTTGCGAAATTTTTGGCACACCACCACGTGATGGCTAATGTTGTATAAGTAATGAAAATCATTTGGAATCAAAAACATCACGCACTAATACCAATTTCTAAGATAAACCAATTTTTTTTCTTTGAAAAATTATATTAATAATTTAATATTTTTTTTTTGCAAGCGTGAGGAATACTTCCCGTATTTAAAAATTATCTTTTGAAGTATGTCCGCAGTTATTATTAAAATAAAATATATTGTATTTCAAAGTAATTGAAAATATTGAATGAAAAACTTTATTGCGTTTGTTGCGTGAACTTTTTTTAACAACCGCGGAAAAATAATACCGTGGTTTTCCATATTTTTTAATGCTCTATTCGACTATGCTATGCCAATTTGCATATTTGCAAAAAATGTCAACAGTTATATCCCTAATGTACATATACCTTTCTTTTGATTACAAATTCTGTGCAATTTTAATTTCAAAAATTTTTAATAAGTAAATTAAAGTTAAATTAATTTTTAAAAGATTGAAAGATTTTTTATTTGTTTTAATAAAAAAATTTAATTTAAACTTTATTTATACCTTAATTCTTAAATTGACAAAAAAGGCTAATTCTCCTTTGGGAATATACAGTTGTTTACACTACAATTTAAACTGGTCAGAAATTTGTGGGCCGATTTTTCCGAATTTAGATAACAGTAAGCTGCTGCGAAGCAGCCACATTAATGAACTTGTGTTCCATAAATAATATGAATATTTGAGTTTTCTAATAAAGCCGTATTATACCAAACAAAATAAAGTATATTTATGTAATTTTAAAAAGTAAACTCGTAAATACACCTTACAATTCATGGTGAAGGTTATGAAAATTTAAAAACCTATTACTCATGGTGAAGGGTATACAAATTCATGATTATAGTATTACAAAACAATGGAAACATGGATTTATTTTGTATTTTGTTGGAATACCTTGTTTTTTATTAATGCTTCGCAGGAACGATGAATTGAACTAATGAAATAATCAATCGCTTCCTTTGAAGTATTTTGCCATTTCCTTATAACCGCATCTGATAAAGGTTTCTTCGTGGTATAATTCTGGCGATTTGTCAGACCACTTCAAAACACGTACTTTATTGGATTGTGACCACTCGGCTGTAAACCTAGTGGTGTGTTTGTTGTCATTGTCGTGCTGGAATCTCCAAACTAGGGACGTATTAGCCTCAGCGTATAGATACATAACATCATTTAAAATGACAACGTCAAACTTGAATGTCTTACTTGGGGTGCAGTCTATTACCCCTCAACCATCTTACAAATGTTCTCATATCACCAAATTATGTTGTGTTGGAGTAGTTTTACGAGGTCTTCTACCCTCTTTGAGTTTTTACATTATTTTTGAAAATGGTGCTTTATTAACCCTCCCATGGTGACACACGGTTTGTGAGACCGGGTGTGTTAAAAAATTCGAATAACTTAATTCTCCGTTATTATTTTTTGTTGTAATTTCGAATAGCTGCCGCACTGCACGCCCCCATCATCAGTTCACGTCGAAACTGCTTAGTGAGCACACATAAATTAAGAAGAAAAAAAAAAAAAAAACATGAACTATCAGTAACTCGTTTCGAAAAATCTTCAGTTGACGATGGCGTCACCGGCTTCAACAATGATCAACATTGGCGGGTTAATTGATTATTTATCACAGATGGTTTTTTTTTTGCTTCAATCCAGCATTAAAATTGTTTATTATTTTCTTAAATTTACCCCGATTTGTTTTACCTATTTTTCACAATTTTTTTTCCCAAAAAAAAAAAAAAAAAAAAAAATCATCAAATCAAATTTGTTTTTTTCATCAACATTTTGTTCTCCAAAAATTTATCTTAAAATATGCTTTGGTGAAGGGTATTGAAGATTCGGCACGGCCCAATAAAGCATTCTTACTTACGGAATATTGTTTTCAAATGTATATAAGAGGGCGGGTCAATAAGTCCGTGACTTTTTGAATGAAACAAAGATATTTTGATAAAAATTCATTTTATTGTTCAACATATGTAGTTTACTTTGAGCTCTATCTGTACACTTTGTCAAACATTTCTCCAATTTTTTTATCCCTTCAAAAAAATTAGATGTGTATTCAAAATAGTTATTATTTTTTGAGATGATTTCATCCTTAGAGTCAAATCTCTTTCAGCCGAGTTATTTCTTCAGGTTTGGAAACAAGAAATAGTCACTTGTGAGCATTTCGTAGCCTAATTCTTTGATTTTTATTTGCACCCGATTGTGAGCTTTTTTGTCAAAGCATGCAATAAATTTGTCTTTTTTAGATGACATTTTCAGAGGTTGTCTCGGATTTTGCTCATATCTCCGTTATTTATGGACGGATTTTGCTGATTTTAAATAGCAAACTTCTCGAAAGCATGTCTGACAGAATTATTGAAGATTTGGATCCCGAAGATGTCTGGGGTCTTCAGAAAATTTATTTCAACAGACAGACGGACAGATAGTCAGACATACAGACAGACAGACGGACATGGCTAAATCGACTCCGCTATCTATAAGGATCTAGAATATATATACTTTATAGGGTCGGAAAATTATATTGTGGAAATTACATACGGAATGACAAATTTATATATACCCTTCTCATGAAGGTGAAGGGTATAATAATAAGTTCTTTCGAAACATTGTTGTCCAAAATATATATTCTCTAAATATACATATGTATACAAAAACTAGAAAAATAAATAGAAAATATACATTCGGATTCAATAAACAATTTAATAATAGCAAAAAAAAAAAAAACAATTAGAGTCAAATTCATTTCATACTACATGCTAATTGGGAGTTTAGTTTCGCTTAGTTAGCCTAAAACATTCCATATAAATTAAAAACTTAAATATAGTCTGTTTAAACTATTATTTTTGGCATTAAAATCTTGTAATACTTAAGCTCTAAATACTTTCACATAGTAACATTTTAGTGTTTTCTCCTATTCAAATCATCTTGAAAAAAAATTTCAAGGATTTTTGTTTTTTCAGTACGTGGTTGTCATTCTCGTGGAATTGTCCATATGTTTAATATCTATAAAAAATATTTCAATCTGTTTCTCAATTTTGAAATCAAATTTAATATCGCCCATAAAATATTTATAATATGTTATTAAAGTTGTTTAATTTTTTGTTTATCGATTTGAAGTATAAACAAATGCGATATACAATGTACTTTGTACATTACTGAAAATATAATCAGAGTTTAATTACACTTGAAACATGTTTAAATTGAGTTGATTGGCGACAGTTTCTGCCGAACTGAACCCTTACAGAAAAGTGAATGAAATTTAAAGATTTATAGCAATAAAGTTGAATAAACTTACACAACAGACATACAATACAATTAATTGAATTATTTTCTTTATACATTATTTATGTTTATGAGAAATATCACACATATTTGTTTACACACTATTAATAAATTTAATTTGAATTTAAAAGTTGTAAATTGAACACATTTTAATCTTAATATTTATCTACAGCAATTAGTTCGATAAAAAGTAAATAATTTATAGTGACACTAAACAAATAATAAAAATAACACCTTTTTTGTGCATAAAATTAACATTTAATTTAAATTTTGAAGTGTCTGAGTTTATCTTGATTTTTCTCTTATTTTATATTTAATTTATGGTAACTCTTTAATCTAGCTATAAAGAAATAATTATGATATTTAAAAAATAAAAATAAACTAGTTGTCGATACTTTGAAGCATCTTTTGAATTGAGATAGACTAGTTAGTGTCTACCCACAAAATCAATTTAATTGTTGTGTGAAGAATTATTTCGTCATTGAGTGACTAGTCAGTCGTTGATTTGTTTGCTTGTGTTTAATAGTTTTGGGGTTTCTGTCAGTGAACTTGACTTGCTGGTGTTAATAAAAACTAAAATTTCTCTTTAATTTTAACAATAGGAAATATCTTATTGAAAGTTCTTTTGTTTATGTGAACAGGTTAATAACCCGACATGATTGAGTCTATTAAACAATTTAAAAGTGTGTGTATATGATTTATGAATTCTTTTTTGTAGTGGCCAACAATTAAAGATCCCACTTGGAAAGCAGTAGTAAAACAATGAATACTTTCAAACTATAAAACAAAAACGAGAGAGCTATTTTCTGCTGTGCCGAATCTTATATACCCTTCACCGAAGTATACTTTAAGATAAAGATTAAAAACTTACTTCGTTGAATTTTTGATAAAAAATCAAAAGTAGGTTAAAAATAATGTTTCGTTTATAATTTCCACAATATAATTATACGACCCTATAAAGTATATATATTCTGGATCCTTATAGATAGCAGAGTCAATTAAGCCATGTCCGTCTGTCTGTCTGTCCGCCTGTCTGTTGAAATCAATTTTCTGAAGACCCCAGATATCTTCGGGATCCAAATCTTTAATAATTCTGTCAGACATGCTTTCGAGAAGTTTCCTATTTAAAATCAAGAAAATCCGTACATAAATAACGGATATATGAGCAAAAATCCGAGACAACTTCTATTTTTGGCCTATTTTTGATCTATTCTCGATTACTAAGTTATTAATATATACAATATGGATATCTAATGATAGATATTTCAAACTCAATTGCAACAATGTATATAAGGTCCTACAATGGGTAAAATCGGGAAAAATATTTTTTAACCCGAATTTTTTTTACAAAAAACATTTTTTTTGTTATCAATTTTTTTCACTAATTAAAAAAAAAATTTTAATTAAAAAGTTTTTTTTTTTTTTAAATTGGAAAACCTTTTTTTAAAAACAATTTCGAAAAAAAAATTTAGAAAATGAATTTTATTTTAAAGCATAATTTGGTGAAGCGTATATAAGATTCGGCAAAGTTTCGCTTACCAACATATAAAACTTATTTATGTCAATGCGATCAACGCTGGTATACCTCAGGGAAGAGTACCAGGAGCAATCCTGTACCTATTATACACACCTGATTTGCCCGAGTCCGAAGAATTAGCCATTTCCACCCTAGCAGATGACACTGCAATTCTTAGTTCTCATATGGACTTAAATGTAACATCTAGAAACCGAGAGACATGGCTACAAAATTAGAGAATACAAGTAAATGAAATCAAAAGTAAACACATAACGTTTCAACTTAAAAGAGAAAGTTGTTCACAGTCCCACAGTCTGATCAAGTTACATTCCTTGGTATTCATTTAGATAGATGCCATACTTGGCGTCGGTTCATAGAAGCCAAGCGGCTTCACATTAAACTAAAAGCTTCTAATTTAAACTGGCTAATCCACCATCAATCGAAATTAAGCCTTAACTGCAAAGTGATCATGTATAAGACGGTCTTAAATCCAATTTGGACATACGGTAACCAATTATGGGAAACAGCAAGCAATACCAGTATAGATCTCATACAGTGGGCACAATCCAAAATTCTTACAACCATGACGTGAGCTCCATGGTACATAAGAAATGACAACATCCACAGAGACTTTTATGTGCCTTTGGTCATGCATGAATTTAGAAAAACTCGTGAAGCTTATTTGTCAAAGTTACATACTTTAAGGCTACTTGCAGTAACTCAAAACAAATCAAGGATATGTTGAGATAATTTACCACTCATCTAATTTGAGACTAATTTGGAAAATAAGAGCAATTATTTCCAAGTTATAAGATTTAATTTCTTATTGTAAAGCCTAGAAATTAAAGGCAGAAACAATATCATAAAAAACGTACTAATTATCACGATATTAGTTGTTATAATACAATTATGAATGTTGAAGACATTTTCTGTGGAGATCCTTATTGTTTCAGAGTACATACTTAGAATTAATTTGTGCAAAATTTTACTAGGATTGCTGCATAATCAAGATAGTTATGACTCCGGAGAGCCATTGTATGGAGGCTAGGTAAAATCAAGGACCGAAATTACCTAATACCAAACAAACCTTATCAACAGAGAGTATTTGTGGAAAATTTCAGCCTGCTAGCTCTTTTCATTAGGGCCCTATCGTATTTTAAACAGACAGACGGACGGACATAGCTAGATCGTCTTAGAAACTTATGAGGACCCAGAATACATATATATACCAATGTGGGTCTACGACAATTATTTTGATGTGTACAAACGGAATGAAATGGTATAAAACTAAAAAAAAATCAAATTAAGTTGTATTATTTTTTTTGGTATTTAGAACCATAGAGAAATATACATAGAACGGAAACTCTCCTGTCAAAGACCTAACTCAGTTGTCAAAAACCTTAAGTGCTGAGAATGTATTAGTAAAAAAACTATGTGAAAACAAAAACAACACTTGTATGTGTGATTATTTTGAGTACAATTTTTGTTTGATTTTTTTTCTAGTTTCCGCTCTTGTTGTTTCTCTATGTTTAGAACTATTTAGATTTTGATCTAGTTGGAAAAGTTTACGTTGTATTGTCAACTTTTTATAATAGAAAACAAAAATTATGTGACGACAAAAGTAGAATACTATTTTTGTTGTGACAAAGTTGAAAACATAGGTTAGTACTAGATGCGCAACTGAGAGTAAGCTGAAAGTAAAAATAATTGCTCTCTCCCAAATTTGGATGTACACTAAAACCTTGATAATACGGACTTTGTTAATCCGGAGTATTAGGTAATTCGGACATCAGTTTCCATTACATTGTGTACTCTATAATCCGGATTGACTGCATCTTTTTAACTTTTTAATCCGGATTGCATACAATCTGTAGTTTCTAAAACATATAACAGAACCGCAAAAGACCTTTTTTATACCCTACACCATGAGTGGCAAGGGTTATATATAAGTTTGTCATTCCGTTTGTAATTTCTACATTTTTCACTTGTAACCCCACAAAGTATATATATATTCTGGATCGTTATAGATAGCGAAGTCGATATAGCCATGTCCGTCTGTCCGTCTGTATGTTGAAATCAACTTTCCGTAGCCCCCAAATAACTTACAAACATAATTGATACGTCAATATATCGGGAATTCTTCCGGATCGGTCGCTATTTAAAATCGAGCAAATCGGCCCACAAATGGCTGAGATATAGGGAAAAAACCGGGACAACCTCGATTTATGCCCTAATTATGATCTATATCTGGATTACTAAGATATTTCAAAGTCCATTGCAGTGTGTATATAAGGCTATAGTAATTTGGACCTAGAATGGGTCAAAATCGGTAAATTTTTTTTTAACACGAATTTTTGTTTTACCAAAAAAATTTTTTTCTCATAAATTTTTTTTAAAAAATTAAAAAAAAAATTCGATAAAAATAAAAAAAAAAACCATTTCGAAAAAAAAAAAAATTTTTTTTTAACAATTTTGAAAAAAAAAAAAAATTTTTTAATTTTGAAATACAATTTTTAAAAAAAAATTTTTAATTTTGTTTACCTAAAAATATTTAAAATTTTTATTTTAAAGTATAATTTGGTGAAGGGTACTTTATTTCTTTTCTTGAAGTTCAGTGTTTGTGCAAGATGCATTCAGTAAAGATACCACACAAAACTTTATCTCTGTTAGATTTGTTCTTTTTAAATGTTATCATTTATTTAAATGATACATAAATGAAAATGTATCATTAGATATGTGTTTTAAAAGGATTTTTAAAACAATACCAATGTTTTAAAATTTTTATTCGATAGTCCGGATAATTTGATAATCCGGATTAGGGTCTGCAATCAATTATCCGGTTTATCAAGGTTTTACTGTATTTTGATGTTGAAATAATTAGGTTTTTGACAACAGACTTAGGTTTTTTTTTAAACAAACACAATCTGTGAAGCGTTTTGCTTCTCTGCAGATACACCCAGAGTCTCTGGCGGAAATCGAACCCGTAACCCCTAGATTGATAGTTCAGAACACTATCGTGTAGTCTATCGGGGCATATACATATAGAAGCGTCTCTTAGTAACGCTTCTATATGTATATTTTATTCTATGGTTGAAAACATGAGTGGGGAACGATTATTTGGCGTTAATATTTGGATATTGTAACGATAATGGTATACCTAGGCTAAGGTTTAAGTGTCCTTGCACGGCTTGTCTTTTGGGTGAGTTTTACTTGAAAAAAACAACACAGTCAGTAAAACGTACAACCAATAATAGTGGTGTGGAATATTGGCAAGCGTTGTAATTTCTGCCTGGAAATACTTTCAAATATGAATTTACTTGCCAAATGAACATTAAATTTGTCGCAAGCATTTAGACTTCTTTATGATAACAACTTTGGCATTAATATTCTTAATGGTTTTTTTTTTCTATTGTATAAAAGTACTTAGTAACAAAACTAGAACAATTCAGTTTTAAAATTTATAAATTACATGGTTAAGAGTATAAATAAATGCAAAAACATTATAAAAAACAATAACAATGCTGATAATTAAAGAAACTCGTGATATTCATATTTACGTCACACGATTTCATAATATGCCAGCAGGGGTCCATCGCCTGCATATGGAAACAATGCTACACATTATGTTTTAAAAAATATTTATTAAAATAATCTTTAAAAATATTGTATGTATTCACAAGTACTTTTAAGACAAGCTCAACTAAATTTCTGTCAAATTCAAGCTAATCAACTAGAAATGTTTAAATAATAAACTAGTTAGGGTTATCAGTGCGCCTATTATCAGTTAATTTAATTTTCTAAATTGATATTTTTCGCTTGGTATTACGCCTAATAAAAATCAATTTACTAAAGTACTACGAACAAAAATATTTGTTTTAAAAAAAAGTAACAGATAAAAATGTAAACAAAAACATGAAAAAAACTTGAACTGTATGTACAATATTTACACAATTTAAATGTATAACTATCTATGTCAGTCATCATTTAACGAAATGCATTGTTTGGCTACAACGCAAATAGTTAGACATAAATAAATAAATACAAATTAATAAACTTATTTATTCAAATTTGATTTAGCTTACATCAATTGTCATGAGGGTATAAGGGAGACAATACTGTGCATTCAGTACTTAGTAGTTTGGAAATAAAACTGTGCTATATTGTGCAATCTTTACCTCTAAGCGGAAATCATTTGGAGTATGAATTTTAATTACCCAGTTCAAGAACACCAACGAAATTTAGATTTGGAAATTTTTTTGAAATTATTTTTACTGCTAAAACCAGTTTTGGAAAAGGTTATGAAAATGATAAACTTTAGAACAACACTATCAAAAACAAGCAAATTAAATTAGTACACAGAGAAAACAGATTCGAAATAGCAACCGAATTTGTTGCCAATCGAATGATTCAGTTGCACACATAGATTTTTTCGTTTCTAGCTACAGAATATCAGAGGTTAAAGAAGTTTTTTGGTTGAAGTAACCAAACTTTTGTTACCACTTCTAACATTTTGTAGCCACAACTGTAAAATTCGGTCACTAAGGCAGAATTACAAATCTGTTTTCTCTGTGTATTTATAAAAAAAACATTTAATTACACTTTCGCCGACAAACAAATTGCTCTAATTACATCTATATAAAAATAAATTCAAGACGTAACACTGTGCCACACAACACAACAAACACAAATAAGTATAAATTAAATAATATATGCACTTTACTATTAAGCTAAAAATAATGGAAGTATCCACAAATAATACCACATGCATGAGTACTGAGTGTGAAAAGAATACGATCAAATATTATTTTATACTTGAAATCTTATCAAATAACATTGTCATCATATTTACGGATTAAATTAATGAATGAGCACAAACCATGAACAAAAAATAAATATCACCATGTTAGAATGCAATTGTACATAATTAAAACACAACAATATACAAGTATTAATATTTAATCAGCATTGTTTTTTATTATATTTTTTGGTATTTTTTGTATATTTAAACAATTCTTTTATTAATTTCATACGACACATTAAGCACATTGTTAAACAAATATATCAAATCCTGCCAATAAATTCAATAAATTTTATTTTATTTAAAATTTCTTGTTATCTTAAAGAGTGTCTTATCTGAGAATTATCGTTGCTTTCGAAGATTTATATGTAGTACAAAGTTTATTTATTTAGCAAAGTAACAATATTAATTTTATGACAGTTTAAGTTTTTAATAAACAAAGATTAGATGTAATACCAGTATGTGTTTATATTATATATTAAGGAGTGAGATCGAAAAATACTTAACTTCAATTTCCGTGCTCTGTTTATGGCCTCTAAATTTTTAGCAGAGTTCCTGTCAGGAACTTTTTGAGCCTTGTATGTTTTTAAACCTGCAACATCATGTGGACCATTCCTTCTACCTGAACCAGGTTTTCTATCAACTGACAAGTTCTCCCGGTACTGTTTAATAACATTGGAAACAGTTTGACGGCAGACCTTTGAATGCTTGGGCAACTTTTTGTAGGACCAAGTTGGGTTTTGTTCTCCCGCTACTGTTTAATAACATTGGAAATAGTTTGACAGCAGACCTTTGAATGCTTGGTCAACTTTTTGTAGGACCAAGTTGGGTTTTGTTGAATATATTTTATTTAACAATTCTAGTACGCACTTTTTTCTGGTCACTCTTTTTAATCAGATTAACAACAAATGAATATAATTGATATTAAACATAATAACTGACATTCTTTATAAAGGTAACTTCATCAATAATTTTACGATCTCACTCCTTAGCCCACTTAGTATCTGGGGCTTTTAAATGCTTGTTAACTAGAAACTTGACCAACTAAATTCTTTTGTTGTAAATTATTTAATTTTCTAATTGTTCTTATTAGCTAATCTTGGTAGTCTGATCAAAATCTGACACACTTATCGAATTAATCGTACTAATCGCACAGTTGTTATCTCGATGATTATGGAGCAAAATTAACCGGTTTTGATTTCATAAATGGCATGTTTAAAATTATTTTGGGGGAAGCGGATCATGTTTTACACTATTCTATATGAATCCGTTGCATGTTTGACACATTCTATCAGGCCTGTCACACATTTTGTCCGGAATGGTTTCAATACCATAGTTTTTATTCCGATCGGTTTCGTTTTATGTTTTTCAGATTCCGTCCATCCGTTTGGCTGCTTGGCTGTCCATGTAAACCTTGTGCGCAAAGTATTGGTCGCAATTTTAAAGATATTTCGATAAAATTTGACACAGACGAAGCTGGCTGAAATCGGTCCATTATTTAACCTAGCCCCATACAAATGTCCTCCCGCAATTGGACTTTATCGGTCATAAATGTTTTATTTATGTAGGTATCTCCACAATTCATTCATTCGGTCCATAATTAGTCATAGCTCCCATATAAGGTCATCCTCCGAAAACCATTCATTCACGAAAATAAATTACTGAAATTTTAAAAGAAAAATATTTTTGCTCATTTACTTAGTGTAGGGTATTATATGGTCGGGCTTGACCGACTATATTTTCTTACTTGTTTATTTCTGCTTCGCAGTGACGTTGCATTGAACCAATTGAAGAATCAATCGTCTCCTTTGAAATATTTTCACATTTCGTTATAACCGCATGTGATAAAGCTTCCTTTGTGGTAAAGGGTCTTCCGAACTTTGACAGTTTAAGCTATATCTGTCGAATTGGCTCTCAATTATTCAGTTTGTCACCATGGGCAGATATAGCGTCCAACAACATGCAAAAGATAAAATAGTTTTATCAAAATAAGTGTTCTGTTCGGGCAACTTCCAGCGTCTATATCTGGATCCAATCCACATGAAACACAAGAGCGTCCAATGCATACCGAAAAAGTCAATGTTTGGTGTGGATTTTGGGCTGGCGGCGTCATTGGTCCATATTTCTTTAAGAACGACTTTGATTACCAACTTCTATTGGTATCAATTGGATGATATGGACACAAAGGACATGTTGTCACACAGTCATACCACATTGGACATTCTGCACAAGCGAATTGAGGGCGTGGTCATCCCACGTGGGGGTGATGTGCACTGGCCACCGAGATCGTGCGATTTGACCCCGTTAAACTTTTTCTTGTGGGAATTTCTTAACCCTTTCAGACATTATAGAGAAATAGTTGAGATAGAGAAATGAAAATTTCAGTGTAAGCTAATTTGAGGCTGCTTATTAAGAATATAAAGTCAAATTACAGCGGGCTCGCCACACCTGGCTGCCAGGTGATGTCAAATATTTTGGACAAAGTTTCTTATAAATAAATTTTTAAAAATGAATATAATTAATTGAAATAGATATACAAGCACCTAACAAATACTGAATTAATATTTACAGGTTTTTTAGAGTTTAAAATAATGTAATTATCACCTTAAAAAAGCACTGAATATTACTATGTCTCATACACACTTATACAACGCTAACGAACTTATGAAAATAACTTAATTTAACAAAAACTAATGAAAAATTAGACGTTTAAATCACATATACATACAATCTAGTAAACACTCTTTTGATAACGCCATTAACTGTAAAAATCTGTCTATTTGAGTCAACACTACATGACTTCAAAAGGAAAAAAACAAAATGTCCAATATATTTGACAAAATGTCTGAAAGTGTTAAGTCACAGGTCTATGCGAATAAGCTACAAATCACAGCGGCCCTCAAAGCCAACATAACCCATGCCATCGGTCAAATTCAGCCTGATCTATACGCCAGAGTCATGCTCGCCACCCAGCGAAGCCGCTGCGTATATTTGCACGATGTTATATTCCATACATAATGGCATCGATTGGCCTTTCAAACGAATACAAAATTTCAGTGATATCTAACACAGAATTTGTTTCATATAAATTTAAAGCGCTTCCTAGCTCAATGAAAGACCATTTATAAGTTTAAGTCCTAATTTTGCGATCTACAATTTCCCACGAGGTTTCTATTGGATTGAGATCTTGTGATTGGACAGGCCACTTCAAAAGCTGTGTATAGGATAATTGTGGGAAATCTGTAGCTGATTTCTTGCTCTGAAAAACAGTCCCAAACCATAATATTTCCTCCGTCAAACTTGACTGTCTTATTTGATACTTGTTTCGATTGTATTGTCACTCTATATGAAAAAGTTCAGGTTTTAAACTTTTTATAAGTACAGCTTTATATTTCACATTATATATTCTATATGAACGGGTCTAGGTTTCACACTATTTAACATAAACCATATAATATTTCACGCTATTCCATATGAACCGGTTCATATTTCGCATCATTATATGTAAAACTATTCTATAATCTAATAATAACAAAATATTCTGATGCAAAAATAATTGCTTCTCTTGCTCCCTGTTACTTAACGATAACAAACCCAGATAATTAAGACTAATTCCCATAATTAATGACTGATACTCATTTTATTCAACTCCTTTTAAATACATTATTAAGTAGCTTATATAAAACAACTCAATTAAGAATTCCCTAAACTAATTACTCCATGTTTACTTGTTTCTATTTGCAGCTTATCGTACTAGCGAAGGCAAACCCTGGGTATTGCCTGTGGTTCGCAAAACAGAGATTCAAATTGCCAGCGATGAAGCGATAAACCATGAATATTTACCAGTTTTAGGTAAGTGTAGTTAAATTCATTTATGCAAGCATCCCTGAGATTGGTTGTTAAGATTTATGGTTAATTAGCGTTTGTATACATTTTACACATTTTAATTTGACCATAATATGCTGAAACAAATTGTTCCAAGTCTTATCAATTAACCAACCATTTAATTGTGTTATTAACAGGTACTGAAGCGTTTACAAAAGCAGC
The DNA here is from genome assembly GCA_942486065.2 of Calliphora vomitoria. Taxonomy (NCBI): domain Eukaryota; kingdom Metazoa; phylum Arthropoda; class Insecta; order Diptera; family Calliphoridae; genus Calliphora; species Calliphora vomitoria. Next base: position 59,713,973 of record OW818031.2, read on the forward strand.
CACCACTTTGTTATTAGGTGAAGATTCGCCAGCATTAAAAGATAATAGAGTATGTAATCAATTTAAGTTGATAAATGAGTTTTTTTTTTATAATTTGTATATTTTCTTAAAGGCTTTTGGTGTACAAACCCTGTCTGGTACAGGTGCCTTGCGTGTTGGTGCAGAATTTTTGCGTCGCCAAATGAATCGCAGAGTGTTTTATTATTCCGATCCCACCTGGGAGAATCATCATAAAGTTTTTATGGATGCTGGTTTTGAACAACCCAATACCTACCACTACTGGGACCAAAGTAAACGTGTTTTAGATATTGAGGGTCTATTGGCCGATTTGGAAAAGGCCCCAGAAGGTGCTGTCATTATCCTGCATGCCTGTGCCCACAATCCTACCGGTTGTGATCCAACACACGAACAATGGGTTCAAATTGCCGACTTGATGGAACGCAAAAAATTGTTCCCCTTCTTTGATTCGGCTTATCAAGGTTTTGCCAGCGGTGATCCTGATTATGATGCCTGGGCTGTGAGATATTTTGTTAAGCGTGGTTTTGAATTGTTCTGTGCCCAATCGTTTGCAAAGAATTTTGGACTTTATTGTGAGCGTGTTGGTAATTTAACTGTAGTCTCGAATACAGCGGCTGTCAAGGAGGCAGTACAATCACAATTTACTCTGTTGGTTCGTGGCATGTACTCGAATCCACCTGCCTATGGAAGTCGTATTGTATCGACTGTTTTAAATAGCCCCAGCTTGAGAAAGGAATGGTGAGTAAGATAGGGTCTGACAAAAATTTAATTTTGTAATCATTTTTAAATGTATCGGTTCAATTCAAGCTATTACAAATGATTCAGTTCAGTTTTCATAATATTCCAAATGAACCGGTTAATTTTTCATGGTAATCCAAATGAACCGGTTCAGTTTTAATGATATTCCAAATGAACCGGTTCAGTTTTAATGCTATTCTATATGAACCGGTTAATTTTTCATGCTATTCTTTATGAATTGGTTCAATTGTCATGCTATTCTAATTAAACCGGTTCCCTTTTTATGTTATTCTCCTTGAGCTGGTTCATTTTTCATTCTATTCTCTATGAATGGGTTCATTTGTCATGCTGTTGTATATGAACCGGTTCAGTTTTAATGCTATTCTATATGAACCGGCTAATTTTTCATGATATTCTTTATGAACTGGTTCAATTGTCATGCTATTCTAAATAAACCGGTTCATTTTTTATGTTATTCTCCTTGAACCGGTTCATTTTTCATGATATTCTCTATGAATGGGTTCATTTGTCATGCTATTCTATTTTAATCAGTTAATTTTTCATGCTGTTGTATATGAACCGGGTCTCTTTCCTTTTTTTCATTGTGAACAGGCTGATTTTCCACAATGTTAAAACAAATGTTTTATTTTATTTATTTTTCTTTAATTTCAGGATGGACTGTATCAAAACTATGTCCAGCCGTATCATAAAAATGCGTAAGGCTTTGAGACAACGTTTGGAAGACCTCAAAACACCCGGCACTTGGGAACACATTACACAACAAATTGGAATGTTCTCATATACTGGCCTAAATGGTTTGTACTCTTCATATTTAATATTTGAATGTTTTCGCAAGCTAAAAACTAATTAACTGTTGTTTTAATGTGTGTGTGTTTTTTTTGTTTTGTATTTTTAGAAAAACAAGTGCGTTGTTTGATTGATGAATACCATATTTATCTATTGAAAACCGGACGTATTAATATGTGTGGCCTAAATGAGAATAATGTTAATTATGTAGCCGAAGCCATAAATGCTGCTGTAACTCGCATCGGAAGTCAACTTTAAGTTAAGAGAGAAAGAAAATAAATTAATGAATTATTTTGTTAAATTTAGTTCGCAAGCACATAATTTAAACGAAACAGCACTAACGTTTGGAAATCGGTTTCATTTTTTGTAATATGATAAAGACAAATTATAAATTAATTTATTAGCTATAGAGGGTGGAAACAAATAATATTAACATGTCATGTAAAGAAAAAAGTTTAAAACAAAACCCACTGAGACTCAGCAAGATATTTGAAAATACTAACTTGTACCAAAATGAAAAATCTTAAGAAACTACAGAATTTATTGCATTACAAAAACAATTTAACAAATTTAACGAAACAAGCCAAAAAAACTATTTAATACAACCAAAATAAAATAAACTACATTTTGTATTATTCAAAGCATTTCTATTTAAAGAAAAACCACAACAGCAAAACAAAAAATATGTTGCGTTAAAACACAATTTAAATTTATATAAAAAAGCTAATTGAAATAAAATTTATATAAATTTTATGAATGTATGTATTTATTCATATAATTGATATTAAAAACAAAAAAACACACAAATATATATACAAGCTACAAAGCTAAAACTAATAATAACAACAAATTATTGCAATTCTTTTTATATAATTAATTAATACATGAACTCGCTTGCTGTTGGTTTTTTATTATTATTATTGTTGTAGCATTTAATTTATTTACTAATGTGCATTGATTTAGTAACAAAACAAAAAAAAAAATAAAAAAAAAAAAAAATACAAAAAACATAATAAAATTTGTAAAAACAATTTAATTGAAATATTTGTTATTAGTATTTTTCAATAAAAGACAATAATTATAAATAATATTTTAATATTAATATATCTATTTGCTTTAATTAGAATTACATTTTATAGCTGCTGGCAAGAAAAATATTAATTAAGATATTGACTTTAATTTTTGTGGTGACTAAATTACTATAGTTTAATATGTAGGTTACAGTTTTCCAAGTGAATGGGTTAGGTTTGCAACCAATTAAACCTTGAGGTAGGATTAAATTAGTTTATTTTTGTAATTTAATTTAGAACATTAGTTGTAGTTGTTATAATATGGCGTTGCAACATATGATTTTTTGTAATTATCACTTTTGGAACATGTATTAGGGTAGCGTTGTGGAGTTAGTACCACTTCTATGGAACGTTTTTGGAAGCAGTCACGTTCGCAAGCAAAAAATAACAATAATCCCATCTCATCTTTATAATGTTTCTAGTATTAACTGCCTGTTTCTCTAAATGCGAACGAACATTTTCTTTCGTATTTTATATTGAAAACAACAACAAAATTTTAAATTTATTTGTTGTTTTCAATATAAAATACGAAAGAAAACGTTCGTTCGCATTTAGAGAAACAGGCAGTAATTCTTCCATTAGTCGTTGCTGTTCGAAATGTTAGTACTTGGAAGACAAATTTTTCATTATTCAAATAAATACTCGCTACCGATTCTTGTATACATTTAGCGTATTTTTCTTTCAATTTTTAAATAATCCCATCATAAAACCGTGTTGATAAGTTTTCGAAAAAGATTCCGTAATTTTTTTTCGGTGTACACAATATTTTAGTTTAGTTTTACGTACCTGTTACATTGGACTGAACACCATTGGAAATCCATCATATATTTATTATTATCCATCTACTTTTTTCTTCTTTTCGTGCAATAAATGAATGAATTTTGAACATTCATTTAATTCGAAAGGAAAGTGTTTCGAATTACAATTGTATTTAGCACACAATTTCGAAGATTTTCGTTTTCGGATTCAAAATTCCAACTTATGTTCGAAAATGTTTGATAGCTGTTAAGGATTCTTGAAAAAAATAATTTTAGCTTTATTTGACACCAATTTCATACAATTCCGAACTTAAACAATTCGAAATTTGTATTCAAATTACTCTAAAACAAAGAGAATAAGAAACATAGAGCGTTTTCGGATTGAAAATTCCAACTTATGTTCGAAAATGTTTAACAGATGTTAAGGATTCTTGAAAAAATAATTTTAGCTTAAACAATTCGAAATTTGTATTAAAATTACTCTAAAACAAAGAGAATAAGAAACAAGAGCGGAAACTAGAAAAAAACTCAAACAAAAAAATTCCTCAAAATAATCTACTAATACAATCTCACCACTTAGGTTTCTGGCAACTGAGTTAGGTCTTTGATAGGAGAGTTTAAGCTCTATGTCTATTCGCTATGTTCAGAAACACGAAAGAAAAACAATTTTAAAATGTTTGTATGAAAACACTCAAAAATTATTTAAAAACTGAGTGATGTTCATACAAAAATTTTAAAATTGTTTTCCTTTCGTGTTTCTGAATTATGCCCTAAATTGATAAAAAATCTTTTTTAAAGCAAAATTGTATTTAAATGCTCTAAAAAATAAACGTTAAATTAAATCAAACTATTACATTATACAATTTAAATGATATAAAACTTGACGCGACGAGCTCATCATCAGAAAATGTCGAGACAACCTTTTTTATCAATATTGTTTACGAAAAAAACAACACTTAGCGATTTTCCTTATTTTCTCTGCAATTCCTATTTTCCATAACATATTCATTCCCAAATATTCTAAGTTAATCAGAAATGTTTGGTATTGAAAATGGTAAGAATCCCGAGTTATAGACAACCTCCAAAAACTTAATATTTTTCAAAAATGTTTTGTAGTTTCTTTAAATAAATTGCAGATATCATGAAATATTGTACACATTTTTCTTTCATTTTGAGCAGAATCCGTACAAAACTCATAACATATACAATGTGTCTCAGATTAACAGGGGTAACTGCCGCGAAGACTGGATAGACTCAATGCGTCTATCACCGCCATTGTGTGACTTGCAAGGAACACAAAATTGACAACTTTACGTAGATTGATTGCACAGATCAATGCATAAACCCCTTGCTAGAGAGCTCGGGTTATATAATGCCTGCCATCATAGCTAGCTAGTCAATCAGCAAAGTCCAGGACAATTATGAAAACAGCAACAACCGGCATGGTACAACAGTCCGGTATATGATCTCTGACTTCAAAGGCTAAGTGTGTGTTTCTAACTCTACACAGAATAGACATCGACCGAGAACCAAGCCCAACGATCAGTGTATCACAAATGCCACCACTCCAATTTAATTAGTCATAGCTCTAATTATGGACCGATCGTAATTCTGAACGAACACCAGGACCGCCTGTAGACGGTATTGCTGGTTTGCATGTAATATAACATCACAGGTAAATTTTATATATGAACAAATTTTATTGAGAGAAGGAAACAAACAAGGTTAAAATACACATTATTCATCATTATTCAGACGATATATTTTTGAAGGAAACCAGTCCAGCAGCTATTTCCGCAAATCTAGAAGCTGTAAAAGCAGTCCTTAATCGGACACATTGTTGGAAGAATTGGCCAGCTATCGACCCTGGAGACCATCCATGAGATCTACTCCACCCATGCGATCATTATATTCTCAAATAATTTGAGGGCAGTTGATTTCGATGAATTTCTTCTGATTTCTATCATACCGCGGAACCTTGTTGTTCGCCAGGATTGGCTCTTCTGAAACGTTCAATACCTACATATGTCGATGACGGGGCGGACATATTTGTTATCCTTCCATAATACAGTTTTCACATCGCCTACATGTATTCTACGCAAAATCATCTCTGCTCTTTGTACATTCCGCAGCTTACACAAAAGCAAATCATGATCAACAAGAAATATGACAAAACAAATTAGCCGAAACCATAATTCCTCTGGCTCAAAAATAGTTTTCGATTTGTAAAAGTTATCAAAATACAGGATGTGATGCATGAAATTAGGAATCTCCAAACATTTAAGGTAGCTCAAATGTCCGGTATAACAGGTAAGATGATATTATCTTCAGACCCATTGTAAATTTAAAAACGGTAGGCAAAATCGTTTGAATCACAAAGCTCGAACAATTTGAGCCCCCTTTTATGCGGCTTATTGGGCATGTATTTTCGGAAATGGTGTTTCTTTGGAACATACATAAGCAAACAATAGAGTTTTATGAACAAAAGGTGAAAACAATAATGTAAGAGAGGAGGACATTTTTTGATGACTTTTTGCACTTGATTGATCATAGCTGACAAACGACTTGTCAGAATATATTAGGGGGTAAAAAAATTTAAAAAAGTGTTGTCTAAAGACATTTTCACTATTTTAAAGCAAAACAATTAATACAGAACTGGGTTCCAAAATGCAAAGACCGCCTTAAGGCGTTCTTACGGTTAAAGAGTTAAAAATGTCGCTACCCAAATAAACTTCAACATAAATAACTTGCACTTTAATGATCATAAAATCTATTAAAATGTTTGGTAATAACCCTAAATATTGTACAGATGAGTTTCATGTATAATAATAAATTTAAAAATTGTTTTATTCAAATTGTAAATTCGCCGTAATTACCTTTTTTGGTGCACTCTAAATGAGGTAGTCATCATGTGGATTACTAAACGAGTAGGTCACAAATAATTAATGCCCTCCTTTATGCAAAGTGTTTCCTAATATAAAAAGTATTAATACATTTTGTGTTATTAATTAATTGTTTATTTATTTATTTGGTTAATATGGTCAAAAATCCATTCATAAATATATGTGTTTATCTGCGGTTATATCAATAAGTTAATTAATTTGTTTACAATAAAAAAATACGGTAATTAAGAACATTCATATTTAATTAATAGGAAATGATCATGATAAAAACTGTCATTTTCACATGAATTAAAAGTTGACTCTTTTATATAAATATACATTAAACTTATTTAATATAGTAAAAAAAAACAAAGTTAATTATAAAATTTATCACCTCATTTATTTATGCAATTAACTACAATATATACATATGTACGTATAAATTTATACATATATGTATGTATGCATGTACATTAGGGTGTTCTCAACTAAAATACAAGTACAATATTTGATAAGCTAGATTAACCCCCATGTCGGGTAAAATTACTTTTTTATAAAAACTGTCAATATAACTATTAGTTAACACATAACCAGACTTCGTGTTACTGGGGGTAAATAAGAAAAATTTCCTTTTTTAAGGATGTTATATATTTTCATATTTTTTTTTGCATAGGAAACATATGAAATATTATCATGTAAAAGATACGCTTTCAGTGTCATTTTTAGTTTCATAATAAACTTATGTCCAATTTCATCATTATATTAATTATCATAAGACCCTTTATGGGGACTAGAGACAAATGTTGCCCGATGTTCGCCATACTTTACACTGTATGTAAAGTTTACAGTATAATTTCAGAGTACTTAGAAATAATATGTTCAAAATTTTATCAGGATTTCCGAATAATCAAAATATTTATAACTGCTCTAATAGTATACCGGGGGCATAATTATAAACGTTAGGTAAAATCATGGATCGATATTACCCATTTTCAATACCAAACAAACTTTAACAACAGAGTATTTGTGGAAAATTTCAGACAGTTGCCAACAAATAGACTGACAGACGGAAAAGCATGACAAATAAATACATGTTATTTTCATGAAATGTTTGTTTTATAGCCCAATGAAATTAACATATAGCTAACATCAGAAAATAGGTTTCGAAAAGTTCAAATAAATTTCGAAATATGTATATGGAAAAATGGATAAAACCATTTCGGTGAATTTATATGAGGTTTATATTATACTAGTTGACCGCCCCGGATTCGCTCGGTAGCTATTTACTAATGTTAGTTCTTCAAGTTTCTCCAAACAATTTATTTTATTAAGAAAAAAATTAGAAGTGAAAAGGAGGCAATATATTAAAAATTTAAATTTCGGAGTTTTTTGAATTTTTTTCTTTACAAACCATCCTGAAAATTTCAAATCGAATAAAAAAAAATCATCCAAATCGCACCAGCCTTATTTTTATACCCTTCACCTTCGTGAGAAGGGTTTATATAAGTTTGTCATACCGTTTGTAATTTCCACAATATAATTTTCCGACCCTATAAAGTATATATATTATGAATCCTTATAGATAGCGGAGTCGATTTAGCCATGTCTGTCTGTCTGTCTGTCTGTCTGTCTGTCTGTCTGTCTGTCTGTCTGTCTGTCTGTCTGTCTGTCTGTCTGTCTGTCTGTCTGTCTGTCTGTCTGTCTGTCTGTCTGTCTGTCTGTCTGTCTGTCTGTCTGTCTGTCTGTCTGTCTGTCTGTCTGTCTGTCTGACTGTCTGTCTGTCTGTCTGTCTGTCTGTCTGTCTGTCTGTCTGTCTGTCAGTCTGTCTGTCTGTCTGTCTGTTGAAATCAATTTACTGAAGATACCTTCGGGATCCAAATCTTCAATAATTCTGTCAGTCATAAATATAGACAATATGGATATCTAATGATAGATATTTCAAAGTTCATTGCAACGTGTATATAAGGCTATAGTAAGTTGGACCTACAATGGGTAAAAATCGGGAAAAATATTTTTTAACCATAAATTTTTTTCACTAATAAATTAAAAAAATAGTTTTAAATTAAAAAAAATTTTTGAAAAAAATTGGAAAAAACTTTCAAAAAACAATTTCAAAAAAACAATTTAAAAATTGATTAAAAAAATTAAAAAAAAAAAAAAAATTAAATTTTATTTTAAAGTATAATTTGGTGAAGGGTATATAAGATTCGGCACAGCCGAATATAGCTCTCTTACTTCTTATATATATAGATAATTCTATGTAATAATTTTTTGCCAAAAATTACAAAACAACTGAACTGAAACATTAGCGTGGTCATAGGTCAGTAAATAGTGGTCTAAATAGAAACAGGACAATAATCTGTGAACTCTTTTATTTTCAAGCAAAAATCGATTTTTCATATGAATATTAACTGATATATATACAGTTGGCTATAAGTCGGTAAATAGTTGTCTAAATGGAGAAAGGTCGATTATACGTGATCACTTAAGTATATTTTCAATCTTAAGTCTGTGATCACTTATATTTTCAACCATAAATAAATTTTTCATATGAAAATTGATTGAAGCATTAACAAGACCAAAGTTGTTAAATAGTGGACGTGTCAATAAGTCTGTGAATTTTTTTACTGAAACACAGGTTTTTTGAAAAAAAATTATATTATTTTTCAACATATATTTATATATCCCTTGCAAAAAATAAGATTTGTCATCAAAATAGATGTTTGTTTGTGAGATGATTTAATCGCTGGAGTCAAATCCTTTCCGCCGAGTCATTTCTTCAGGTTTGGAAACAAGAAATAGTCACTCGGGATTAAATCTGGAGAATAGGGTGGATGAGGCAGCAATTATTAGCCTAAGTCATGGAAACTGCACATGTGTGCACTTTTGCGTTGTCCTGGTGAAAAAATTTTTTTTTCAAATTCTCCTTAAATTTACTCAATTGTTAGCATAATATTCGCCATTTATTGTTTTACCCTTATGAAGGTAATCAATGTGGATTACACCTCGTGTATGCCAAAAAACGGTCGCCAAGACTATATTGGCTAACAAACCCACCATTCCCTTCTTTGGCGCCGATTACCCAGAGAAATCCACTATTTTGACTGCTGTGATGGATCCACGGATACGAAACGATGCAAAAACTTGCCCATATTGCGGTTGAACAACGCCAAACACTTCTTCAAAGGATTGCATTCTCATACCCAAGTGATCGTTCAAAATTGAAACCACTGAACCTGTGATCTGTGAGATGTCTATGTCTTCCAAAAACTCTCGCACTTTCAATCTACGATCGCACAGTAGTTTAGAAATGTTTTGCTTTGGTATCTCGGGAACTATTAGAGATATAGTTACGAAATTTCACATCGTTGGAACTGGGGTACTTACGAGTTGGTTTACATTTATTCAGCTTCCTAGGCGTATTGGTGGGCATTACGTGACCCCTCAAAGTTGGTTACTACGGATCTCACTTTTTTAAAAAATCGAAGAGTAAACTGTATTCCGGGGAACATTTGTATGGGGGCTAGGTGAAATCAAGAACCAATATTGCTTAAACCTTATTAACAGAGAGTAGTTGTGGAAAATTTAAGCCAGCTAGCTCCTATCGTGTTTTCATCAGACAGACGGACGGACAAACGGAATGACAAAATCAATATACCCCCTATCTTTTTTATTGGTGGCTATAAAAGTGGCAATAATAAGTTTTTCTAATTTCCAATTTTACTTACTTTCCTAAGTACCTAATAAACATAAATTTTATTTAAAAAAATATCTTTAACTAAATAATGAGTTGTCGAAAACAACCTGACACATGTGTAAATCTTCGGAAATTAACAACACATTACAATACTTTATTCCATTGTTTTTTAAATGGTTTGTCTTTAAGTTCATTAAAAAATAATTATTTGTTCATAATCAGTTTAGCCTCTAATTATCATATTTGTCCGGCATACAGAAAAAACCGACAAAAAAGGTTTAGACCCATGTAAATGAACGACTGCATACACGTTCATGTTCATCATTTTGCTGATCATTCACTTTTACAGTTGTTGTTCTCTTGCTACTTTTGCTGCCTGTGCCACTGCCTGTTGAAGTTGTTTTAGACATAATTTTATTGCTGCCAACCAACCGGCCTTTTAGGCTCATTAATCATCATACAGTGAAATAACATAAAACAAAAAAACAAAATTATGTTTACCTTTTTTTCTACATATGATTTTTGTACAAATTTTTTTAACATTTTCATTTTATTTTCCCAGTTGTTAAAAAATTGCCTTTTTGAAGAAAAAAATTTGTATGTTGAGCCTAAAACAGAATAATAAAAAACAAAATCATTAAGATTAAATGATGATGCTGTGAAAAAAAAAGTTGTAGGTCATCATACTGTATGTCAGATTTATAAATAGTCTATAATAAATGTTATTTTCTGTGTTTGTTTAGCTTTAGATTTTTTTCTGCTGTTGTTATTTTACAAATGTTTACAACAAATTACTAACGATTTTGTTGAATGTAGAATAGTTATGTTGAGTTTATGGAGGATTTCTAGCCATTGTTTGCTAGAGAATTGGAAATATTATTATTTCTAGATACATTTTGTAACAAAGTTGTAATATATTTGTTAATTTTACAGCACAATTACAAGGTAATAGTCGAGATAAATTAACAGAGCTATCTATATGACCAGAGTAGTTAGTAGACATCGAACCTACAACCCCAGACTTATAGGTTGGAATACTTCCAACTACTGTAAATTGCTAACTAGGATTCAAATATACGATCGATTATTCAGATGTACACAACATTAATGTAAAATTATCAAAAGGGAAATAAAAACACAATCGGAAAAATTTAATATTCTATTTATGCCGAGCACTGATGTGTATGATGCATATGCATAATAAGTTCAGTATTTTGGAGGATTGAGATAACTTATAAATAAAATATCTTAAGCTATATTTCTGAAAGTTTCGGCATTATAAATTAAACTTTTTATTAAAAAAATAAGTTTACAGATTCGTACTAAATATAACTTCCTATTTGTTAATGTTAATTTTTATTAATGTACATATTATTTTGATCAAGTAGGGTTTCCAAATTACCGACCTCTTCTGAATCCCGGCAATTTTTGTTGTAAATCATAATATATATAAGATAACATTTCGTTCGGAAATGAACAATGTACGCAATTAAAGAACTATTGTGTTTTACATTAATTTATATTTGCCTTAATTTTTTTAATAGTATTTAAAACACTATATATATTAGGGTGGCACTTATTCTCCAATATCGGTACATGATTTTACCTTGCCTCAATACAAATGTCCCCCAGGCAGTGTTGCCAGTTTAGCCTTTTTGAGGCTAAATTTAGCCTTTTTATTTACTCTTTAGCATCGAAATTTTGGTTTTAGCTTCGTGGCTTTTTTCTAGCCTTTTTTTAATTTGATAATAGCCTTTTTTTAAATAAAAAAGGCTAGAAAAAACCACGAAGCTAAAACCAAAATTTCGAGGATAAAGAGAAAATAAAAAGGCTAAATTTATATTTGTGAGCCATTTTCATTTTAATTCATTACTGATTTTCATTTAGCTTTTCAATATACTCAAGAATTGTGCAGTATTAAAAGAACAAATAACAATTGCCAATACCAAGTGTTTCAAAATGAAATATAGTATTTTATATCTGAAAGCTATAAATGCCTAGCAAATTCGCTTTCAAGACAAAATTGTTATTACACATTATATTCATCGTTATATAATGGACAAGAGCCCCACAAACTCTTGAAGGCTTGTGATACTCGATGGCTGTCATTTGAAATAGCCGTTAAACGTATTGTGAATCTGTGCTTCGAGTTAAAACCAGCAATGCTTCAAAGCCAAACATTTAAGTGATTAATATACTGATTATAATTTGATGTATTATTTTTTTTTAAACCAGTAAGCAATTCAGCGGATCCAACAAAGCAGTTTTCTGATTTAAAATTTCTTCTCAATAGTTTGTGTTTCCAAATTGTAATACAATGCAAAGAATTTGATACATTATCGTCCCCAATTGAAAATTGTTTAATGTTTTCGCCACATTTATCATGCAAGTTTGAAGAATGAGAGATAAAATAACGAACGGTTTAATTAGTGACGATTCTGAAAAAAATAATACGGCAAATTAAACTGATTGAGCAATTGCGACAAAGATTTTCATATGAAAACTCTTCGCTAATCGATTTTTTATCCGTTAATAATACACTTAAAATAGTACTCGTAAAACCAAAAAAATATATTAAGGGTACTCATTTAAACGCTTAAGTTTCCCATTTGTGCAAATGTGCAAATTTGCGCGACGTGTTTCATGAACCCACCTTTTCAATTTTGTGCAAGTTTACACAGAAAGTTTATATTTGTTAAAAATGTCAAATAAAAATAAATTCAACAAAAGTTGTAAAAAATAAGTTTTTCAAATTGTATAAATTTAAATTCTAAAAATGTTGAATGAAAGTTAAATCTTTGGAACAAACGATGATATACATAGTTTGGAAGATTTTGTATATGTTCTAGCTCTTGGTGAATGTTTCCATACACATTGCCATTCAATCCAATCATTCTGTTCCAAAGTTACACAATTTTCACATGCACAAAATATTTATATTTTATTTGATTTTTATTTTTCATAAATAAAAGTAAACAAAAGCAGCTGATATTCAAATGCACAATAAATTTAAGTTTGCGAGTCTAAATTGTCGCGCAAACTTATCGGAGTTGTGCAAACGAATTACCATACATTTTTTGACAGTTCATTTGCGAGAGTGTAAAAATGCACAGATTGCACAGTTTGCGAGGCATTTAAGCGTTTACATGAGGACCCTTATTATGTATGTGAAAAATAGTAAAATTAAAAAAAAATAAAATTTATGTTTTGTCTGTATAAAAATATATATGGGGCATTTAATGTCAAGTGAACCATGTTTTGAAATCGATGTCTTGCGATAGTTAGTTCTATTAGATAGTAATTTAGACACAATTTTTCTATAAGATCGGTCGAAAACTTTCTGAGTTAGAGGGGATCAGAATTTGATATTTTGGCCAAGCAGGTGTTTTTTCTCATCCATGTAACTAATTACCTATTGTTCTTAGCAAAATGTGTCCCAAATAGTTTACATAGCTATTTCTTCAATCTTTCGGAAAAAAACAGTTTTTTTTTACTTTTTTTGCAAAATCTAAAACTGCTGACATTTTTTTTCAAAATGGGCCCTTTTTTTAATTTTTTATTTTTTTGCTCAAGAGAAAGCTTAGGTCCATTCCTTTAAGAGGTTTTTGATCGCTTAGAGGGATTCGAGTGGAATATCTATCAAAATAAATATTTTGTAACTCAAGATATACAATTTTTTAAATTTGTTTGCAAAATCTAAATTTTTTTCCAAAATGGGCCCCTTTTTTTAATTTTCTTATTTGCTCAAAAGAAAGCTTATTATATTGCTTTTTTTTGAGCTTTTTTTTCAAAGCAGTTTGGCTTTTTCTGGCCTTTTTTTTAAGTCAATATAGCTTCTTTTTTTGCCAGCTCCTGGCAACACTGCCCCCCGGTATACTGTTTGAGCAGTCATAAATACATATGTTGATTATGCGGGAATCCTGATAAAATTTTACACAAATTGGTTCAAAGTACGGGCAAAATTTGTCCCTAATCCCCATACAAAGCCCTCTTCAGAAAATGACTTGAACATTGGTTGGTTGGTTTACGTGGTAGTTCGCTGGGTACGAACAATCAAGTAGGGTCGAAGGGACCCCGTTTTGACAAGACCACACCACTCGTTAGATGTAATGTCGTTTACATCGTAATGTATATAAAGTGTATGCAAAAAAAGTCGAGTTTACTAGACCCAACCTGTAGCTGTGAGATATCTCAGTAGGTCATTGAGTTTAGACCCGGCTACCTCACCAAGGTTAGTCAGTATATAGTTGTCCATGAATTTATGTCTCATGACACTCAGGGCTGGGCATTCGCAGAGAAGGTGGAAAATAGTTTCCACTTTTTCCCTATCCTAACAACTGAGACAATGGTTGTTAAAAGGGAGTCCCAGGCGATTTGCATGTTTGCCTAACGTCCAGTGTCCCGTTAATACTGCCAGCAACCTTGATATATCCCTTCTATTCCGGGTTATCAGTTGCATAGTACGTTTTTCGTTAAAAGATGGCCACATCAACTTGGCTACCCTACATGTGTCTAAATTGCGCCACCTATTCTTAGCCTTTGTAAGAAAGTGTCTGAAGATAATGCCTTTGATAGTCCCCAGTGGAATTGCTACTGAGACCGCATTGAAGAAATCTAAGGCAGATCCCATTCTGGCTAGTTCGTCTGCCTGTTCATTACCGTAGTGGTCTCTGTGCGCAGGGTCCCATACCAAAGTAATGTCAGATAGATGACCTAGCCTTGACAGACTAATGAAGATGAAGTTGTGTAGGCTTTCAGTGAGAGAAGTGCCGCCTGACTGTCGACAAAGATACCTATTTTGCCACGAGTATGATGATCACGATGTGTATTGCAAGCTACAATGATTGCATAAATTTCCGCCTGGAAAACACTTCACTCATTCGGTAGACGATATGAGATGCCTACCTCAAGTTCGTCACAGAAAACGCCAGAACCAACATCACAGCTCATTTTAGAACCATCTGTATATATCTAGTGTCGTATTTGTACACGACCCTCACTCTTGGAGGGAATCAAGACCTTGAACACCCCATCAAAGTCTGTGTATGGAGTAATATAGTCAGAAGGCTGGAGAACGATCGACAGCAATAGGCTCAGAATCCCCGCATGGCCATATGTTCTCGATCTCCAACAATGCATGAAGCCCCGGTGCGCTGCAGGCAGAGGTGGCCATTATGTAAAGGTTTATTGGCACAAGGTGCAGTATAGTGTTCAGTGCCTCTGAAGGACTAGTTCTTAGTGCGCCGGTTATACCAATGTAGGCTGATCTCTGGACTTTGTATAGTTGGTCTACGACATACTTCCTTCTAGTTGCAGTCCACCATACAAGAGATCCATAAGTAAGAATTTGAACATTAATAATTGTCTTATAATAATTAATATCGTGATGAAATTGGACATAAACAAGTTTTATATCAACCTAAACCTTTCCACCAACTTTTGTGAGCATTGGTCTATAATTTCGTCCACGTAAAATTTTATTCCGATCGGACCAGCCGTTTAGAAATGCCAGATTTATTTCCCAAAAATTTGATTCTGCCCCACTGTGGGTGGGTATACAAGATTCAGCACAACTGAATATAACACTCTTACTCCCATTTTCTCAATCACTGGTTATTATACCCTTCACCATGAGTGGCAAGGGTATATATAAGTTTGTCATTCCGTTTGTAATTTCTACATTTTTCATTTGGAACCCCAAAAAGTATATATATTCTGGACCGTTATATATTTCTATAACCCCCAAATAACTTACAAACATAATTGATACTTCAACATATCGGGAATTCTTCCGGCTCGGTTGCTATTTAAAATCGAGAAAATCGGTCCGAAAAAATCGGTACAACCTCGATTTTTGGCCTATTTTTGATCTATATCTGGATTACTAAGTCATTAAAATAGACAATATTGAATATTCGATGATAGATATTTCAAAGTCCATTGCAACGATTTATATAAGGCTATACAAAGTTGGTCCTACAATGGGTCAAAATCGGGAAAATTATTTTTTAACCCGAAATTTTTTTTTACTACAAAACATTATTTTCATCATTTTTTTCACTAATAAATTTAAAAAAAATATTTAAAAAAAAAAAAATTTAAAACAATTTAAAAAAAAATAAAATGTATCAAATCGTCTCAATATGAATAATAATATACCTTTTTGATTGACCTACTCAACACAGCTGACTTATTTAATTAACAAACATTACTGATCTCAAAATTTTAACTGATCTAAAAAAAGTTCGTTATCCAACTCTTTCGTTTTTAGTCTAAGGTGGATTTCATGTCAAGTGAACCCAACCAACTTTTGAAATCGATATCTTCCGATCTGGATGAAATTTGCACCAAGGTTAGTCCTATTGGATAGTAATTCGGACACAATTTTTCAACAAAGTCGATCATGAACTCTCTGAGTTAGTGGGGGTCAAAACTTTACATTTTGGCCAAATAGGTGTTTTTTCTCATCCATGTATTATTATTATTTAAAATCCCTATTGATAACCTATTATTATTTTATGGGATTTTCATAAATTTATTATTGGAAAAATATGCTTCGAAAATATGAAAAAACTTAGTATAAATTACATTAACAATCGAGTTCGAGCAGATAGGACCTTTTAACTTATATTAACAATTAAATAATTACAATTTTAAAATTATAATTGTTCTTCTGAGAAAACGATGGATATATTAATTCTTATATATTGGGATTAATACTTGTTTAACGCCATAATCTTTAGAGCCTCCACCATGCGACTTGCCATTTAAAATCATCAACAATTTGATCGTGCTGTAAAGTAGCAACCAATCGTAATTTGTATCTTGTAATAAACGACTGTAAAAGATCGGTAATTTAGATGACTTACTGCATGTTTTTTGATGTCGAAAGAAGTTAGTCGACAATATTTGATGCTATTTCTATCAAAAAATAATATTTTTATTAAAAATTGCGATAATATGCATATAAAGGGTCTTTTATTAAGCGTTTTATATTTTTAAATTTGAATAAAATAAAGTGTGTGTGAGATATCATAGACATTTTTTATTCATTTCGTGCAAATGTCCGTCGCAGTTTCCGACATGTCCAATTTTCCATGACACTGGCGCATAAATAAGGTTGAACGATGGCATGGATTATCTTGGCTTTGAGGGCAGCTGTGGTTTTTGGCTTATTCGAATAGACCTGCGACTTAAGAAAACCCCACAAGAAAAAGTCTAACGAGGTCAAATCGAACAATCTCGTTGGCCAGTTCACATTAACTCCACGTGAAATAACTATGGCCTCTAATCACTCGTGCAGTATGTCCAATGTGAGCTGTGTGGCACGTAGCACCGTTCATTTGCATCCGCATGTAGATGGTGCACATATCATGCAATTGAGACCAAAATAAGTTGGTAATCATCGACGTGTAGCGCTCGACATTGACGGTGATGGCCTGCCCAACGTCGTTCTCAAAGAAATAAGAACCGATGACGTCGACAGAAAAAAATCCACGCCAAGTAATGACTTTTTCAGGATAAATTGGCCTCTCTTTGATCTCATGTGGATTGGTATCGTCCCAAATTCGACAATTTTGTTTGTTGACGTGCCTATTTATCTATGGGCTTCCTCGTAAAATGTGCCAAGCGCGCGGAATTTTGCCCGAATGGAACACCCATTTTGATAAAACAATTATTTTATATCCACGTGTTGTTGAACGCTATATACGTCCATGCTGATTTTGCAAAACAAACTAAATAAAGGACAGCCAATTCGATAGATGTAGCTTGAACAATATGGCCTCTATCAACTTAAAAATGTCGGAAGTGACGTAGAACAATTTTATATATATTGGAGGCATTAAAATCCGAACAGTTCAAAATAAGGGCCACCCTAATAAACAAATACTTACATATATCTGTGTTGCTCTGCCTCTTCTCTATCATTGTGTGAAATTTTTAATACTTAATTGTAGGTTGTTGGGTTATTAACGCCTTTTCTAGTGTAGGCTTTCGGTCATTTCCATCTTAATCTCGTGTAGATATTTTTTTCTTGTTGCTGCTGCTGTTAGTTATTTTCTTTTATTTTCTTTAAAGTTAAGTTTCTTTTTGAATTAACTTAATAATTGTGTTTTTAGTACAAGTTGTCAATGGTCTTTTAGTAACGTTTGAAAAAATCTTGAGAATTTTCTTCAAATGACCATTTTTTGTTTGTGTTTTCTAATTAATGGTCATTTAATAAGCTAATTGCGTTGGAAAATTTATGGATACGAGAGTTTTGTGTCTGTGTGTGAAAAGTGACAATGTAATTTGGGGTGACAAGATATGTATGTTGTTTTCTATTTAAAAATTATGTTAATGATTGTAGAGACCTGTGAAGTTTTCAAACATTTTTTCTCACTAACTTTTTCAATAGCAATTAGAATTTTAGTAAATTTTTGTTTGTATTCTTCTGCCAATAACATTAGTGATTACATGTATTTTTTGTGATTTTCACTTAAAAAAGACATCAGTAGTGAGTGATGACAGTTTTTTTTCTTGATTAAACGCTTATTTATAAAGTTATTGACAATAAATATTAGAAGACCACTTAGTCTTCTTTGCTCACAATCGGGTGCACAAAACGGTACACACGTGTGCAGTTTCCATGGCAAAAATCCATGAATTATTCTACGAAATACTCCCTCTTCCACCTTGTTCTCCGAATTTAGCTCCGAGTGACTATTTCTTGTTGCCAAACCTGAAGAAATGTCTCGGCGGAAAGAGATTTGACTCCAACAATGAAATCATCACACAAAAAATACTTATTTTGTTGATCTCGACAAATCTTATTTGTTGGAAGTAGACTATGTTGAAAAATAAAATAATATTTTATCGAAAAACCTGGGTTTCATTCAAAAAGGCACGGCCTTTTTACCCACCCTCGTAGATATCTACACACAGAGAAAACAGATTCGTTGTCACAACCGAATTTGTCGCCAATCGAATTCTGTCGGTTGCATGTACTATCCCATAATTCGGTTGTAGTTGATGAATATATTGATAGTCACAACTGCTAAAAAAAACTTATTCGGTTGGAATACATACAAATTTAATATATATTTATTAGGCTAGTTCATTGAAAAAAAACATATTATTTTTTTAATTATGCATATTTTATTAACGTTAAGTAGCTGAAACAAGTGTAAATAATTGTATATTTCTACAAATTTGAACACGTAAAAATCATTCATATAATCACTAAAGTTTACTCGATACATTTTGCAGAACAACTTATGTATATAATCTTCACGTGGTATTCCTGAGGAGAATAATAAACAAAATGAATATTTTTAAAAGAATATATAATAAGTCACACGTTACATTACCTTCCTTTTGGACATTCATGACCAGGAACTAATACAAACTATTTACAATACGAAACTTTCCAGAATCGATAGTCAGCAACAATCGACTTATAACCTTGTAAAGTAATGTCTCGCTAACAGGTCGCAGTAGACAAACAGACATTTTTTCGTTATATGTCAGTACTTGGATACAAATGTATATGTAACCACTTTACCATGTTGATTTTCAAAACGATTCTCACATGGCCCATAGTTATAGAATTTCTGAAGAGAATTTACAAAACAGTCTTAGGATGATTCTTAAGGAATATCTCATAATATAACATTATTACGTACATTCGACATCAGGGAGTAAGTCTCAACATTGACTATGCTTCGTTTGTCACCAATCTGCCACAAATACCATATAAGACTGTAATATTTCCACTTCAATTCAAAGACAAGACGTGTCGATCACCAAACGACCAATACAACGAAAAATATCAGAAAAGTCAGCAGGAGGTTGTGAAGAATTTTAAGAATGCATTTAATCAAAGTTCAGACTGACCCATGTTTCTTGGTATAAGCGGTATATGTTTTAACCATCTTCCATTCTGTTTACAAGATACATGAATTGAAATACATAATGAAACAATGAACATACGCAAACTTACCCTTGAGGATTCTAAAGAAGACGTACTGCTTTCTTGAGTTAATTCACATTAATTTATTGTTTAATTCATTTAAATTTTTTATGTAAACAATTTCTGATTTTAATAACTTTTATTTTAATAAATATTTATTTTTGAAAAAAGTCATACAAAATTAAAATTTTTGGGTTTACGTATTCTTTTGTCGGTTGGGAACACAGAATTTTTGAATTTATTAATAACTACAACTGAAAATATAGTTAAAGTTCAAGTTATTTGAACACAAACACGTTTACGATAGCAACAACCAATATTCTGTAATAAGAGGTGAATTTAATTAGGTTGTGTCTGCCGATTTCCTTGAATTTAATTTAAACAAATACAAATTGATTGCAATAAGTGATGTTGCTATTGTAGTAACCATATTTCCATTATAACTATGTTTTCACAGCTATAAATACGGAAAATCTGTTGAATTTATGAATGCTTAGTTATGATAATAATATTTTGGTTACCTTTATAAAATTATCGTAATAGCAACCGTTTTCCAACCAATTTGTTTTCTGTGTGCATGGGTAAATGAAATTGAAAAATTATTTTTTATTTGAATTTTTTTCAACATAACAATTATTTAATTAAGAGGTCAAAACGTTATCTATTTTGTTATTATATAACAGATAACATTCTTTAATTTTAAAAATCCATAGAAAACAAAAAAAAGCTAAATAAGGGCGACCTTGGTGATCACAGATCGAGCTTCAATTACTTGTTTTTGGAGATTTTTGGTTTGTGTATTGATTTTGTTAAGTGTTGGTAAAACGCCTAGAATAATGATCTGATTTAATAAATAAATTCCATAAATGTTACAAATTTTTCAAAAACTATGTCACTAATCTGAATTCAATTTGCTGGTGTCATTGCAAATAGTAGTTTATTTGAACATTAACACATACAAGTATGTATACACTTGTCTTTAGTTGAAAAGAGTCAAGTAACTTGTATTATTTCATTTTTCATTTATCTTTAAGAAAAAATCTAATAAATAAATCTCTTAATGAATTCATGACAAGTTTTTTTTATAAATGTAATTCTATGTCAGTGTATAAAATCATAAACAAAAAAACATTAATTAAATGTAAAATCAATTTCAACTGAATTACGTCTTTATAAAATAAAAATTTAAAGCAAAAATCAAGCGTATTTGAAACATAATTGAAGTTTTGAAAACAAAACTTTTTAATCGCAACCAAACACAAACAGCCATTGACAAAAAACTAACATAACGACAGACAGAGTTGGATAGATAGATAGACATACATACAGACAGACAGAACATGGAAAATCACCATGAAAAGTGAATGTTTTTCAGTGATTTCAAATCCAACCAACAACTTTATATCTTTTTTTATTTTTAACTGCAGAGAGACAATAAAATTATATGGATCTGTGTAAAATAAAATTTTTATGAATTTAAGTTTCTATTTCTATTTAAAATTAATTCTATCTGCTAGTACGAGTACGAACCACTATGATATGCTGTAACTTTAAACATCCATGCATATTAAATGCTGAGATTTTCAGTCGACACAAAATGCTGCGGCATACGAGTGAGTGCAATTTGTATGAATTTGAAATATGAACTTTAAATAAAAACGTGAATGTTTTATATTTATTTTTTTTTTTTTCATTTACTTTACTTGTTGATAGTCATATCAAACAAAAATCTTTTTTTTTTCACTCTTTTTTATTTTATTAAAACAAGGTTTTAATTATAGACCATAAAATAAATTTGTTTTGACACTAGCCGACTATAAAAATATATAGATATGTATGTGTGCATGTACATTTGTACATATGTAGATATAATATATAGGATTGTGTGCCACATAGTACATGTAGTACTATGCCACCTTTATGCTGCAGCCTCTTACTAATGGTTGTATGAATTTGCAAAGTGACGACGTGTTTTTAATTAAATATTTTTTCCTCTTGTTTTTCCTTGATGTAAAACCACAATTAAAACCACAACTTCATGCAACAGAATTAAAAAAAAATTGTCAAATTTTACAAAATGTTAGAGACACACAAATATTGTAGCTATGACGACAATGTTTCTCGTTTAAAAATACATGGTGCTGAATTTCATATGTATTTTTATAGTTACCTCTAATATTAAAGTAGATTGGTTAAAATACCGAATGAGAGATCGCAGCAAACATATCGCTTAACAAATAATCTATACAGTAATGAAAAGAATTAAAAATAATAGATTCCTAATTCGGCGATAAAATCGGAGTTTGCACTAGTTAATGATCGTGAAAAGTGCTGCATGAATTTTTATAATAGTGAATTATTAATTAGGTGGGGCTGAACAAACGCATGTGTTAGGAAGTTTATTGCAACGCACAGTGCGGCCAAAAGCACCTTTGTCCCGCCTAAAGTTGAAAAAACAAGTGTTTAGTTGGGGGTTTTTTGTCATTGGGTTGGTTAAAGAAATGATCTAGGAGATAAAAAATTATTATAGTTCAGTTTGAAATAGGCCTTCACCCGAACGGCACAATACCGTAGGAAATATCGGCTAGTAGACACTTCAGTTTTTTTTTAATATGCAACATCGCCATATTGTATTTCACCATTGTAAATTTGTTAATTTTTAGTGAATTTTCAATTATATACCCTAATAATATCAAAACAAAAACTTTTAATCAATTAGCAAATTAATTTAATTTTTTACAAGTTTTTTCTTATGTAATGACGCCATATTAGGTTGACCATTTTGAATTTGCTAATTCTGATAACGTATTTGTAATCAGCGACCCCAAAAACCCCCAAATAGCAATTTATGGATAATTTTGTGAATAGTTCGACTTTTGGCCGGATATAGGTGTCTTTGTGCAACGGATATATATCTTGCAGACTTTTAGAACAGTGCTCTACTTGTCAAGCAAATTTATGAGGAAATAATAGAAAATCGCGAAAACACTCCAAATATTGTTCTTGAGGACAATATATAAACAACCAGTTCAATTAATCTAGGTTTCAAAGCTAAGCAACAGCGTGGTGTAAGCATGATGGAAGATCTTGCTGGAGGCACCATTTTCCTTTGAGAACTTTAACTTTGGAGAAACAGCGAGAGAGCAACCATGCTATTTTGTTAAGCAGGGCTAAATGTTAGAATGTAATTGATCAGGAATGTAAGAAATTGAACGTAATGCGTCCCTGTATCATTGAAATAATATGTATAGAATGACATTACTGCTTTATTTTAAACAAGCAGAGGCCTATACTCGATTTTGCTGAATCTTATATACCCTTTAGTAAAGCAAACTTAAGATAAAGATTAAAAATTATTTTTTTGTTGAAAAAATTATTGGTGAACATTTTCCCCAAATTAACTCATTGTGTATCTGAATTTTGTAAGCCGTTTTTTCAATTTTTTTTTATTTTTTTTACCTTTCGCGATGAGTGGCAAGGGTAAAAAATGGCCTTATATACTGCGTTGCAAAGATTTTTGAAATATCTATCATTGAATATCCATATTGTCAATATAAATGACTTAGTAATCCAGATATAGATAAAAAATAGGTCGATTGTCTCGATTTTAAATTGCATCTGAGCCGGAACAATTCCCGAAATATTGATATATGAATCAGTATATAAGTTATTTGTTGATTCTAACATGCAGGCGGACAGGCGGATATGGCTATATCGACTTCGCTATCTATAACGATCCGGAGTATCAGGCCTGTTCTGCAATCCACGTGATTTCAAATCACATGCCGTTTTAAAATCACACGTGTGATTTGTGCCTGTTCTGTAAATCACACCATTATTGTATTTTTCGGTGTGATTTTAATTTTTCGAAAGCACAAGAAAACAGCTGATTCGTTTATTTTAAATGTTTTGTTTTTCAAATAATTGTATAGAAATATTAAAGTGAAAATAAAAAAATGCCTGGAGCTTCTGTTATATTCTTAATGGAATTAAAAAGAAGGCAGTTAAGAGATGAACGTATTAAAAAGCGTTGTTTTCCAAAAACTATGGCGCAAGCTCAACCACTATGTAAAAAAGAAAACAAAACAGCAAAGCTGCCACAGTACACAATAGCTCTTGGTTACCACTTGCTTCAACTTTGTTGCAGTTTATTTTTCCAATTAGCACAAAAAACTTAACACCTATTGATAACTTATAATACAATATAATATAACAAATATTATACATTTTATGCTGAATTCTATAATTAATTTAAAGATATTGAACATATTTTAGACAACCATTAAAAAATTTTAATCTGGCAAGCTTCCATGTATTTTCGAAAATCATAAACAGCTGACAACAGGGGGCTAATTACCGCAGTCCAACACGATCGAATACTTATTCGAAAGTTCGAGTTTTTATTTATTTTTGGGATTCTCTTATTAGATATCGAATAAAATGTATAGAAAATTATAATGATTGTACTCGATAACGAACGAGTTTTTACTCGAAAGCTAATAAGCGTTCGAAATTTATTTCGATTACGAGTACGAGAATTTGCCCCCTGAAAACAAACCTGAAATCACAAAAGCAAATAAACGTTTTACAGCAGAAAAGGAGTCTCTAGATTTTTATTAAACTTTAAGTGTTTTTTTTTTTAAACAAGTAATTCTTTAAGAAAATCAATGAAGGACATATTGTTTAATTTGTTTAAGTAATTTATTTTAATATTTTCCATATAATAGCCGCAGAAATAACCAAGTGATTTGAAAACATTAGTGACTTTGCTGAACGTTTTAAAATCACAAAATTATGTGCACAGAACACCTTTTATGTGATTTCAAACCACTTTTATTTGGGGGGTCGCAAATGAATAATGTAGAAATATATACCCTTGCCACTCATGATAAAGGGTATAACAATTAAATTTCTTCGGCACTTCTCAAACATTTTGGTTCATAAGGACTGAGATCGAAAAAATCTTAACATACAAATATGTTAATAAAAATGAAACCACTAAACATACAGTTTTAATTTTTTATTTGATTTTTATAGTTCTAATCAATAGTGATGAATTTATGAACCTTTTCCGAAAACCCTTCCATTAAGGTTTTTACTGAGTTTTCTGTAACTTTGTTCGAACAGGTAGTCCATCTCCGTTTAAAATCTACCACACTTTTGGACATAATTTTTGTGCTCTTCAATTCTCTTTTAAAAATACCCCTATATCTCTCCACTGGCCTTAGATCCAGGCAGTTTGGAGAATTTGCCACTCTTGGTACAAATACCACATTATAGTTCTTTTACCACTCAAGACCTTGTTTACCATAGTGACAGGATTCCAAATTAGGCCAAAAATAAGTGAACTCATTAAGAAGTCTTATGAATGGCAGCATCCTCTTTTGTAAACATTCCTTGATGTAAATTTCGGTATTTATAGAGCCTTTTGTAACAAATGTTTGGCTTATTTTGCCACAACTGCATATTGTTTGCCATACCAAGAACTTTTTGGGAAAATTGTCTGCTTTTGTGTCCTAAACATCAAAATATTGACCCGGAAGCTGCGAAAAATTTTCAGAACATATGTTTCGTCATTCATTATGCAGCATGTATATTTTTTTGTATATAACTTGACTTCAACTTACTTGCTCTGTCTTTGGCCTCTAAATTTTAGCAGCGTTCACGTCAGGAACTTTTTTTAAACTTTTCGTATCAAATAGTCCGAGAACTGAGCAAACTGAATTGCTTTCCTACCGGATATGTTGGGAGCTCTTTTGAAAATGCTTTCTATTTATTGGCTTTAGAAACATCATGTGTCCTCCCGATAAAGTTTAGTTACATTGGAATCAGTTTGACGGCAGACCTTTCATTTGGCCAACTTTTTGTAGGACCAAGTTGGGTTTTGTTGAAAATATTTAATAATTTTAGTACGCACTTTTTTTTCGTCACTCATTTTAATCAGATTAACAACAAATGAACACAATTGACATTAAACATAATAACTGACATGTAAATCAAAGGTAACTTGATAAAAAAAATCAATACTACTTGGGTTAAAAGTTTTAATGAAAAACGTGTGTTAAGAATTTTTCGATCTCACTCTTTAATGTTTTTGTGATTTCTGTGCTGATTTTTAATACCAAACTTTATTTTGGTTTCGAACTTTGTACATTTATCCGAAAATGTATTCTGCAAAAAGAATCGAAATATTAAAATGGATTTTGAAGCACCGGATCATATGGTCGGATGAATGAGATCAGACAGAGAGAGGATTATGGTGGAAATTATCCACTTAGTAGAAGTTTTAGACTTTCATTACATATGATTGTTATAAATTATGTTATGATTGTTATAAAAAAACCCAAATATATATTAATGTATTTAATTACTACTATTAAAAAATCCTATAAAATAAAACCCATTACATTCATGGTGTTGAAATGGCAGACATTGAGGCAGACAGAAAAACTTGGACTGATGTTTAGGAAGATTGACTACGTGTTTGTCTAGCATCTTCGATTATACATTTACATACACCAAACCAAAAACTTAAATTTTTATCTGTTACAAATATCGACCTGATCTTAAAATACCCTACCCTGTACCACAGTATTTTTTGGCTGCCACAAATTTAAAATGTTGTATATGCTAAATAGTTATTGATGCAACTGTCTATACAATATACAATTACAGAAACACATACACGAATGAGTGACTGAGTGAGTGAATGAATTAATGAATATTTTTGTATAAATATGTATTACATTGTCTGCTTTAAATCAAAACATTTTAAGTAAAAGTTTAAAAAAGCTCCCACTCGAAACATCAGCCAAATCAGCTTATAAATATGTATCTAAGTGTACACTTAGATACATACTGTATGGGCAGATTGTTTTGACTGACTTCTAATACACGAATGTATGGTATTAAGTATGTGGATATATAGTAGACTGCTGCAATAAAATGAATTTGTAAATAGTAGGAACACAACACCCCCAAAAATTGTGCATTATGACACAATTTCAACGGATATAGTTAACCATTGCACAGTTGTGCAGAATTAAAATATTTTGGAAATAAATCTTCTAAAATTACACCTTAGTCAACATTTTTTATCAAATACTTAATTCGTTAAAACTAAAGACAAAGGATATATGTATTTGAAGATAACCTGTTGTCCAGTTATTGGACATGAATCCGTTCATCTCTCTGTCTGTTGAAAACACGATAGAGCCCAAAGATGCTAGCTGGCACACAATTTTTCAGAAATACACTCAGTTGCTATGGTTGGTTTGGTATGGAAAATGTGCAATATCGGTCCATGATTTCACCTAGCCCCCCCCCCGAAAACTGTTTAAGTCATAAATATGATGATCATGCGGTAATCTTCATACAATTTTACACAAATTAGTGCTAAGTACTCTGAAATTATACTGTAAAGTATGGCGAAAATCATTTGTTCCTAGACATTTGTCTCTAGACCCCATATTTGTTTTATAATAATTAATATAGTGATGAAATTGGACATAAAGAAGTTCTATATGAACCTAAGCCTTTCTACCAACCTTTAAACCTTTCTACCAACTTTTGTGAGGATCGGTCCAAAATTAATCCTACCCCCCATATAACTCCTACATCAGAAAAATATTTTGAGGATTTCCGCATAATCCGTATATTTATGACGGCTCAAACAGTATTCCGGGGGGACATTTGTATGGGGGCTAGGTGAAATCATGGACCGATATTGCCCATTTTCAATGTTTTTTATATGATAGTTTCATTAGCCTATTCCCTTGTTTGTCGAAGCTATTCGAGAAAATATTCCAGGAAAATATCATACCTTTTTTGAATGATGGAAATATTATCCCAGTACACAAATATGGTTTCCGTGAACATCATGGCACCATTGAACAAGTCAATCGTTTAACTGGAGTTAAGAGTTAAGTTCAATGATTATGTGACGAGAGAATACAAGATTAGAGCTGGCATTCCACAGGGAAGTGTACTAGGACCTACGTTATATTTGATTTACACCTCTGACTTGCCTACGTGCGATAAATTAACAATTTCTACATTTGCTGATGATACCGCCATTATTAGTTCACACGAAAACCCACTCATAGCATCTAGTCAACTACAAAATTATCTCGTACGTGTGAAAAACTGGCGAATAAAGGTGAATGAGCTGAAAAGTAAACATGTTACGTTCGCTCTAAGGAGAGGAAATTTCCCACCTGTCACACTCAACAACGTTAATATACCGCAGTCTGATTATGTCACCTACCTTGGTATTCATCTTGATAGACGGCTTACTTGGCGCCGTCACATAGAAAGCAAGATACTTCACATGAAGCTAAAAGCCTCTAGCTTTCATTGGTTAATCAGTGATTAATCAAAATTAAGCCATGAATATAAAGTCATCCTGTATAAGACCGTTTTAAAACCAATTTGGACATATGGAATTCAATTATGGGGAATGTCTAGCAACAGCAGTATTGATCTTATACAGAGGGCTCAATCTAAAATTCTTAGGACCATGACGGGAGCACCATGGTATATAAGAAATGAAAACATCCACAGGTAAAGGAAGAGTTCAAGAAAGTTCGTGAGAAATATATTGTTAAGCTGCAAAATCATCGCAATACGCTTGCAAGACAACTTGTGCAGTTTCAAACCCGTTCCAGGCTCCGTAGATCAGATCTACCAACCCGCTAAGATAAGTGCCAGTTAACCAGGCTCCCTTGTTGGAGAGCAACTAGTTTTAATTTTAGTTATAAGATTTAAATACTTATTGTTAGGCCTATAAAACGCAGATTCAATAAATTAATAAAGCGTTTAAAAAAAAAGATTATGTTTACCACAACCATGGTTTTTCTCTGCTTGTATATATATACAAATTAAATTGTCTATGTATGTAATGGCATCACTTAAGAACGGCTGGAGCGATTTAAAATTTCTGGAGATGGTTTGTAAAGAAAACCAACTATTAAATTTTTAATATACTCCCTCCTTTTCACTTCTCATTTTTTCTTAATAAGAGATGGTTTGTAAAGAAAACCAACCATTAAATGTTTAATATATTGCCACCTTTTCACTTCTCATTTTTTCTTAATAAGAGAACTAAGTAGATATCGAGTGAAGCCTGGACGGTCAACTAGTAAGAGATAAATTGCACACGACACTATATTTGTATAGGCCTAAAGGGCTTTGATTTTAGATAAGCGTTGAAAAATTTTGCTTGTCTGAGGTACCTAATTGGATAAACAACATTGTCGCTCTTAAACGCCTAGTTAGAAATGACAGATTTATTTACAAGATATTTTAATTCTGAGCTACAGTTTACTGAATTGTTTTTCTAATAAGATATCAAAATGGTTATGAAAATATTAAATTTTCTACAAATTCCATTAGTTTCAGACCATATGAAGGTGTAATTGGCACTATATGCTTAAAAATGGCCAAATATTTGTTAACCGAAAGTCAATTCTACGGTTAGTTACGATCAGTTGCTTCAAGTTTGTTTCTCCATAAAATGGAGCAGTCTAATGATCTGTGCACATTAAACGCTGTGTGTGTGAGTGTATTGAGTGTTGCTTACATTTCGATATACCACTCATATCGCATCGTAACCATCCGTTTACACTGCCATGCAGTTCTCAATTGGCTACTAAATCCTTTGTAGACACTAACGTCCAACTACTGGGCTGACTCCAGTTAATATATTGTTGCAGATAAAAGTCAAGTTGTTACTTTATACATCCAAGGTAAACTAACATAAAGGTATTCGTCATTTTAGTGTCTCTAAGAAATCTATGGTGTAGTCACTTTAAGCATTTTACTAAACTGCTCTTTAGAAAGTAGTTATTTTACTCACCCTAAATAGTCATTTGCAAAGTCAATTGTCACTTGGTGTTCTTTAGTAATGTGGAATTTAGTGTGCGACTAAATTTGTAAGTAGTGTTGACCCCAATGACAGGTAATAACACTAATTCGGGACACTTATCCAGCACAGCTGGGTGCTTTAAATACTAGCACACTCTGCCATAATATATTCAGTGAAATATTGTTTGTAGTGTGTGTTGCATTGTGCTTAGTTGGTTTAGTATAGTGTTTTTATAATGTTTGGCTGCGAGGCGTAAGTCATTTGTATTATGCCTCTCAATGTCTACAACAATATTAAATGATTATGTTGCAAGTTGTTTATGTGCAACCAATAAACCTCTTTGTCGAATTATTGCAAGAAAACAATATTGTACATGTATGTATTTATTTATGAAGGAATATTTATATAAACGTTTTTATGTATAACAGAATTAACCATTGGTGCACAGTGGAATGTTGTATTGATTTTATAAAATTAAAATATTTTCAATTAAGAATATCTAAACAAAATCTCCTAACATTTTAATTTTTATTCATATAAGTATTTTTATACTCTTCACCATAAGTTTGTCATTCTGTTTGTAATTTCTAGATTTTTCATTTGCGACCGCACAAAGTATATATTTTCTCGATCGTTATAGATAGTGGAGTCGATATAGCCATGTCTGTCTATCCGTCTGTATGTTGAAATAAACTTTCCGTAGCCCTTGAATAACTTACATACATTATTCATACATCAATAGACCCGGTTCGAATGTTATTTAAAATCAAGAAAATCGGACCACAAATGGCTCAGTTATAAGGAAAAAACCAGGATAACCTCGATTTTTGACCTATTTTTTATCTATATCTGGATTACTGTTATTAATGTAGCTAATTTGGATATCCAATGATAGATATTTCAAAGACCTTTGTAACGGCGTATATAAAGCAAAAGTAAATCGGACCTACAATTGGTCAAAACCGGGAAAAATATTTTTTCCGCCGAATTTTTTTTTCACAAAAAATCTTTTTGTTATAAAATTAATTTTTTCTTTTTTAATTTTTTTTTTTTTTCAAACATTTTTTCCTTACATAGTTTTGCTCTATACTTTTATTTGTATAATATCTTCCATTAGCTTTCCTAAAGCTAACAACAATAAATTTCAGTTAATTTATCAATAATATTCATATTATGAATTTGGCACTACCAAATTAAAGTTTGTATTCATAAAAATAACTTTTAATGATAATATGATTACTTTGAATCATAACACGATTACGATTGAATCATAATATTATTACTTTAGGTCATATTATGTTTACTTTAGATCAAAAGTACTCACCCCCAATACCTAATCCATTACACTGTGCTTTAGAAAGTATGTATGTACGTACGCGTTCATATACAAATGTTAAATAAATCTATTATTGATGGAGTACGTGTACTCGTCGTATTCCAATGAAGATTAACAGGTATTTTGTTACGTTAATAAAACGGTATTATACCATACAGTTTTTTTACCCATACAATTTATGTATTTTATGTTATTAAGTATTTTTCTTCTTGTTGGTTATATGCCTCTAATCTGCAGAGTTGTTAAATTCACTTTTCAATTTGAAGAGGAAAAAACCAGCTAAAAGAAGTAGAGATCTTAACTATAAAATGAATCTATTATATAATATTTTATAGGTTTTTTTTCTTTGTTGTTGCAACTTAAAGCTGTTTTAAATTATAAACGTCTAAAAAAAAGTATATAAACGGTAGTACAAGCTGTTGAATTAAAACATTGCTGCAAATTTATGTAATTAGTTTAAAGATTTGAAATGTTTTAGAATTTAAAACTGGCTATAATTATAAATTAGAAAAAAATATGTTGTAATTGTTATAATTTAGCACTTGGTGTAATGTTACAGGGAAACTAGAGGAAACAAAGATATGGAATGGATTTAGATTTGATAACTTACTTGTACCGGTTTGAAGGTATGTAGTTGAATTTAAAATTGGTTTTGATTGATTTTTGATTGATTATCGTTTCACTTTTTAAAACTTAACACCCAAGCCATATAATGAGTTTTTTTTTGCATTTTCCTAAATAGGCCCCTTTTTAAAAAATTTTTTTTTCCTCAAAAGAAAGCTTATGTTCATTCCTTAAAGAGCTTTTTGGTTTCGTAATTTACCATTATTTCCTCTAATTTGTAACTTTTCATAAAAGTATTTGTTCAATTATTTTTTTTTTTTCACAAGTGACACAAAATTTTTTTTTGGAAAAATAACAAAATGTGTTGACACTAAAAAAAACATGCCATGGAAAAAAAAATTATTTTAGGGAGTCTCAATTTATATAAACCGCTAAATTAGTATCAAATCATGAGCCGGACCTCAAAATAATCAAATAATAACACCAATACTAGGTACTATAACACAATTCCCTAAAGAATAATCACATTTTAAAAGTTAGCCAGAGAAAATCTTGTTTTTTATAATTCCAGGAAGTCTCACTTAAAGTCAAAGATTTCTGGCTGATAAACTGAACCAAAATAATCCAATGTAATCAGTGTTTATTCATCGAAATAAAATGAAATTGCATTTTTCGAAATGACAGTTTTTTATATTACAGAGATTGCTCTATTCCAGGAGTCTCCTTTTAAGTCAAAGATTTCTGAGTTATTAAATGGTCCAAATAGTGGAAAAATGCCTCTAGGTCTTCCTTTATTTATCCTTTCTGTAGGTATACAAAATCTTTTGTAAAGAATATGAAATTTGTTTAAGAATTCCTTTACATACACAATTTTTTCTCAATGAGGTCTCCGGCAGTCTCCATGCGTTTTTATTCTGGCGGCTGGATAAAATCCATCAATTTACACGTTTTACTATTAACACTTTATATTAATCACAAAAAATTTTATTTTCCGCGTTTATTTTATAAGAATTTTATAGATTTTTTTGAAGCTTCTGCACGAAAATTCATATTTTTCATAGAAAGTATTTTGTAATTTTTTTTCACATTCATGAGAGTTCAATTCCTTTCATGGCTAAAAAATATGAAAAATGTTTGTTGGATTTCATTTTCTAGAGTTTGGATTTTTTTCAATTTTAATAAAACAAATCCGGGTGACTTTGTTAAAATAAAATTTTAAAATTTATAAGCAAAGTTTATAGTTTAGTAGTGGAACAAGCATTAGCGAAGAGAAGTTCACATAAAATCACATAACTTCTTAAGCACTAAGCCGATTTTAACAAACCATACACCATTTTAATGCTTATAAATTAAGCTTTTTCTGGAATACAAATATTTTTAAAAATATTTTACATTTAATGTATAAATGCATTTGAAATTTATACAACTTTTATTTAAAATTCTTAAAATATTTGCACTGAGATTCAGATTTCTTTACACAGTTTAGATATTTTTACAATTTATCTGTTAGTTAAAATATTGAAATTATTAATACAATTTACAAAAAGTATTACTTTTTTAGTTCTAATCAATAGTGATGAATTTATGAACCTTTTCCGGAAACCCTTCTTATTAAGGTTTTTATAGTGCTATCTGTAACTTTGTTCAAACAGATAGTCTATCTGCGTTTAAAATCTACCACAATTTTGGACAAGTTTTTTGTGCTTTTTAATTCTTTTTAATATGAGTCCAATATCTCTCGACTAGCTTTAGCTCCAGGCAGTTTGGAGGATTTGCATCTCTTGGTACAAATACCACATTAATGTTCTTGTACCACTCAAGACCTTGCTTAGCATAATGACAGGATGCCACGTCAGGCCAAAAATATGTGGACACATTAAGAAATATTATAAATGGAAGCTTCCTCTTTTGTAAACATTCCTTGATATTAATTTCAATATTTATAGAACCCTTTGCAATAAATATTTGGCTTCTTTTACCGCAACTTCATATTGCTTGCCATGCAAAGAACTTTTTGGAAAAGTTATCTGAATTTGGGTCCTAAACTTTTCTACAACATTCCCTCGATCATCAGCAACATTAAAATTATCCAGAACATTTATTTCGTCATTCATTACGCAACATGTATATTTTTTTTTATAAAACTTGACTTCAAACTTCCTTCCTCTGCCTTTGGCCTCTAAATTTTAGCAGCGTTCATGTCAGGAACTTCTTAAACCTGCATTGATTTTAACTTTTCTTACCAAAGAGTCCGAGAACTGAGGAAACCGGACTGCTTTCTTACCGGATGTGTTGGGAGCTCTTTTGAAAGTGCTTTCTATTTAAGGCTTTAGAAATATCATATGGACCATTCCTTCTACCCGAACCAGATTTTCAATCAACGTACAAGTTCTCCCGGTATTGTTGAATAACATTGGAAACAGTTTGACGGCAGACCTTTGAATGCTTGGACAACTTTTTGTAGGACCAAGCTGGGTTTTGTTGAAAACTAGCTAATACCCGGTGCGCTTCGCTACCCCCTCGAAGTAAAATGCATATTAAGTAAAGGTTTAAAAAAAATATTTATTTAGTAATTAAAATATACATTGTTTCTTTAATATTATTTCTTATTCTATTTTTTTGATGTACAATATATTCAGTCTATATATACAATTTAAAAATAATAAATTAATGAACTATTTATTTCTTACTTTAAATTCCAAAATATTCATATTGATACTTAATATGAGGACTATATCTGTTATAGTTTTCCAGATATGCAGTTTTTTGTTAAAAATATTTCTATTGAAACTAAAGTTACTTGTACAAAATTTGGAAACTCTAACTGATATAGTTTCCTTGATACGCAGATTTTAGTGTATACTACATATGGGAAGTGACACGCCCACGTTTGCTGGTCCGCCTATTTTTGGTTATAATATTCATATTGAAGCTAAAGTTACTTGTACAAAATTTGGAAACTGTAACATGTATACTTTCCCTGATATGCAGATTTTAGTATTTACTGCATATAAGAGGTGACATGCCCACAATTGCTGGTCCGCACATTTTCGTCCAAAATATTTCTACTGAAACTTAAATTACTTGTACATAATTTGTAAACTCTATCTGTTATAGTTTTCTTCATACGCAGATTTTAGTATTTACTACATATGGGAGGTGCCACTCCCACTTTTGCTGGTCCACCTATTTTTGGCCAAAATATTCATATTGAAACTAAAGTAACTTGTACATAATTTGGAAACTCTAACATGTATAGTTTCCCTGACATGGAAATTTTAGTATTTAATTCATATAGGAGGCACCACTCCCTCTTTTGCTGGTCCGCCCATTTTAGTCCAAAATATTTCAAGTGAAACTAAAATTACTTGTAAAAAAATTGGAAACTCTAGCTGTTTCCTTGGTACGCAGATTTTAGTATTTACTACATATGGGAGGTGACCCGCCCACTTTTGCTGGTTCACCCATTTTTGGCCAAAATATTCATGTTGAAACTAATGTAACTTGTGGAAAATTTGGAAACTCTAGCTTTTATAGTTTCCATGATATGCAAATTTTGGTATTTAATTCATATGGAAGGCACCACGCCCACTTTTGCAGGTCCACCCATTTTTGTCCAAAATATTTATATTAAATCTAAAGTTACTTGTTCTAAATTTGGGTATTTTAGCTGTTATAGTTTCCCAGATATTAGGATATTAGTATTTACTTCATATGGGCGGTGTCACGCCCAATGTTGTTGAACCGCCCGTTTTTATCCAAAATATTCATATTGAAACTAATGTTACTTGTACAAAATTTAGGAACTCTAGCTCTTATAGTTTACATCACATTTAGTATTTACTTCATATGGGAGGTACCACGCCCACTTTAGTTGGTCCGCCCATTTTTGTTAAAAACATTTGTATTGAAGTTAAAGTTACTTGTATTTAATTTGGTAATTTTAGCTGTTATAGTTTCTTAGAATTTCAGATTTTAGTATTTACTACGTATGGGGGGTGCCACACCCACTTTCGGTGGTCCACCCATTTTCGTTCAAAACATTCATATTGATACTAAAGTTACTTGTAAAAAATTTGGGAACTCTAGCTCATATAGTTTACTTCACATTCAGATTTTAGTATTTACTTCATATAGAAGGTCCCACGCCCACTTTTGCTGTTCCGCCCATTTTTTGTTCATAACATTCATATTGAAACTAAAGTTACTTGTACAAAATTTGGGAACTCTTGGTGTTATAGTTTTCCTGACATTCAGATTTTAGTATTTACTTCATATGGGAGGAACCACGCCCACTTCAGTTGGTCCGCCCACTTTTTGTCCAAAACATTTATATTGAAACTAAAGTTCCTTGTACAAAATTTGGGAACTGTAGCTGATATACTTTTTGAAATATACGCATTTTGTTTTTGACTTGAAATAGGAGGTAATGTTGTATAAATGGGCGCGGCACATCGCCCACGTAAAATTTCAAAATAAAAAGTAGCCTATAGTTCCTTCCAGAGATACTGGAAGACATTGTGAAGATTTCATGAAAATCGGTTCAGCCGTTTAGCCGTCTATAAAGTCCAAACAAACAGACAAACAAACAAATATACATACAAACACACATTGACTTTTATATATATAGATGAATGACGAAACAAATGTTCTGTACAATTTTTGCGGCTTCCGGGTCAGTATTTTAATGTTGCTGATGATCGATGGAATATTGTAGAAATGTTTAGGACCCAAAAGCAGAAAATTTTCCCAAAAAGTTCTTGGTATGGCTAGCAATATGAAGTTGCGCTAAAAGAAGCCAAATATTTATTGCAAAGGGTTCTATAAATATTGAAATTATTATCAAGGAATGTTTACAAAAGAGGAAGCTTCCATTCATAATATTTCTTAATGTGTACACATATTTTTGGCCTGACTTGGCATCCTGTTACTATGGTAAGCAAGGTCTTGAGTGGTAAAAAGAACATTAATGTGGTATTTGTACCAAGAGCGGCAAATCCTCCAAACTGCCTGGAGCTGAGGTCAGTGAAGAAATATTGGACTCTTGTTAAAGAGAATTGAAGAGCATAAAAAACTTGTCCAAAAGTGTGGTAGATTTTAAACGGAGATGGACTATCTGTTTGAACAAAGTTACAGACAGCACTATAAAAACCTTAATAAGAAGGGTTTCCGGAAAAGGTTCATAAATTCATCACTATTGATTAGAACTATAAAAATAATATTTTTTTGTAAATTGTATTAATAATTTCAATATTTTGACCAGTAGATAAATTGTAAAAAAGAAATCTGAATCTCAGTGCAAATATTTTAAGAATTTTAAATAAAAGTTGTATAAATTTCAAATGCATTTATATATTAAACTAGCTAATACCCGGTGCGCTTCGCTACCCCCTCGAAGTAAAATGCATATTAAGTAAAAGTTTAAAAAAAATATTTATTTAGTAATTAAAATATACATTGTTTCTTTAATATTATTTCTTATTCTAATTTTTTGATGTACAATATATTCAGTCTATATATACAATTTAAAAATAATAAATTAATGAACTATTGATTTCTTACTTGTTAAACTTATCGTAATAAAATGGTAACATTAAAATTTTTTCTTATTAAATAATTCTTATTCTAATGCCTTGGGATACACAATATTTTTTGTTTTTCCTTCTGGCGCGTATACATATAAATCTGTAGGTTTTCCCACTCGCGAACATGCGACGTAAAGCTGTCCATGTGAGAAACATGGATTTTCTAAATTAAGTCCACAAACTTGCAAGGACTGACCTTGAGCTTTATTAATCGTCATTGCAAATGCTAAGCGAATAGGAAATTGCAAGCGCTTGAAATCGAATGGCATTTCCGATATTGTCATCGCAATACGTGGCAGCAAGACATCTGTTCCCATAAACTTTCCAGTTATAATGGTCGCCTCGATTAGATTGTTCATCAATTTTTTTACTGTTAGTCGAGTGCCATTACAAAGTCGTGGAGGATCAATGTTCCTAAGTAAAATAATGGGAACACCAACTTTTAACTGTAAGTCATGTGGTGGAAAGCCTGGTAAATCTAACGAATTTAAAAATTCAACTGGATAATTGACGACATCCTCAACATTTGGAACTGTGTCGATCGATTTATATGTTCTTAAATTCCCTTCGATCTTGTTTAGAATATTGCTGTTGATGGAATTGACGTCAATATTTTTGGCTGCCAGTAACGCACGTTCACATAACCATTCCTTGTTTTTAAAATTTTGTCCGATATTGGGAAATACACATTCTATTAATTCTTCAATGGATTGTGTCATTTTGCAAAAATCAAATGGAAATTTTATATACTTCGTTATAGGATCCACTGGAATTGTTCCATTACCTAAATCAAGTAATTGTTTGGAAAAAGTTGATGCTGAATCATCACCCTGCAACTGAACACGCATATTAGTAGATGGGAGGTGACCCGCCCACTTTTGCTGGTCCACCCATTTTTGGCCAAAATATTCATGTTGAAACTAATGTAACTTGTGGAAAATTTGGAAACTCTAGCTTTTATAGTTTCCATGATATGCAAATTGTGGTATTTAATTCATATGGAAGGCACCACGCCCACTTTTGCAGGTCCACCAATTTTTGTCCAAAATATTTATATTAAATCTAAAGTTACTTGTTCTAAATTTGGGTAGTTTAGCTGTTATAGTTTCCCAGATATAAGGATATTAGTATTTACTTCATATGGGTGGTGTCACGCCCACTATTGCTGAACCGCCCGTTTTTATCCAAAATATTCATATTGAAACTAAAGTTACTTGTACAAAATTTAGGAACTCTAGCTCTTATAGTTTACATCACATTTAGTATTTACTTCATATGGGAGGTACCACGCCCACTTTAGTTGGTCCGCCCATTTTTGTTAAAAACATTTGTATTGAAGTTAAAGTTACTTGTATTTAATTTGGTAATTTTAGCTGTTATAGTTTCTTAGAATTTCAGATTTTAGTATTTACTACGTATGGGGGGTGCCACACCCACTTTCGGTGGTCCACCCATTTTCGTTCAAAACATTCATATTGATACTAAAGTTACTTGTACAAAATTTGGGAACTCTAGCTCATATAGTTTACTTGACATTCAGATTTTAGTATTTACTTCATATAGAAGGTCCCACGCCCACTTTTGCTGTTCCGCCCATTTTTTGTTCATAACATTCATATTGAAACTAAAGTTACTTGTACAAAATTTGGGAACTCTTGGTGTTATAGTTTTCCTGACATTCAGATTTTAGTATTTACTTCATATGGGAGGTACCACGCCCACTTCAGTTGGTCCGCCCACTTTTTGTCCAAAACATTTATATTGAAACTAAAGTTACTTGTACAAAAATTAGGAACTCTAGGTGTTATAGTTTTCCTGACATTCAGATTTTAGTATTTACTTATTATGGGAGGTGCCACGCCCACTATTGCTGGTCTGCCCATTTTTGTCCAAAATATTTATATTGAAACTAAAGTTCCTTGTACAAAATTTGGGAACTCTAGCTGATATACTTTTTGAAATATACGCATTTTGTTTTTGACTTGAAATAGGAGGTAATGTTGTATAAATGGGCGTGGCACATCGCCCACGTAAAATTTCAAAATAAAAAGTAGCCTATAGTTCCTTCCAGAGATACGGGAAGACATTGTGAAGATTTCATGAAAATCGGTTCAGCCGTTTAGCCGTCTATAAAGTCCAAACAAACAGACAAACAAACAAATATACATACAAACACACATTGACTTTTATATATATAGATATAAAATATTTTTAAAAATATTTGTATTCCAAAAAAAGCTTAATTTATAGGCTTTAAAATGGTGTATATTTTGTTAAAATCGGCTTAGTGCTTACGAAGTTATGTGATTTTATGTGAACATCTCTTCGCTAATGCTTGTTCCACTACTAAACTATAAACTTTGCTTATAAATTTTAAAATTTTATTTTAACAAAGCCACCCGGATTTGTTTCATTAAAATTGAAAAAAATCCAAACTCTAGAAAATGAAATCCGACAAACATTTTTCATATTTTTTAGCCCTGAATGGAAGTGAACTCTAATGAATGTGAAAAAAAAAAAAAAATACCAAATACTTTTTATGAAAAATATGAATTTTCGTGCAAAAGCTTCAAATAAATTATAAAATTCTTATAAAATAAACGTGGAAAATAAAATTTTTTGCGATTTGTATATAGTATAATAAGTAAAACGGGTAAATTGATGGATTTTATCCAGCCGCCAGAGCAAAAACGCATGGAGACTGCCGGAGACCTCATTGAGAAAAAATTGTGTATGTAAAGGAATTCTTAAACAAATTTCATATTCTTTACAAAAGATTTTGTATACCTACAGAAAGGAGAAGTAAAGGAAGATGTAGAGGCATTTCTCCACTATCTGGACCATTTTAGTCTTGCTTTATATCTGATTATTTTGGTTCAGAATCTGTAACTTTTCATAAAAATATTTGTTCAATTATTTTTTTTCACAGGTGACACAAACATTTTTTTTGTTTGGAAAATAACAAAATGTGTTGACACTAAAAAACATGCCATGGAAAAAAAATTTCTTTTCGG
Source organism: Calliphora vomitoria (assembly GCA_942486065.2). Lineage (NCBI taxonomy): Eukaryota > Metazoa > Arthropoda > Insecta > Diptera > Calliphoridae > Calliphora > Calliphora vomitoria. Next base: position 59,754,259 of record OW818031.2, read on the forward strand.
TAGTCTCAATTTGTGTAAACCGCTAAATTAGTATCAAATCATGAGCCGGACCTCAAAATAATCAAGTATTAACACCACTACTAGGTAATATATCACATTTCCCTAAAGAATAATCACATTTTAAACGTTAGCCATAGAAAATCTTGTTTTTTTATAATTCCAGGAAGTCTTACTTAAAATCAAAGATTTCTGGCTGATAAACTGGACCAAAATAATCAGATGTAAAGCAAGACTATCATGTTTATTCATCGAAATAAAACGAAATTGCAGTTTTCGCGAAACGAGAGATTTTTATATTACGGAGATTGCTATATTCCGGGAGTCTCCTTTTAAGTCAAAGATTTCTGAGTTATTAAATGGTCCAGATAGTGGAAAAATGCCTCAACGTCTTCCTTTATTTCTCCCTTCTGTAGGTATACAAAATCTTTTGTAAAGAATATGAAATTTGTTTAAGAATTCCCTTACATACACAATTTATTCTCAATGAGGTCTCCGGCAGTCTCCATGCGTTTTTAGTCTGGCGGCTGGATAAAATCCATCAGTTTACACGCTTTACTATTAATATTTTATATAAATCGCAAACAAATTTATTTTCCGCGTATATTTTATAAGAATTTTATAGATTTATTTGCACGAAAATTCATATTTTTCATAGAAAGTATTTTGTAATTTTTTTTTTCACATTCATGAGAGTTCACTTCCATTCAGGGCTAAAAAATATGAAAAATGTTTGTTGGATTTCATTTTCTAGAGTTTTGATTTTTTTCAATTTTAATGAAACAAATCCGGGTGGCTTTGTTAAAATAAAATTTTAAAATTTATAAGCAAAGTTTATAGTTTAGTAGTGGAACAAGCATTAGCGAAGAGATGTTCACATAAAATCATATAACTTTGTAAGAACTAAGCCGATTTTAACAAACCATACACCATTTTAATGCCTATAAATTAAGCTTTTTTTGGAATACAAATATTTTTAAAAATATTTTATGGATACAGTCCAAAAAACACTTTTATTTAAAATTCTTAAAATATTTGCACTGAGATTCAGATTTCTTTACACAGTTTAGATATTTTTTCAATTTATCTGTTGGTCAAAATATTGAAATTATTAATACAATTTACAAATCAATGGTGATGAATTTATGAACCTTTTCCGGAAACCCTTCCATTAAGGTTTTTATAGTGCTGTATGTAACATTGTTCAAACAGATAGCTTAAAATCTACCACAATTTTGGACAAGTTTTTTGTGCTCTTCAATTCTCTTTTAACAAAAGCCCAATATCTCTCCACTGGCCTTAGCTCCAGACAGTTTGGAGGATTTGCCTCTCTTGATACAAATACCACATTAATGTTCTTTTTACCACTTAAGACCATGCTTACCATAGTGACAGGATGCCAAGTCAGGCCAAAAATATGTGTGATATTAATTTCAATATTTATAGAACCCTGGGCTATAAATATTTGGCTTCTTTTACCGCAACTTCATATTGTTTGTCATACCAAGAACTTTTTGGGAAAATTATCTGCTTTTGGGTCCTAAACATTTCTACAACATTCCCTCGATCATCAGCAACATTAAAATGTTGACCCGGTAGCCGCGAAAAGTTTCCGGAAAATTTGTTTCGTCATTCATTATGCAGCATGTACCGTGGTTCAAAGCCAAACTAGTACACTAGGAAATTTTTTTATATATCTCTTAATTTCGGCTTACATGTTAGAGTTATATGAAAGGTGTGTTTGGAAGGCTTGTAGCTTATATAATTCTTTATTCAATTCATATGTAAAATAAATGAAAAACCATTTAAATAACACTGTAAACAATCATGTGAATCGTAAGTTAACCATATTATTGTTACCACAATCATATAGTTAATGTGACTGTAATATCGTTAAAAATGTTGAAATGATAACAGTAAACATGCACAAATGTTGAAATGGTTACAGTAACAATGCACAACCTTATTTTTTTCCTGCGTGTAGATTTGTTTTTAGAGCATATTTTTCAAATTTGATAAATATATGTATTTTTCTTTTTGTAACGGCATACTAAAACAGTTTTTAGAGTTAATTTCCTGTTTCCCTTTTGATAACTCATAAAATCTACAAGAAATAAGATTTTCACAAATAAAAACGCTGTAATACCATTTTATTTTGTTTATCTCTTAATCTTACAAAGAAAAGCTGCAATACAATTATGTAGCTTATTTTAATCTTACAACTAAATTTAATATTCTCTATGCTGTACAAAACTAAGCTTTAAGATAATTTAAATGTCAATCTAACAAAAATTTATGAAAAGATTTTAAAATAAATTATGTGTAAAACGAACAATTACCAAAATCTAGTTGCCTTGTGGCAATAATATTAATTTGTTTATTGTAATACAGCTACATACACATAAACACCGTAATTAGGTCAAATTTTCACAAAAAAAGAATTAAAGATATTTTAGATATTACATATTTTTACATTGAACATAGTATTTCTTAAGGATTTTCTACTAACAAACACTTCATTTCAAAATCGCCCACAGTATTCGATTGTAAAATTTTTCATAATAAATACCCAATATAATCACAAAAACAAAAAAGAACTAAAACCACACTTGAAGAAACTAAACAAATAAAAAACCATAAACGTTTGTAATATCATTCATTCTATTCATTCATTAAAAAAAACATAAAACGGGCCAACACAAGAACAGACAGTTGAAAACTACGGCTAAAACATATTAAATACCTACATTCACTGATAGTAAACAGAGTATGTACCTACTATAGTTTAGTAGCATAAACTGAATAAGATTATTTATTTTTTTTTTTTGGTTGACTGAATTGAATATTTACACTTTAACATTTAACGCTTTGTCTGGTTTGAACAGTTGTGTTGCCTCTGCCCATTCAATTGTTTCTTTATTATTATTTTTTTTTTAGTTTCGTTTTCATGTTGCACAGGTTGTTGTTGCTGCCACAATAGCTGTTCGTTCACAAGCCAAAACACCACCAGTTACTTCTTGTGTGGACTTCAAATCAAGTTTTAACTCAAAATATTTGTTTAAAAAAATCTAAATGAATTATGAACATAAAAGATATGAGGCACTACAGGAGCTGTTGAGTTTTAGCTCAAATGTTTTACAACTCAATAGAGCATGAGAGTTTAAAGAGATAGATAATAAAACGTATATCGTGGGATTATATTCAATATTTTGTATCTTGGATTTCTATGAAAATGAAAAATATTCAGCAATTTTATTAAAATTTTTGTATTTTAAAAATTTTATGTAAAATTTATTAGCGGGCTTAAAAATATATTGTCGAAATATTCCTTCTGAATTAGCGAAATAAACAGTTTTGTGTTTTCTAAGATAGAGGGTTTTGAATATACTCTGCCTCTCGGTAAAAAAGACTCGTGTCTCCCAGTTTTGCCCAAAGTCATGCACTTTTTATGGGCCCCCAAAGATTTGGGGCCTCGGTGTAATTTTACCAAAAGGTAATGTCATACTAATTTTTATTCGTCTGCGATAAAATGTGCTACCTCTAACCTCTAACCGTTATCCGATTTTACTCCAATTTTTAGCATTTGATTTGTAGACTGCGGAGTACAATCTTAGACTCCAAAAAGTTCACAGTAAAGGCCACTCTAGTATACATATATCATTACTTCTATGCATTAATCGGTAATGACATGTCATTTCTTCAGTTTTGAAGACATATGTTTATTTTTTGTTAATATCTTTTGAATATATATTAATAATATTCCAACATAAATTATTCCTTTAGAAATAATATACAATGAAAATTGTATGTGATGTTAAGGGCCTCATAAACTTTCATTTAATAAATTTCATAACAAAAGGTATTAATTTTTAAAGCACAAAAAAAACTGCAAGCAGTTTTTTGTATTTATTTTTTCTTTTTTGTTTTGATTGTTGCATATTACAAAGCCTCTTTCATGTCAGAAACTGTATACACAGTTCAATAAGTTGTTTTTTGCGGTTTTTTGGTTAGTATTTTTATTCTTATGCACTGAACAACAAACAACAATATTTTTTCTATAGATTTTGTGGTTTTGTTTATAAATATTGAAACAAAAAAAAAAAAAAAAAATTATGAGCTTTCATTTTCATGTCTACACTCATCAATTGCATATGAAATTTTAAGTAATAACAAGAGTATGAAAACAGAAAATTAAATAATAAATATTATTAAAAAAAACTATACAGCGACCTTATGTTACCATAGATACGCTACAACAAGCGTTTTATAACCAGTTTTTTTAATTTAAATTATTTTCTTTACACTACACAACTATATATGCCATTCTTGTATAATGCTCTTATTGAAAAATAATGGTGCAACGCTTTAAAGTATCACTTTTTGAGTCGATTTAATAATCTGTCTTAACAAAGATCCCAAAAGTTGCTATCACTCGGAAAGGGCGATTTGAGACTACTTATTTAGCGCACACTGTTAACACCAATTTACTTTAGGTAATGTTGAGACAAAACAGTGCAAGTTTTTGTGACTGCCCTATGTTGGCACCATGCAGAGTTAATTGCCTCGGAAGGGCTTTTATGGCTCCTGGGGATATAGTTGTTCTCTTATCAAACAGGATAATAATTAGTTATGATAAAGTTTAACGATGCACAGTGGTTTAGAAACGTTTTTTTTGGAAATAATTCGGTATCTCGGATACTATTGGAGATATTGTTACGAAATTTCACATGGTTGGCGCTGAGCTGTTTTCGAGTTGATTTATATTTTTGAAGCTACTTAGCATTAATGGGGCCAGTGCGTGGCCCTTCAAAATTGGTCACCTCGCGTCTCAAATTTTTTTAAAATATCCCCAAAAATCCATTTATGATCCGAATGATCTGAAATAGTCCTTGAGAAGATCTACAAAAACAACGCCTACATATGTAGGTTATCTCTATTAGTTGAAGAGATATTTAGGTTTATTGATTTATTTTTTTTTAAATTTTGCTCGATCTTTTTATGGTTTTTTATAGATGACGCGCCAACGGATTGTCGAAATTTATTTTTAAAATATCAGCTATATTAGCGATAAAATTCTAAATAAAATAGGAATAACCTACTAACAGCTATCTTGTCCCTATAAAAAGTTACAACGCATCCAAATTTGGAACATATAAAAAAGGCCATATTATTTAGTTTTTTCCCAAAAACGTCCCTATATATTTTCTTTTGTTGAAACAATTTTTCTCCTGAACAATACACAATTTTTGTATGGTCCTGAAAGAGAACTTAGTGCTAAAGTGTGTAAATAAAAATTTGGGTCAATGAAGCTGACACAACACCTCCCAGGCCTATCCAAACTTGGCCAATTTTAAAAAATAATTTTATGTTTGAGTAAAAACTTCTAAAAAGGCAAAGCACCGATCTTCAAAGATGTTCCATATTTGTATAACCATATATATTACTTAAATACTTACATAGTCTTTTTACTATCACACTGTAAGTAACGTCACAGTAGCCACTTTTCTAAATAAACTCAGTTTTTGGAACACATTTTTCCAGGTTTAAGAATTTCGGAATTTTAAAATAAAAATTTTAAAAAATTATAATACCGTTGACTAAGGACATTTGGGTCTGCAATAATTCCAAATTTTGTTATGTTATCTTTAACCGTTAAAATTTTACATTAATTCAAATTTTATATTTTTCTTCATGGAAAATCACCATATTATAATTTTTTAAGTTTTTAAGGTTAATTACGTCCCAAAAATTTATAAAATTATTTAATTTTACTAAAACATCAATCTTCAAGTCTCAGCAATATCATCAATATCAAATACTTATATAAAAAGCCTTTATTTACTCCTCAGAATTGCACAAAACTTGCCCCCTTTGAAAAATTTGTACGAGTTTTCATATATATGTGCGATGTACAAAAATTCGTATTATGGGTCGTAGTGTTTGAAGCGTCACTAATAAAAATAAAATCTTTCAACCATATTCAACAAATCAGTTCAAAGTGGAAGAACTATCTGTCCCTAAACTGGCTAATTTAGACCGAAGGCGAAAATAGACATAAAAAATTACCGCTTGATTCAAAAACTAGTGATTGTTGCAGTATTGTTAATATCAGTTTTGTTTAATGCGATTTTAAAACTAAAACTGTGTCGGACGAATTGGAAAACTTCTCAGATTATAATGACATACATACAACAAGCAGTTAGGGTCAATCTTCTTATAGATGTTTTAACTTATTTCATTTTCCATCTAAGCTATTCGAGAAAATATTCCAAAACAAGTTCACAAAATTGCATTTCGGTATCCTAATGACTCAAACTATTTAGTTGCCTTTGAGATTTTGAGATAAAGAAGGTGAAATGATATTAGTGAAACTAAATCTGTGAAAAGAGTGTTAGATCTAACCTGTTACATTCAAGTATCCAAAAAGGTCATACATTCTGATACCCGATGACTTTATGTACGTTCAGAAATCTATATCTCAACAAATGAAGAGCTGGACATTCACATAGGAGGTGAAACCCCGTTTCCTCTATTCCGCTGGGTCAGGTAGCTGCGGTAGTAACTATGAAGAGAAGTCCACGTCCTCTTGTATGCTTGCCGATCATTACAACTGCTACTAGCCTTGAAATATCCATATTGTTTCCATTCTGCGCCACATATTTTCATCCTTTTGAAGATGTCTGAAGATTTTGTTCATTTTAAATGATGGTGTCCTCGAAATATACCTCCAGTTTCCATTCTGCGTAATTTATTGCCAGCCTTCTGGTTATAGTAATTGCAGATTTTGCTCAGACTACGTCTGCTTGCCGATCATTAAAACTGCTATTAGCCTTGAAATCTCCATCTTTTTTAAATTCTGCTTATTGTCAGTTTTTTGAATATGTCTGAAGCTTTTGTTCATTTGAAATGATGTTAGCCTCGAAATATACTTCCTGTTTCCATTCTGCGTTACTTATTGCCAGCCTACCAGAGATAGTGCCTGAAGATTTTTAGCTTTTAATAGTCCCAAGCGGTATTGTGACAGATACTGCATTTGAGATATCCCAAGAGGATCCTTCGCTGCCCATCTACTTGCAGTCCTGGTATTCCGTGGATGTTGAGATCCGCTAAAAGCATTTTAACAGAACGAATTCAAAGGAATATATTTGACAAATTACTGATACTTTCTAGAGCAGAGGTTCCTCTCTGGTTACGACTGAAATTTTGAACGTCTGATTAAAGAAAGATTATTTTTCTAGATTAGGAAGCTTTTGTATTTCACGGACAGGTATCGTTGTGTCTTTAAGCCTTCCGGACTAATGCAATGTTTTGCAGGCTCAGATTTCGGCCATCTTGAGGGCCGTGAATTGGTTATTGTTTTGTCGGTTATACTGTCTTGAATTTTGGATTTATAATGATAACCTAGTAGCCCTGAAATCAATCTGGTGTTTCAATATGACATCTTACTTAATGCTAGAATGGTGATCATCCTTAGCAGTTGGACTGTATTGAATATGGATTCACCAAGGTGTTCCAGGAAATCACATCGCGTATACTCTTTCAAATAGGAGGATTGCGATTTGTCGGGGTATCGCTTTCATGGTTAAACGTATGATTCCGAAGAGAGTTTTCGAATGCCCACAAACCAGATGGTCCACATAGAGTATTTGTAGGAGGGAGACATATTGTGTTCGATTGCTATAACAGACATTCCGTGGAATCAACTGTGCTTGATCGAATTGAACGAAATTTCAATCTACCATATCATGATTCATATAGAATATCATATTCTATGCCACAGTCCTAGCGGATCGAATTCGAGAGTACATATTCTCTTTTTGCACGACCTATCGAATCTGTCAGAAATGGACGTTGCACAGTGGGGCAGAATCAAAATGTTTTAAAAATAAATCTGGCATTTCTAAACGGCTGGTCCGATCGGCATTAAATTTAACATTGGCGTAGCCAAGGAATATTCAAGGTCAAGTTATTAAAATGGTTCCTACAAATGCTCCACGCGCGGCGCTATGGGGGCTCAAATTAGGGTACCTTTGACATGTAAAATTTTTAAACACGTGCCATTTTTTTGTTTCCCATCCGATATCAACGATTTTTGATAACTTGACCATTTTAATAACTTGACCTCGAATACTCCTTGGCTACGCCAATGTCAAATTTTATGCCGATCGGACCAGCCGTTTTGAAATGCCAAATTTATTTACAAAAAATTTTGATTCTGCCCCATTGTGTGGTAGAAAGATTAATGCCTTCGTTCGTGTAAATGAATGATTTAGTTTAGGACTCATTACGGTTGAATGGTATGCTAATTTAATACTCCTAACCTCGACCGTTTTATTTCAGGTATCAAAAAGGGACTGATGTTGAAATACCTAAGTGTTTCACTATTGTAAAAGTTCAAAAATGAAAGGCGAATCAATCTCAAGAATTGAAAATTTCAACAGTTCGTTACATGAGTCTGGAAGTTAATTGCCAATGTCTGGTGGTATACAGGTCTTGATTAGATATTCAAGATATAATTTCTTATAAGGTGAATATATTTTTGTCTTGTATGATGTCTTTAAGAAAACTTAATAATAAAATCCTACAACATTGGAATTTTACCGATTTTCTAATATCCAAGAGCTAAACTCTTAGTCATATTCATTAACCTTGAAACATTTTCTCCTAATTATTTCAACTAATTCCTTAATTCCATCAGAAAATCCTTTTATTACCCTTAGTAGCTTCATTTTCTTTATATAACCTTGAAATTAACACAAAATTTCACACAGCGAATCTATTTAATACATTTAAAAGGATTTAACCAAAAATTACTTGAAATACTCTTACTAATTAATTTAAATTACTATCATCGTGCGAGTATGTTAATAATATTTATTTTTTGTTTTTCTTTACAAAAAAACAGAAACAATCAGTTGCCTTGAAATTTCACAAAAGACAGAAGAACCCCATAAAATCAAACTGAATTTTCGGATTCCAGTTGCTGTTAAGACTTTAATAACTCCTGAAATAATGTGATTGTGTGTTTTCGAAAAATTTGTGAATGAAGCAAAGTAAAATAAAAGAATCAAAACGAAACGAAACAGAGAAGTGAAATACAAACTTGTACTCGTAAAAATTTGCTAAAACTTTAGCAAATACAATTGTGAACTCGTAGAGTTGTGTGGATGAAAACTACGTTTTTTCACGTACTATCTTTTTTTTTTTGTTTTGGTTTGCTTATGTTTTGAAACTTTTATTTTGTTTTCCAACATTTACATTTTCTATAGGCAGGCCAGGTAAGGTAAGGCAAGGCAGCCCCAGCTAAAGACTTCAGTTTAGTTGTTTAGTAAAGTTGATTATTTTGCATGAATGTACAATTCACGTAATGTTCGCTTACGGTCTGCTCTTATTATTACTACCAGTGAAACATAGGAAGTATAATGTTTCTTTTTCCTTCATTATTTTCTTCATCTGGTTGCTTTTTATATTTTGTATGTAGTTTCAACAAGTAACACAATAGAAATTAAAGGGCATTAAAAAAAGAGGGAAGATTAACTTTATACACAAACCTAAATATACATTCATAGATACATACCTACATATGTACATATGTATGTATATGATTACATATAGAAACTCGTACTAGTGTACATATGATACACATACTTAGTATCTTTGAAAAGTACTATTCATCTCAAAGTGAATCTTCTTTTTTGTTTGATGAGTGGCTGGCTGGTAAAATAACAGTTAAATATAAGTTTATCTTTTTCATATATATTTTTTTCTGCGGCTTTTGTTGTTGTTTTTGCAAGCCAAATAATTACGATTAAAATTGAAGGAAAGGAAGAAGAACGAACGAACGAGCGAACATCTTAAAGATGAAACAAGATTAAAGTACTGGTACTTGTATGAAACACTTACTCTTGTACTTATGCAGAGATATAATAAAAATGGCTGTAATGTAGATTATAGTTAAATAATTTCTGGTATTAAAATACTTACCAGAAATATATAAGACACATACTCATATATACTCTCATATATGTACTCATTAGGGTGACCCATATTCAGCACTTTGAGGATTTTCAATGCTTCCAAGGTCTAAAATTGTTCTCCGTCACATTAAAACCAAATGCTGAATATTTTAGTGAAATCGGATAAATTTCAGAGGTTACAAAATTTATTTGAAGGTCCCTAACAAAAACTTAAAAATTAAATGTTTCATATTTCATATACCCATTGACGTTTATATATATTAAGGACTGAGAACGAAAAATTCTTAACATACATATACATACGTTAATAGAAATGAAACCACTAAACTTACACGTAGTCTGTCTCTTTGGACTTTTGGACACCTTTTTTTGTGCTCTTCAATTCTCATTTAACAAGAGCCCAATATCTCTCCACTGGCCTTAGCTCCAGGCAGTTTGGAGAATTTGCCTCTCTTGGTACAAATACCACATTGTTGTTCTTTTACCACTCAAGACCTTTCTTACCATAGTGACAGGGTGCCAAATCAGGCCAAAAATAAGTGGACACACTAAGAAGTCTTATGAATGGAATTATCCTTTTTTGTAACCATTCCTTGATGTAAATTTCGGTATTTATAGAGCCCTTTGTAACAAATGTTTGGCTTTTTTGCCGCAACTGAATATTGCTTGCGATACCAAGAACTTTTTGGGAAATTTTGTCTCCTCTTGGATCCTAAACTTTTCTTCAACATTCCCTCGAGCATCAGCAGCATCAACATTTTGACCCGGAAGCTGCGAAAAATCTGCCAGAACATGCGTTTCGTAATCCATTAAGCAGCAGGAATATTTGTTTTATAACATTTGAATTCAATTTCCGTGTTCTGTTTTTGGCCTCTAAATCTTTAGCAGCGTTCCTGTGAGGAACTTTTTGAGCCTTGTATATTTTTGTACCTGTATTGGCTTTAACTTTTCGTACCAAATAGCCCGGACACTGTGCTAACCGGTCTGCTTTCCTACCGGATGTGTTGGGAGCTCTTTTGAAAATACTTCCTATTTTTTTGGCTTAATACTTAAACATTATGTGAAGCATTCCCTTCTACTTCTACCTGAACCAGATTTTCTATCCCGGTACTATTGAATAACATTGGAAACAGTTTGACTGCAGATCTTTGATTGTTTGGCCAACTTTTTGTAGGACCAAGTTGGGTTTTGTTTTAATCAGATTAACAACAAATGAACATAATTGACATTAAACATAATAACTGACATGCTTTACAAAGGTAACTTGATCAAAAAGAAAAAAAATCAAATAATATTTGGTTTAAAAGTTTTAATGAGAAAGGTGTGTTAAGAATTTTTCGATCTCAGTCCTTATAATTTGATAAAATTTCAAAAAACATGTTTTGTAAACGAAATTTAAAAATGAGAATTTCAACTTTTACTTACTATTGGTTAGCGTGGAAACCGATTTGAAATTATAGGATTTCGAGGAAACCTGATTTTTGGTTTCGAGGAAACCTGATTTTACAGTATATATATTAGTATTATAGTATATTTTTGCTAATAATTCCCAAATAGTTTATATTAATTTTAATATCATAGTTCCACAAATCTCCTTGGATTCAGCACTACATATTTACCCATAATTAGTCGTTACCCGATCGAGACCTGAGGATTATATTCATTAGCTGGTCTTAACTAATAAACCATAGTTAGTCGACGAGAGCTGAAGGATTTATCTTCTCGGATTGCATCCATATATATAGCTACTCATAGCCAATGAGTTGTAGTTAGCCGATGAGAGCTGAAGAATTTATCTCCTCGGATTTCATTCATTAGCTCTATTTTCCCATTATTAGTCGTTAGCCGACCAAGAGCCGAAGCATTTATCTTCGGATTGTACTCATTAGCTACTCATAGCCAATGAGTTTTAGTAAGCCGATGAGAGCTGAAGAATTGATCTCCTCGGATCGCATCCATAGCTATATTTATTCATAATTAGTAGTTGGCCGACCGAGAGCCGAAGCATTTATCCTGTTGGATTGTATTAATTAGCTAGTCCTAACTTAAAAAGCCAAAGAGAGCCGGAGAATTTGTCTCGTCGAATCCTCTATTAGAAACTTTGTCCATTAATAATCATATTCGAAAGATACAAGACAGCTCTGTGGTAAAGAAGATTTCATAGGAAGCTGACCTTTGAAGAACCCAGACAGACTGATGGAAACAAAAACTTTCATCTGTGTAAACTCGTCCGGAATATTGGATGCAAATCTTCGTTTTTGCCTCTGCAATACAAAATTATTATGATAAACACATTACGTATACACAAGATTAAAGGTATTGTATACACCAATAAATCCCAGCAAGAATACTTATAACACCAATGTGTGCTCGTATTGTCAAGTTTTCAAAATCTTTCCATTTGCTTTCAAATTTAATTATACCATATTTATTCGTATTTTCAATGATTATTTTTTTTTACTCTCTGAGGAAAAAATAACAGAAAAGCATATATAACATCTGAATCTGGAAACTGCGAAACGTATTAAACCTGGTGGTAATGATATATTATTCTCTGCTGAAGCTCCAATGTGACGTGATAAAGGAATTGCAATTTGTTTTTCGTAATGTATTTTGCATCTCCACCACAAGCTCCATCATTTTCTTCACCATTTTGCATTTTATATTTACATGTATCAATATCACTTTCACCTTTAATATTTTCCTCTAATTTGGAAGAAATGGAAATTTCTGAGTCACTTTCATTTAGAATTTCAGCAATAGCACTGCTGTTAAAATTTGCTCGATTTCTTTCTCTTTTAGAAAGTATACTTAAAGCTAAAGACGTACAGAAACAAATTGAAATTGAACGTTTTAAATAATAATAAGCCTTTTAATTTAAATGTAATATTGATACCCACTTGTTTCCGTTTATAAAGTATTTAAAATGTCTGGTCAAAAGAGTTTTAGGTCAAATTACTTATGAAAAATACAAAGTGGATCAAAATTGTCCCTTACCTAAAATCCGTAAGTGTTTTTTTTAACCTAACAACAGGGTTAACATATAACATATAATTAGCTTCCACAAAATTGAAATAGAATGACAAAACAACAACGATTAAATTTTAATATTAATAAACACATTATGTAAATTAGACACCAAATTATACACGGAATTAAAGCTAACATCTATCGCAAAAATTTATTTTATTATTCTGAAAATTGATAAAATTTTATGTTAAAATCTACCTATCTTTCTTATGAAAAATACATTTACATAAGAAAAAACAATTATTTTTTAACAAAAAGCCTATACAAATCAGTTGAAGTAGACCATAAAAATTTTATATACACTGGTTAACCGGTTTTTTTAGAGGGAGAAAAAAAATCGATACCAGTTTTTTTCAAAAACACACTTTTTCGGTTAAACCTATTACAAAAACATCTAAGCTATATTCGGATATGCCGAATCTTATATACATTTCACCAAAGTATTCTTTAAGATAAAGTTTAAACAAAATTTTAAACAATTTTTAGAGTGAACAAATTTTTTTCAACCTTAAAAAACAAATTGTGGAAAAAAAATGGAAAGAAATGTTTGTTGAAAGAAAAAACAAACAGCTTAAAAAATATTTTTCCCGATTTTAACGGTCCGAATTTCTATGGAAAGGTCTTCGCAATGTCTACCATAAGATATCCATATTGTCCGTGTTAATGACACAGTAAACCATATTTAGATAAAAAATAGGTAAAAATCGAGATAGTAATTTTTTGCTTACATCTTAGCCATTTTCCTGAATTTAAGTATCAACCGAACCAGGACTACAGTGGATATATTTATATATCGCTCTGTGTAAGTTATTTGTGGGCTTCGAAAAGTAGAATAGACAGATGGACATAACGATCCAGAATATGTATACTTTACGGGTTCACAAACAAAAAATGTAGAAATTGCAAACAGAACGACAAACTTATATATACCTTTAGGAGGGTATATTGGGTTAGGGTATATTTTATCGAAATATCTTAAAAATTTCGACCTGTACTTTACGCATAAAACTTACATGCATAGAGAAAATGTTTATTTGAAAATACTTGAAAATACAACCTATAAATATTATTCAACTTTAATTGAATTGATTAGATGATGACGGAGAACAATTACACCTTGTTAGCATCGAAAACCGAAAAAGTGTAAACTAAGGGCTACCCTAATACTCTTACTCTTACACATACACATATGTACTCATGTCTTACGCTCCGTTGATGGTTTAATTAGCTTCGAACTTTTGACTCGGAAGCAAAAACTGAAATAATAAATAAGATTTAAAAAAATACTGTTTAACTCACGAGTATTAGTGGTAATGAGTAGTTTTAGTTTTACTTCAAGTAAGTGAGTGTTTCATAAAGTGCTTTGTATCACTTGGATTGAGATTTGCATACATTTTTCCCTCCACTGAATAATGTGTATTTTCTTAAACCTACTAATAAATAAGTATGTAGATATGGATTAAACAACGCTATATAGTAGCGTTTACCTAAATGCTACTATAATAAAGTAATATATGCGTAAATTTAAATTCTACAATAAAAATACTCTTATAGAATAATTAACATTTCTGTTCATCTTTTTATTACACCAAATACTTTTTATAAGGCTCTCTTCCTATAACTACGTTAGAACTTATACTTTTCTCCCATAATATGTAGATCATAAAAGCTGATGTAGAGATAAAATTCCGTAAATGTTATATAAATCCAAAGGTCATGCTAATATGACGTCAATAGTCTCATGTTGACAACTCGTAACTGGTAATTTTTATAAACATAAAATAATGATGCCAAACGATTTCTCTATAGTATTGAGGTTTTTTTTTAGCATAAAAAACTCACTATGGAAAAAATTGTCAGTTAACATGTCAACATGTGTCTATCAAAAATTGGTTTAGAGATCAAAATTTAAAATCACTAATGCTTATGGTGCTTATTGAACATATTTGGAATTTATAACAAAATAACTGGTTAAATTGTGTGACAACTAAAATTGCCGCTTAATCAACATATTTATAACTGCTCAAACTGTATTCCGGGGGAACATTTGTAAGGGGTCTAGGTGAAATCATAGGCCGATATTGTCCATTTTCAATTCCAAACAAACCTTATACACAGAGAGAAATTAATGGAAAATTTGAGTCAGCTGGCTCCTTTTGTTTAACCCTTATAGAATTTTCAACAGACGGACGGACTGACCGACGGACATAGCTAAATCGTCTGTGGGTTTGCGAAAAATATTTTTATATTTGATACTTAATGACCAAATCAATACACCCAGCATATGTGGGGTAAAATTTTCTTAATATATTTGTATACCCTTCACCTTCGTGAGAAGGGTATATATAAATTTGTCATTCCATTTGTAATTTCCACAATATAATTTTCCGACCCTATAAAGTATATATATATTCTGGATCTTCAATAATTCTGTCAGACATGCTTTCGAGAAGTTTCCTATTTAAAATCAGCAACATTTTTCATAAATATCGGAGATATGAGCAAAAATCCGAGACAACCTCTGAAAATTTTATCAAAAAAAGACAATTTATTGCATGCTTTGACAAAAATGCAACAAAACGTATGTTTGGAGGTGTATTGGTTTCATTGATTTGCGAATTTTGGGACGTCATTTACCTTAAAAACTAAAAAAATTATAATATTCTGATTTTCCATGAAGGAAAATATTAAAATTGAATTAAGATAAAATTTTAACGGTTAAAGTTATCTTAACAAAATTTGAAACTGTTATAGATTCAAATGTTTTTAAATCAATGGCATTATAATTTTTGGCATTTTTTATTTTCAAATACCAAAACTCCTAAAACGGGGAAAATGTGTTCCAAAAACTGAGTTTTTTTTAGAAAAGTGCCAACTGTGATGTTATTAACCATGTGATAGTAAAAAACTTTGTAAGTATTTAAGAAACATATATGGTTGTACAAATATGGAGCTTCTTGGAGGATCGGTGCTTTGCCTTTTTATTATTTTTACTCAAACCTATTTTTTTTTTAAATTGGCCAAGTTTGGATAATTCTGGGGGGTGTTATGTCCGCTTAAGTGAGACAAACTTTATTTTACACACTGTTGCATTAAGTTTTCTTTCCGGATCATATAAACATTTTTTTTACAAAATCAAAAATGTATGGGCTTTTTTAGGAAAAAACGTAGAATGGTGAATGTTCGTGGGCCAACATCACTTGAGTCACTTCGAACTATTAATGGTGTAGTGTTGACAACATTTCGAGCTGCATGTCAGGAGCTCAATTTGCTTGAAAACGATACGCATTGGGACACGACTATCGCTGAAGCAACTGTTTCTGTATCTGCAAGTCAAATACGCACATTATTTGCGATCATTATTACCTTATGCTTCTTACACATTTTACCCTTTTGACCTTTTAATTACCTCTAAAACATATCTAAGTAATGTTTTTTTAACTTTTCATTACAAAATAAAAAATTAATTAAGTATTCTTCAATTGAAGTATATCAAATATGAATTTTGTAATTAAAAATCATTTGTATCTCTAATAATACTCGAGAGCTCTATCAAGGGACTTTGTATAATTATAAGTAATATTGTTAACTAGTGTTTATTATAGTTTAAGTTTTCAAAATTTGTGAATAAATAAACGAAAAAAAAAAAAAAAAAAAAAAAACTAACTATTGGTAATGGTCGTGTTCCTGTCGATGCGTCGAATAGATTGATTTAGTTTCCGCCGAAGTTTTGATATTCCGTCTCATTCCTAACCACAAAAACTACGATTATTTGAGTGTAAGAGTAATTTTAGCGGCAAAGAACAAGGATGTGGATCACTTAAACTGCACAATTCAATATCAAATCGTTGGTTCGCTGCATTCCTTCAAATCTATCGACTATGTAACAAACGAAGACGAAGCAACCAACTAACCAACTGAGTTTTTGAATTCATTGGATGTGCCTGGCTTGGTTCAGTTGTTCAGTTGTCATCATTCTTCGCAATCTCAATCAACCAAAATTATGCAACGGGACGCGTTTAGCGGTCATAAAACTCATGAGCAATGTGATTCACTCAAAAATACTAAAAGCTAAGTTCAAAAGTGAGGAAATTCTCATTTCAAGAATTCCAATGATCCCAACCGATGTGTCATTCGAGTTTAAGCAAATACAATTTCCAATTTGTCTCGCATTCGTCATGGCAATCAATAAATCACAAGGCCAATCATTAAGTGTTTGTGGCCTGAATCTGGAGAATTAATGTTTTTCACGTTCGTGCATGTCGCATGTTCCCGTATCGGAAAACAATCCGCTTTGAAAACAAAACAAAAAACGTTTGCCGGGTAAGCTAGTATTCAATAATTCTGTCAGACATGCTTTAAAAGTTTTCTTGATATATTTAAGATGATATACGCTGAAAGTCGGCAATTAATTCATCCACAAGAAAGATGAAGGATATATAAGATTCGGCATAGCCGAATATAGCAGTATTACTTGTTTTTAAACATTTGAGACCCGAGGTGACCAACTTTGAGGGGCTACGCACTAGCCCCCATAAGTGCTAGGAAGCTAATCGAACGTAGAACAACTCGAAATACCTCAGCGTTTACCATGTGAAATTTCGTAACAATATCCGAATTATTTAAAAAAATACACTGAATTTGTTCATAGCTCTACTGCAATACTAATAACATACACTGAATCTAAATTTTGATATAAGCTGGCATAGTGCTCTAAAGAATATCAAGTGTTTACTAGTAGACCGTCTCGTTTTTTTTAGTTGGAAATTTCAACTTTGACTGGTCATAACTTTTAACGCAATTAGATTTAATTAAATGACTTTGCGAAACTTACCCAGCAAAAACTTGGTAATAACTTACAATTACTCCAAATCAAAGATCCTCTTCTCAATTATTTCCAAAATAAAACATTTCTAAACCACTGTGCGTAGTTATAAGAACCGAATTTCAAATATATTTTCATACATTTCAAAAATATTTATAACAATTTATCATTCCTCACTAAACACGCCTTCATCTTTATTTATTTTTAAATGTTTTAATAGAATTACTAATAAGTAACCAGCTTTAAGTAAATTTCTCACACTGTGCAATGGATAAGTAACAATTTTGTTTGTTTGTCAAATCATAATACTCGTACTATTGTTGTTGTGTGTGGTAATTTGCCAGAGCGTATAAACGCGCTTGTAAAGAGTAGTTAACTTTATTTTTCTTAACGTTTTTTTTTTCACTTCATATTTATGTTGTAGTAAATATTGTTTGGCTTAAAAGCTGGTGTCCAAGAAACTGTTGCTGTTGTTTACGCTGTTAATGTGCAGAGAGTGTGTTGTGTCTGTTGCTTCTGTTACTACCAACAGCAACTACCAATTTTAAGCTGCTGCTGTTGCTGCTGACGTTTTTGCTGCTCAAGTTGTGGCGGTTGCTCATGCGGCATTATGATTCTTCAGTAACAAACAAAACTTGAAACGTTACGGTACTAGAGAAGCGGATTTTTCGCATGAAATTGTTAAAGTAACAAAAAAGGAATGACAACTAAAGCTTGAAAATAATCATAAATATCGTTCAACAGGTGTTTTGTGTTTTTTTTTTTACTCGCTACAAGCCTGAGAAATAATTTGTATTTAATACTAAAATAGGGAATTTGGATGAAAACTACAAACGACAACAAAAAACGAGCCATTGAATTAAAATAATTGTTGTGTTTCTTTGTGTTTTTTTTTTTTAATTTTTTTGATAAAAGAGTTTAAACAAAATTTAAATGAGTTTAAAAAGAGAAAAACAGTGAATAGAGTTGTTGAAAAAAGAAGAAATAAATAAAAATTGTTTGTTGCGCAGGCGCACATGAATGTAAATGTGATACCATAACAAAACGTAATGTATGTACGAATAGTCGGTCGATCGGTCGGTTACATATTGTATTGTTATTGATACTTCCATAAAAAAATATAAAATAAAATCATAAAAAAAGTTTTCGTTTTTTTTTTATTGTTTATTTGTGTAGAATTGAACCAGCTTGGAAACCTCGTGGCCAAAAAAAGCATTGTAATGTAGATTTTTGTTTTGATACTTTTTCGAGTATTTTGGTCTTTTTTTTGTGGAAGTTTTGGTTTGATTTTGTTTTGTATTGTGTGTAAGAGTGTTTTTTTTTTGTTTATTGTTAATTTTTCGGACGAATATTATGAAACCGTAATAATTCAATAAAACACAATATGTATACAATGTGCTTGTGAATAATGCCTTAAGAAAAATACAAAAATTACCAAAAAGAAAAAAGAATCATAAATAAGAGCTGATCATTAAATATGCATGAGATATTTGTATAAAAAGAAAAAAAAAAGAATAATTAAAATAATAATATAATAACGCAAAGGTTAATGATGTTGTTTTTTTGTTAAAAACAAAAGAAAATATAAAATAAAAAAAAATATTGTTATAAAAAATTATAATAAAATAACAAAATTTTTAACATAAGCTGTGAAGGTGTTAACAAATTCATTTATTGTAACGGTTTTAAATAATCAAGTTACTTACACATTAAAGTTTTAACCATCAATTTTACAGCAAAGAACCCTCCCTAAACATTAACAATATTTTGGAATTTAACGATTTACAACTGTAAGTATATTTTGTTTTTTTTTGTTTGCCTAGATATAATATGATAGAATTTGAAGTTATAATTTTAAACATAATGAGGCGTTTGTAGAATAAATGATTCATTTACATATCAATGGGGATGGAATTTGTGGTTGAGAATATTGTTTAAAAAATTTAAAATTCTAATACAAAAATTCCATTAAATGTTCAGAATTGCGCAATAAATATTCGAAAAACTGATCTGATCAAACATTGGTTTTGCCATTCCGCTTGTAACATGTCGAAATATATTAGTATTTATATTCTAGGTACTGATAAGATTCTAAGACGATCTAGCTATGTCCATCCGTCTGTCCATGAGTCTGTCTTTTTAAAACACGATAGGGCGAAACGAGCTAACTGGCTGAAATTTTCCCACAAATGCTCTCTGTTGATAAGGTTTGTTTGGTATTGAAAATGGGCAACATTGGCCCACTTAGCCCCCATACAAATGTCTCCCCAGAATAATGTTTGAGCAGTCATAAATGTGTTGATTAAGCGGCAATCCTGTTAAAATTTTGCACAAATCTAAGTACTCTGAAATTATACTGTAAAGTATGCTGAAAATCGATCAACATTTGTGTCTAGTCCCCATACAAGGTCCCCCTCATTGTTTTATAATAACACTTTGCTATAAAATAACACTTGGAAAGCGACCTAATGGGTGTTGTAGGCCTAGGTGAGGACATACTAAAACCGTTTTCAAACTCACACATTTTTAGACAGATTTAAACATTTTAAACAATTATGGATAGGCAAAGAATAAAGCTTTCATAAAATGTATGCATAAAATGTATATTTCAAGAAACTGTGTAAGTTTTTATAAAAAGTTTCGTATTATTTTTTATTTTTTCGTAATTTTTCAAATTCAACAATAGTTATTTTAATTTTTTTCCATGAAAACCTATTTTTTTTGTACAGTGTTTTAAAGACAAGTTTATATAGACAAAAAAGAGACATTATTTGTTAAGATCGGTTTATATTTGCAAAAGTTATTAAAGTTTTTCGAAAAAATTAACCTTGTAAGTGAATTAAATTTTTACAAATATTTTTTTAGTGGAGAAAATAATAAAAAATGTGTTAATGAAAAGTTGAATAACTTTTACAATTTTCAACCGATTTGAAAAATTAAAACCACGTTTTGTTAAGAACTAAATTCTCTTTATATATTGGTATAAATTTGTATTAGCTTTCATATCAAAATAAGCAATGAAAATATATTAAGGACTGAGATCGAAAAATATTTAACATACATAATGTTCATAAAAATAAATATTTTTTTATTTGATTGAAATTATTGTTACAATTTACAAAAAAAAAAAATATTTTTATAGTTCTAATCACTAATGATGACATTTTTTACCTTTTTCGAAAACCCTTCCATTATGGTTTTTATAGAGCTTTATGTGACTTTGTTCGAACAGGTTGTTCATCTCCGTTTAAAATCTACCACACTTTTGGACACCTTTTTTGTGCTCTTCAATTCTCTCCACTGGACTTAGCTTCAGGCAGTTTGGAGAATTTGCCTCTCTTGGTACAAATACCACATTATTGTTCTTTTGGCACTCAAGACCTTTCTTACCATAGTGACAGATGCCAAATCAGGTCAAAAATAAGTGGACACAATAAGAAGTCTTATGAATGGAAGCATCGTATTTTGTAAACATTCCTTGATGTAAATTTCGGTATTTATAGAGCCCTTTGTAACAAATGATTGGCTTTTTTGTCGTAACTGCATATTGCTTGCCATACCAAGAACTTTTTGGGAAATTTTGTCTGCCTTTGGGTCCTAAACTTTTCTTCAACATTCCCTTGAGCATCAGCAATATCAAAATTTTGACCCGGAAGCTGCAAAAAATCGGCCAGAACATACGTTTCCTCATATAAAATTTGTCTTCAATTTCCGTGCTCTGTTTTTGACCTCTAAATTTTTAGCAGCGGTGCTGTCAGGAACTTTTTGAGCCTTGTATGTTTTTGAACCTGTATTGGCTTTAACTTTTCGTACCAAATAGTCCGAGCACTGACCTAACCGAGATGCTTTCCTACCGGATTTGTTGGGAGCTCTTTTGAAAATGCTTTATATTTTTTTGGTTTGAACCATTCCTTTTACCTGAACCAGGTTTTCTATCAACCGACAAGTTCTCCCGATACTGTTGAATAACATTGGAAACAGTTTGATGGCAGACCTTTGAAAAACGTGTGCTAAGAATTGTACAATCACAGTCCTTATTAAGTACTATTGTATATTAACATTAATTTTGACATATCATTTACAGTTTTAAGAAATAATTCACTCTATCAAATTCTGTACAGTTCGGGCCATAACTGATTTAAGTCCCCATATTAGGCCAAAACTACATATTGATGGTGGGTATACAACATTCGGATGTATACAACGGTGGATTCCATGTAGGAGCTATGGCCAGTAATGGACTGATCTGTGTAAAACTTTGGTTCGATATCGATATTTATGTGACATCTATGTGGGTAAATTTATTTTTTAGAAGTGGTTCTTATAATGGAACTCTGACTAATTAAGGGCGGCGATTTTTGTCTGCATATTTAAGTGATTTTTGGAGATGGACCGATTTTTACAAAATCCAGCAGTTTGATTTTTTAATACAAATTGCTTATCTGTACAAAATTTTGGTTCGAAAGCTATATATGAGGAAAACCAAAAATTTTGGAGAATCGTTAAAACTAAATTCAGATGGCTTGTATTTATGTTTGGTTTCGAAATGAAAACAAATTTGATTGAGATTCGGCTATGCCTTGTTCAAAATTGTTTTGCTATTTTAAATTCAATGACATTTTACATACATTATTCCTACGATTAAAAGAAATATGGCTTTAGGTACATAAATGCCTATAAAATAGCAGTATCCATACAAAATTCAGCAAAAATAAGTTTTGTAGTTCGGTCCATATTGGACCATAGCCCCATATGAGGTGCACTTCCGAAAATAATTTAAATGTGCATAAATCTCTTAGGAATGTTGTTATTAAGTTGAAATTCGACATAAATATTACTCATACAAACAAAAATTTAATCTTAAATATCGATAACGAATCAAACTTTTACACGGATCAGTTATGTGTATGTAATCTACGGGATTTTGGGAATATCGGTCTGTATGTGATTATAGCCCCTTTATCACTTAAATACAAATAAATCTCTTATAAATATCCTTATCTGTTTGAAATTTGGCATTCATAACCCAAATATATATAAAAATCACATACCGAAATTTAGTATGCACAAACCATAATTCTTTCTTTTGTAATTATCCACAGCTCCTAAGAAGGCCCACATCCTGTTTTTAGCATTTCGAAATATCGTTGAACCTCAAAAGCAGATGGTTGATATTTTACATAGTGATGTAGAATTTGTTATAGTTTTAGCCAATTCCAGTAATTATGAGAATAATGTAATTCTTAAATTCTAAAAAAAATTACCACGTTTAATCCCAATGTATTCGTCAGACGGATATTTTGTTCCAAATTTGTTTTTGGTTAAATCGATTTTGTCCACTTTCAGTACCAAACATTTATAATAACAGAATATTTGTAAAAAATATCATCGCTTTATGAGCTATAGTAACAAACAGATGGGCGGACGTAGCTACGATGGACATCTTATTCTAATTTTTTTTGGTTGGACCGATTTTGTATATTTTTAATAAGAAAAACATTTCTGATCAAGAGAGAATATTTGTGGAAAATTTTTGTTAATTTATTTTAAACATCGGAGGCTCGTGCAATTTGTTTTTTTTTTGTGGAACATTTCATCCCCCTAGGAGCTTTCCCCTATGCCCTATAGTGCATTTAGAAAACAAACGTAGTTAGTATGACATTATGTTCTAATATTTTTGATTGAACCTATTTGTCTCATTTTCAATTGCAAGCATTTCTTATCAACAAAGAATATTTGGAGAAAATGTCATACCTATTTCCTTCCCTTTAGGATCTATAATGCTTACAACAGGCAAATGAATATAACGATTAATATATCTATATCGTCTTAAAATTATATAAGGAAACAAACAACTTAAAATGTGGTTTATCTAATGATAATGTTTTAATTTAACGGCATGTACGCCCTGCTGGTAATCCCTCAGCTTCAACCAGTCTGCTCTATGTACATATTATCAGGTCTTGTTTTTCTTCAGCTACCCTGTGGCATCCAGTCAAGCGCCATTCAAGTGATATTGTCTGAGGGCTTCATCAACTGAGGGCTTGCTCAATCCAATTCCATTTACGACGTCGAATTTTTGTTCTGTATTGGTAATGTTATGTAAATATGTTATCAGCTGAAAGAAATGCATTACATTTTGAGGTGATTGTTCTAAAGAATAAAAGTTAACTGCAAAAATTTTACTTATTATCTTATATCTTTAATACCACACATATAACAGAGCCAACAAATTTGTCTCGATCTCTCTGCACAAGGTTGCTACTACAATTATTTTGTATGCTACTATTGTTCCAAAAAAAAAACAGAAATCCTTTTTAAGCAGTGTAACACAAGTCAACATTTAACTTTTATTGTTGTCAGTTTTAACAAAATAAATGAAAAAAAAAAGACTGAACCAACGATTGAATGAGTTAAAATAAGCAGCCATAGTAAAAGTGGAGGTTAACGTTAAAAATTACCCCTCTTCAGATTTGACAATGTGGAAGAAATCATGTTGATGATGACGTTGATGATTTCATTGTTAACGCTGCTGAAGTTAATAATGACGATGTTGATGGAAAACAAAGTACATATTTATAATATTTTATTTAATATGGTTTGTAAGTGACAAACAACATTGTTTTATAGTAAAAAAAAAAGAAAAAAAGTACACAGTAAAACAAGCATAAACCGCATAAAACTCAATCAAAACGCAACCAACCATTAAACAACTTTACAATAACAATTGTAATTGTAAACATCATTATCAGCAACCACATTATTAACTTTAACTTCGTCATCATCATCAAATGTTTTATGGAAAATTGTCATTTAAATAGTTGTTTTTTTTTTCATTTTTTTCTTTAAGAGTTTTTCTTTCAGTGTTTTATTACTGTTGTTGTTCTTGTTGTTATTGTTACTATAACTATTTTTTACATTTTTCGAATTGTTTCTGCATTTTTTTGTTGTTTATATTTCAACAAATAAAGTTAAAATATGCTGACAACTGCTTGAAAAGTTTATTCATGTTTACTAAATAAGTGTCTGTCTGTCCGTCCGTCCATCTTTTCGTTCGCCATCCATCTGTCTGTCCTTGCATACATTTGACAGTCTGTCCATGTGACAACTGAACTGCTAGTTGGCGGTTTGGTTTAGTTGATAAGTTGTTGGAAAACCATAAAATAGAATTAAATAAATATAAAATTATAATAATACAGAAGAAATTATAAAAAAAACAAGAAAGAGAGCTATATTCGGTTAAGCCGAATCTTATATAGACTTTACTGAAGTAAACTTAATATCTAGATTGAAAATATTTTTTGGTGGAAAAACTTTTTCTATGAAAAAATGTTTTTTTTATAAAAAAAACTCGGATTCAAAATATTTTTCCCGATTTTGGAGGTTCGAATAACTATGGCATCATATGCGTCGTTCGAAAGGTCTTTAACATGTCTATCATTAAATATTTATTGTATATATTAATGACTTAGTAATCCAGATGGTGGTCGTTTTTTTGCTTATATCTCTGTTATTTGTAGGCTGATGTTGCCGAATTTAAATAGCAACCGTACCGGGACTTTTGCGAACATATTGATGTATGAATCGTGTTTGTAAGTTGTTTGGGGCCTTCAGAAAGTTGATTTCAACATACAGACAGAAAGAATAGCAAACTGAGAGACTGTAAGACGGACATGGCTATATCGACTCCACTGTCTATAACGATCCAGTATATATGTATATCTTTTATGGGATCGCAAATGAAAAATGTAGAAATTACAAACATAATGACAAACTTATAAGTATATATCATGCCACTCATGGTGAATAATAAACTACAACTCGCACTAATAAGTATGTACAAGTACATTCCATGGAAAATATTGTTTAAATGAAATACATATAAAACAAAAAAAAGAAAAAAAAAAAAAAAACTGAAAATGAACGTGAGAGTTAAATAATAAAAGAAATACTTTCATACATTTTTTGTATACACATTTAATTGTTTTATGATTAAAAAATTTATGTATAATTGACAATGATAAATATTTAATGAAATTTTTATCATGTCTTTTCAACTTAATAATTATGAAAATTTGATATAAGTACAAACAAGAAAATAAAAAAAGAAAGTTAAAATAACATTTGTGTCATATTTGGTGAAGATTTTAATAACAACCATAAACATTTTCAGAGCCACTTTAAACATATGACTCGTATTTTAATTATGTTTTTATTGTGATGAATAAAACAATTCTAAATTGTAGGAAGGTTACATTTAAATTAAATTTCGTAAGATGGCTAATTGTTCAAACATAATGATTTTAAAAATTTTACTCTCAAATTGCTAGATCGTTGAAACTGAGAATTTAAAGTTTTTAAAATGGTTCCGAAAATCAAATTTTTTAACTGAACGTTTTGAGATAATTTAAACTCTTTGCTAATATGACTCATTTAAATTTAACATATTTAAAGAACAATAAAATGAAATTGATAGTCATTGTACAGGAAACTGTATTTTTTGAGCTCTAAGTACACAGTATGTAAATATGTAAGTCTCGTCACTATCTTGCAACTTGCAATTTTCAACTGCTTTTGAATTTAAAAACACAAGCGCCAATGCAACCAAGTTTATTAGCAGCCATTTCCTGGATAAACAATTTGAATATCTATACCGCGATTTAACATTTGAAGGTTTAAGACAAATAGACTGTCTCGGAATATAACCAATCAAATGTCCATCAAATAAAAGTTTTATAAATGCTATAAAGATATTCCGCATTATACAGAAACCTTGACGTCAGACCAATAGCATATGACAGTATGTCAATATGCGTAGCTTTTCATGTGTGTTATTAAATTTATGACATTTTCTGAAAAAATAAATCATAGATATTAGAAATTGAATTTCTATTATTTAAACTTAAGCATTAAAATAATAAAATAATACTAATGAACAATGGGCCCATAGCAAACAAATTTTATTGAATATATATCTTCTAAACAATTGCAAAATGGTAATAAAGCTGAATCTTCTAAACGAAACGGTTTTCTAAAAAATTGAATTTTTTGAGACAAATGATCGTATGTTTATTTCATAATAAAACGGAAGGTATGCCGTTAATAATGAAAAACAACAACAGCCAAATGGCCACCACCACCACGCTTACAGGACCATATTCTTTTCATGAAATTTTTCATAACCAAATTGCAAAGTGGCTGCCCTATGTCCTCGAAAGCCTCACGAATTCTATCTTTGAGGCCTTGAATCGACGCTGGGCTGTTAGCGTAGATCTTATCTTTCACGTGGCCCCAAAGGAAGAAGTCGCAAGGTGTTAAATCACAAGATCTCGGTGGCCAATTGTGATCACCTCGAGAGATAACACGGTCCGGAAACTTTTCAATGGTTTCGTTGCTTGTGTAGCACGTAGTGCCATCTTGTTGAAATTAAACGTTGTCTAGATCAATATCATCCGACTCTGACCAAAATACGGTGTAATGACGTTTGTGGAATGCCCAATTCCAAAGAACGACGTGGAATGGACAGATCTGGGTTTTCTTCAACACTTTGGGCTACAGCAGCAATATTCTCAGTTGTTCTTGAGCTACGTGCACGGGTTTTATTCCTCACATCACTAGCTTGTCCCAACAACTCGAATTTTTCCACCAATTTCTATATTGCGGTACGACAAGGTGCTTCACGACGACCCAAAAATGCATAAGTTTTGCGAACTGTGACTGCAAGATTTCCACCATTTTTGTAGTGAATTTTAATAATTTCAATGCGTTGTTGAAGCGTGTATCTTTCCATTTTTAGTAATGTCGTAGCTTCTACTTGTCAAATGTCAAAGAATAAAAGTTTTAAAAGTGACAGCTACCCTTAACTGCTCTGATTGCAAAATGATGTTTGAACGAATCGTAGAGGAGAGCATAGCCTTTAGAAAATTAAAATTTTTGTAGTTATCCTAATGATTTTTGATACTTAAACAGATTGTTATGTTTTTAATCTATATATATATAAAAATAGATGTTTGTATGTATGTTCCGAATTAACTCAAAAACGCTTAGACCGATACTGTTGAAATTTTCAGGGAATCTGAAGAATAGCCTAGCGGGTAACACTGTAAAGTCAGATTTTTGTGGGAGGAGAGGCGTGGCAAAATAAAATTTTTATACTATACCACTAATGAAATTCAAATGACGTCGAATTCATGCCCACCTTTAAAGTTCAAGGCCAATTGTACCACAGAATTGGATCATTGCTCCCGCTTCCCAATGATGATGCGAAGTTCCTTTAAATTTATTTCACTAGAAATGAAGCTACAGAAGCCGAATTATGATATTAACAAGCTCAATAGGGAAATACAATTGAAAAAAATGGATTGACACAGTAATGAACGAATACCAAGCCGTCGATTATCCTACAAAATTTTTGAATTTATTGGAACCAGCCGGACTGCCACCACATGCATTAACATTGAAGGTTGAATCACAGACTTTGTTCGACACTGTATATTAAAATCGATATCGAGATGCAATATAAAACAGATGTTTTCTAAGGGCCAGCAACGCGCACCGGGTTCAGCTAGTGAATTATAGAACAACTAATTATGAAAAAATATATTTTAGTATAATTTTTATGCAATTTAATAAAAAGGTGTTGAAAATTTGAGCAGTAATTTCAATAAATTGGCTTATTACTTAGTTTTAATGAGATATATTAACAGACATTTGTTTGTAGTTTTTAAGGATATTCCCTTAATACAGGCCAGAACACTATTTTGTTAAAATTTTATTGAATTTTATTCAGTATTTATACCCTTTACCACCATTGTGGGGAGGGTATTATGCGTTTATACTGATGTTTGTAACGCCCAAAAATATTAGTCTAACACCAACCTTAAGGTATACCCATCGACTCAAAATGACTTTCTGATATGCAATTTTGAAGATATTTCGATGAAATTTGGCAATTGTACTACCTATTGAAATTGGTCCCCACACAAATGTCCTCCCGAAATAGGATTCTATCGACTATAAATGCTAGATTTATATAGATATACACACAAATGTTTCCACTAATAAATTTTATATATAAATAATTCACACCGAAAATAACGAGACCTAATTTCATAACGAGCAGTTCGTAACATATCATAACGCCTATATAAGGTCCACTTCCGAAAATAACTTTAACAAGCATAAAACTCCTTAAAATTGTAGTATGTAAATAAAATGCAACAGATATAAGTTTCAAATAGAAAAACATCCCACGACTTAATTTGATAACGATTGGTTCATAATTGATCATAGATCACGAAAATGAATTATTGAAATTTTAAAAGAAACATGTTTTGCTCATTTACCCAGTGTAGATTATTATATGGTCGGGCTTGATCTACAGTGGTTAGAGTCTTTTTACTTTGGTAATAATGCGATAGTTCGTGAACGATTGGAGTTATCTTAACAAAACCTCACATAGTCGGTTATGAGCTGTTTCTTAGTCGATTTGCATCTACGTGGGTTCATAGTTGGAATGGGGGCTAAAGGACGGCCCCCTAAAGTTTCTCTCCTCGGGCCTATAACATTTAAAAAAATTCACCAAAAATTCAGAACATATCCGAATGCCAAGATATTTTAAATGTACATATTTCTTGAAAATATTTATTAAAGTGTGCTTACAAGTTCGGCTTATCTCTTTTAGTTCAAGAGATGTTTGTGTTGAAAATTTCAAAATTTTTCTCCCATTTTTATCTGTTATTTTGATGTGACGAGGTCGTTTTTGTTTACAAAATTGTATTTTAATAACTTTTAAACCTTTTCACTTCGATAAGTCAAGACAATTATTTGGACCCCTCCGAGTTATTAAAAAAATCAATTTACGTGCCTCGTGAAAAACTGTATTTAAAAATAATTCACGTCAATTCGTTCAGTTGTTAAGCCGATTATAGTCGTTTATTAATAAGGGATCATCAGCAGCATATATAATGGATTTTGCATCTACTTTTGTTAAGGTTGGTTTACATGGTAGTTCACTGCGTGCGAACAATCAAGTAGAGTCGAAGGGACTCCGTTTTGACAACTTTTGTTAGGGACTCAAATACACTGGTCAGAAAAAAATTAAAAAAAAAAACAAGTAATCTTATATACCCTTCACAAAATTATA
Organism: Calliphora vomitoria; assembly: GCA_942486065.2. Taxonomy (NCBI): domain Eukaryota; kingdom Metazoa; phylum Arthropoda; class Insecta; order Diptera; family Calliphoridae; genus Calliphora; species Calliphora vomitoria. Next base: position 59,784,233 of record OW818031.2, read on the forward strand.
CTTTAAAATACAAATTTTAAATATTTTTAGGTAAGAAAAATTAAAAACAAAATTTTTTTTTTTTAAATTTAAAAATTTTTTTTTTCCTAAATTTAAAAAATTTTTTTTCTAAAATTTTTAAAAACTTTTTTTTTCGAAATTGTTTTTTTTTTTTTTTAAATTTGTGTAAGCCTTGTTGTAAATTTCATCCCGATCGGAAGATATCGATTTTAAAAGTTGGTTGGGTCACTTGACATGAAATCCCCCTTAGACTAAAAACGAAAGAGTTGGACAACGAACTTTTTTTAGATCAGTAAAAATTTAGAGATCAGTAATGTTTGCTAATTAAATAAGTCAGCTGTGTTAAGTAGGTCAATCAAAAAGGTATATTATTATTCATATTGAGACGATTTGTTAAATTTTTATTCGAATTGAAGTAAAATTACAGAATAGGCGGAAAACATTTCAAATATGTATATAAATGGGTTATTTATTGCAAAAAACATATTCATGGCTCTTCCTGTTCTCACTTTCACAATTCACCGTATTTGTGGAATCATAATTACAACAATATTATATAATTTCCTCGGCATTTCTAATTGTTAATATGTGCATCTGATTTTTTAACTTTAATTACATAATATTAGAAACCAAAGTATAACAAGTAGTTCGACTCTTTGACAGCAGTACCTAACTCTAAGCATGTGTTAGTGAAAAAGTACCTAAGTCTAAATATGTTTTAGTGACAAAAATTTATATGTGTTGGTGCCTTTTTTAATTTCCACCAGACCTACAGAGTTTTATAAAATTGTGTTAAGTTTCAATTTGTTTGATTTTCAATACCAAAAATTAAAACTCTGTTCTATAATTGAAATCCCACGACAAATAAATTTGAGTGTCAAAAATTAAAAAGAAATAAAAATTTTCATTTGTTCAAAATTAACGCTTTTTGGAAATAAGAATGTGCTTCAAAGTGTTAAAAAAATTCGTAAAATATTGTATATAAGTGTAATAACGTGGATCGGCCTTTATTTAGTCGGAAAATCGTAGTCAAAATTTCATGTATATTGATGTGTTTAATTCTCTCACAAGGGTGTTAAATTCACACCGTATCCGTATATGTGAGAGAGTAATTTTAAAAAATAGAGAGTCGGACTACTTGTTATACTTTGTTAGAAACTATTTAACATAGAATAATATATCCATAGAAGCGTTATGTACTAATACATTCTCACATTCGTGAGAATGTATTAGTACATATTTTTGAGGTAGTATTGGTGACTTTTTAATTTTCACCAGACACACAGAGTTATATAAAAATGTTTAAATTTTAATTTATTTAAATTTTCTTCTATTTTCAATACCAAAAATTGAAACTCTGTTCTATAAATAAAATTCTACCACAGATAAATTTAAGTGTCAAAAATAAATAAAAAAATAAATTTGTTCATTTGAGCAAAATTAACGCGTTTTGTAAATAAAAGTGTCCTCCAAAGTATTAAAAAAAAAAAAATTGCCAATAATTGTGTACAAGTGTAATAAAGCGGTTCGGTCTATATTTTGTCGGAAGATCGAAGTTAAAATTTCAACTATTTTGATGTGTTAAATTCTCTCACAAGTATGGTGAATTCACATATCACGAGTACGTGTGAAGAGAGTAATTATCATTACTCTCAGCTTACTCTCAGTTGCGCCTCTAGTTGTAACCTATGCTATTTAATATAAATATTGTTGTAGTTACTCTTCCAAAAATATGGTGAATGGTGAAAGTGAGAACAGGAATAATCCTGATTATTTTAAGTTTTATTAAGTATGGAAGTTTGGATAATATAATTATAGTAATACATAAAGATGTGGAGTTTGTCATTCCGTTTTTAATATATCGATATATTGGTCATAGAACCAAAAAGGAAATAAGTATATTATGTATGCTTATCAATTCTAAGATGATCTCGTTATGTTGTGCCAACAAAGCGGCGATTTACTTCTTTAATTTGAAGAAAAGTGCCACTGAAACACACCGATTGCACACCAAAGCTTATGGTGAATGTGTTCCATCGGTTTCAACCTGCGAGAGATGGTTTGTGCAGTTCAGAAGTGGTGATTCTGATACTGGAGACATAGAACGGTCAGGCAAGCCAAAAAGCTTTGAAGACCAAGAGTCATTGGGAGCTACTCAAGCAGCAATTTAAAAATGTTTGCAAGCAGCAGGATTCATCCATAAGGAAACACTATTTTGTATGTCTGAAATGCTGCTTCAACGGTATAAAGTAATCATTACTTGCGATGATAAATAGATAGATATCGTATGTGAGATATCACATGTGATGCTCGGCCAACTAGTCGAATCGACACCAAAGCCAAATATTCATGGCGCTAATTTAATGCTCTGTATTTGGTGTTTTATTAAAAGTGTTCTATCTCTTTTGAGCTGCTGAAATCTGGCCAGACCATCACAAGGAACCTGCACCGAACACAATTGATTCATTTGAAAAGAGCATTGACCGAAAAATTACCAGAATATGTGAGCCAGACATGAGACCGTAATATTCCATCATGACAACGCTCGGCTACATGTTAATTAAAAAGTATGTAGAATGAAGTGGTTGGGAAGTTTTGCCTCAACCGCATTATAGTCCAGACTATGCGTTCTCTCTGGAATACGCTTCACTTTGGTACAGATTATCCGATATTGGCTTGATTTGTTCTTGGCCTCAAAATATGAGCAGTTCTTTTGCCTCGGAATCCATATGATGCTAGAAAGATGGGAAAAGGTTATAGCTAACAATGGCTAATACTTTGAATAAATTTATATTGCACAAATGTTCCTACTTTTTAAGTCATACACCCAATATTATATCTATTGGAAAAATCATTTATTTCTATCCATTTTAGCCAAATTTTCATTACCAATTTTGAAAAGTTCTGGATCGAATTTTTCAGTGAATTTTTGCATAAGTATAAATAGGCATGAGTTATGTCTTAGTATATATGAGAACAATGTAGACAGAATGTATAATTTTAAAGTTTTATAATGTTTTAGTCGTCTCCTGTAAAGTTAGCCAAACCATTTATACGCCCTCCATGTTTCAATTATTGAAATCATTAAATAACGATTTCCATTTTAAGCCTGCCTCTTAAATTTATAAACAGCTGTGTATTTTATTTAGAAAATATTACAAGAAAATCCAATAGTATTTACAAGGTTAGACTTGTATTCAAAATCTTTGTAAACATTATTTTTGAAGTTTTTGCTCCAAAATTGTAAACATTTAGAATAGTTAAACAAAATGATTAACAACTATTGACGAAAGAATTAGTTAAATTGGCGACTATTTCTTTCTTTTTTGCAAACTAAAAACCACAATCACAGTTTAGATATTTAGCAACAGACATCATTAAAACATAAACCATCAATCATTAAACTATCGAATAAATGTTGATGTTGCAAATGTTGAAGACAAATTTATTTATAGCTGTTTTAGCAACAATGACATAAACATAAATAAACTTAATTATTGGTTTCTGTTTTTTTGTTTTGTTTAAGTTCACTAAACTTTTTATTAGTTAGTTGCATCCGAGATAGGCGAAGAAGGGTAAGGCACAAATGGTTACAGGGCATATACAAATGTTTATATTGTCAATACTAACACATTGTAGTAAAGATTGTCAATTTAGCAAGGTAAAGTAAATATACCATATGGCAAACAAATTCCTAATAACCTACAATACAGATGACTTAAATTTCTTTAGTAAAAAGTCATTATAACTTATCTCTTAACTTAAATAATTACTTTCTAAGTCCTAGTATATGTTATTGTTTGTAAAACAATTTCCTGAAGAATTTAAAAGTTCTACTATTTAAGATTTTAAACATCTTAAGTGGCCCATTTAATGGTTATAAAAATATTAACATAAAAAACACTGGGTGTTATTTAACAACGGCTTTAATTTAATGATTTTTTACCATTATTTTTATTTCTTGTTTTATACCAATAAATGTGCCACTTATACTTCTACTTGCACCATGTACTTGTATACGTTCGATTCGTCTTATAAGTATTTGTATATTTCATTGAATATTTTCAACCTGTTTAACCAAAAGGAATATAAATTTAATAGTACAACTAACTTTTTGTTTTGTTATTTATTTATATCGTCAATAATAATAAAAAAAAAACTTTGAAATGTAATGTAAAAAAGTTGAAAAAAAAAAATCTATAGAAACAGTAAAAAAGTATTTATTGTCTCTCACTCTTTTTAGCCGTATTTCTCTCTATTAACAGTTGTGCTGTATGATGCAGTTATAGCTTTAGGTTGAATCCGCGCACAATAACAACTATAACAATGGGCTATAAAATCGTTTAGCTTTGATAGTAAAGCAACAATATAAAAAATATATATATATAAATATGAAAACGACCATTATTAAAGCAGTAAAATTATAAATTGTAGAAAAAAACAATATAATAATAAAGAAATATGGTCTTTTTGGGGGTGATAATCGAATTGTAGACACTCTATGTGTGAGATGAAACTCTAAAGTAATGATAATGTTTACCATTTGGTCTCCTGAGTCTCCCTATGACTCTGTATATGATAAAATGATATTAGTAACAAATAGACGATCACATGAATGACATACTAAAGGGTTTTTCATTAAGTGTCTTCTATTTTTAAATTTAAATAAAACAAAGTGTGTATGAGATATCATTGACATTTTTTATTCGCTTAAAAGGCCAATCAATGCCATTATGTACGTCATTTACTTTAAAAACTTAAAAAATTATAATATGGTGATTTTCCATGAAGAAAAATATAAAATCTGAATAAATGTAAAATTTTTTATTTTCAAATACCGAAATTCCTAAACCGGGGAAAATGTGTTCCAAAAACTGAGTTTTTTTAGAAAAGTACCTACTGTGACGTTATTTACCGCGTTATAGTAAAAAACCTTTGTACATATTTAAGAAGCATATAGGGTTATACAAATCTGAAGCTTTTCCGTGGATCGGTGCTTTTGCTTTGCCTTTAACTCAACTTTACATTTTAAATTTTTTTTTAAAAATTTGCCAAGTTTGGATAGTTCTGGGGGGTGTCATGTTCGCTTAAGTGAGCCAAAATTTACTTTACACGCTTTTGCATTAAATTCTCTTTCCGAATCATATAAAAATGTTATATAATCCCGAAGAAATTTTTTTTCTACAAAATAAAAAATATATGTACCTTTGTGGGAAAAAACTTAAAAAATACGGCACTTCTTACATGTTCCAAATTTGGATGCGTTTATCTTTTTTAAGGGACAAGATAACAATTAGCAAATTTTATTACCAATATAGGTGATATTCTAGAAAAAAAAATTTGACCTTCCGTTGGCCCGCCACATCTAAAAAACCATAAAAAAATCGAGCAAAATTAAAAATAAATAAACCTAAATATCTCTTCAACTAATAGAGATAACCTTCACATGCAAGCACATTTTTTGTAGATCTTCTTAATCACTATTTATGTTTTAAATTTCACTTCATTCGGATCAAAAATGAACTTTTGGCGATTATTTAAAAAAAAATTGAGAACCGAGGTGACCAACTTTGAGGGGCAACGAACTAGCCCCTATTAGCGCTAGGAAGATGAACAACTGCAAATCAACTCAAAAATACCTAAGCTCCAACCACGTAAAATTTCATAACAATATCTCAAATAGTTGCCGAATTATTTTAAAAAAATAAAAACTTTTCTAAACCACTGTGCGCCGTTATATTGAAACCCCATGTCTTTGGTGTCCACAAAAACATGTTGGTAATCATCGACTTATAGCGCTTGCCAAACAGTGACCTTTTCGGGAAGTATTTGGATCTCATGTGGATTGTTATCGTTCAACAATTTTTTTTGCTGAAGATGATTTTTTGATGAAAATTAGGGTCAGTTTCCAACTATTTCACAGCCCTACCTTCAGCTCCTGGGTCAGTTCAATATTGTACGAGTAACAAAGCAAAATTTGTCAATTTGTGATCTGCAAAAAGCCGAATTTTTCTGCATGAGCATGATTTTGATTCTGCATCAATTATTGAAAAATATTTTGAATGTTCGCCATGAAACTGTTTATGGTTTGAATTATATTCTCAATAGAGCTTTGAGAGTAAGTATCGGGTACTGGTACACCCTCTTTTGATGCATGTGCATATGAAAATAATGGGGCATTATTTCCATTGTTTATTTTCATTTGGGTAACTGAACCCACATTTGTCGTTTTGATAATAGTTTTTTATGATACTTATATATTGAGCACTAGATGCATCAGGAAGGTTTGGAAAGTTAGAAGCATTATATTGGGCATATAAAGGTCTTCGTGCCTTCGTTGATTCCTTAATGCGGAGGAATACTGGGCAACCCCTTAGAGACACTTAAGTGACAGTTATCTTTACGCTTGATTACATGGGATGTATAAAGTAACCAATTAACTCCTCTCTACACTATAAAGAGCACATATGTGTCAAATGACCCAAATTATATAAATTGAAGTCAGCTAATTGATCCCATATTAGTGAGAATTCCGGTGTATAAGAGATACATTGACTACTGGCTTAACTGCTAGGATTATTAAAAGTAAACAAATTCTTTGCATCTTAAACAGCTTACACATACAGAAACAACAATTAATGGTTATTTGTAAGTTTAAATGGTTGTACATAAGGCCTGAGATCTAAAAATAAAAATGAAACCACTAAACTTACAGTTTTTTTTATTTTTATTTGATTGAAGTTATTGTTACAATTTACAAAAAATATAATTGTTATAGTTCTAATCAATAGTGATGAATTTATGAACCTTTTCCGGAAACTCTTCCATTAAGGTTTTCATTGAGCTTTCTGTCACTTTGTTCGAACAGGTAGTCCATCTCCGTTTAAAATCTACCACACTTATGGACACCTTTTTTGTGCTTCTCTTTTAACGAGATCCCAATACTTCTACACTGGCCTTAGCTTCAGGCAGTTTGGAGGACTTGCCATTCTTGGTACAAGTACCACATTATTGTTCTTGTACCACTCAATACCTTGCTTACCATAGTGACAGGATGCCAAATCAGGCTAAAAATATGTGGACACATTAAGAAGTCGTATGAATGGAAACATCCTCTTTTGTAAACATTTCTTGATGTAAATTTCGGTATTTATAGAGCCCTTTGTAACAAATGTTTGGCTTCTTTTGCCGCAACTGCATATTGCTTGCCATATTGATACGTACGTTTCATCATACATTATGCAGCAGGTACATTTTTTTGTATAAAATTTGCCTTCAATTTCCATGCTCTGTCTTTGGCATCTAAATTTTGGAGCCTTGTGTGTTTTTAAACAAGCAATGGCTTTAAGTGTTTGTACTAAATAGTCCGATTACTGAGCTAACCGAACTGCTTTCCTTCAGCATGTGTTGGGAACTCTTTTGAAAATTCTTTCTATTTATTGGCTTTTGAAGCATCATGTGGACCATTCCATCTACATGATCCAGGTTTTCTAACAACGCACAAGTCTCTCAGTTTGATGGCAGAACTTTGGTTGTTTGGCCAACTTTTTGTAGGAGTTGGGTTTTGTTGAGAATATTTAATAATTGTAGTACGCACTTTTTTCTGGTCACTTATTTTAATCAGATTAACAAGAAATGAACATAATTGACAATAAACATAATAACTGACATGCTTTACAAAGGTAACTTGATCAAACAAAAAAAAAAAAAAAAAAAAAAAAACAAAATCAAATCAAATAATACTAAAAGTTTTAGTGAAAAACGTGTGTTAAGCTTTTTCGATCTCAGTCCTTAATATAATATGTTTTTGCTTATTTCTCATTCTCTAGTTGTTTGAAAAATTATGTTTCAGTGAACTATACTACAATTTATAAATGTTATGAACATAAAAATGATTACAGTAACTAAAATATTGTTGAAATTAAATTAAAATAACAATTAATTGTGTACGGCAAAAAATATATTGTTACAAATAACACTGTATAGTTGTCCTAGCCATGCATTTTCTCTGAGTATAGTTTGAAAGATACACACCATTTCTTGTGATGGTCCACACTGTGTATTCTCTTCTGAATTCAACACAGGGTAATATAGCACTTTTGTTGTTAAGTTAAATAGCTTCACCAAATACTAAATGCTTGAATTTTAAGTTTAAACATGTTTTGTAATCACATGGGAATTTTTAATCGCAATAACTATTTAAGAAAATATTCCAAAAGTTCAGGGTCAGACATTTTTGAGAATCAACAATAATATTAGCAAGCAACTGCCAAAATTTAAATTGATAACAATTTAAAGTAGCCAAAATCTGAAAAATCAATACAATATCATTATGACATACTATAGAGTGTGGGTGGAATAAAAGCATTTTACAATTCTACTGTTAAACCCTCTATAGAGTTGGTACTTGAACACACACACTAGCTAAGCCAGTGTGTATTTCCTTTGAATAAGTATAGATCAAGCAACAATAACAACAAATACTCTAGTTCTATTACATACAAACATAGATACTTGTACATAAATAATAAATCGTTGGCGCTAATGTTGTTTGCCATTGCTAACTGGCTGCTGTTTTATATTTCTGCTGCTGTTTTGCCTTTGCTTTTGATCTAAACCATGGCCAACAAGTATGAACAAAAAAACAAATGTTAATACAGATTTTTTTTTTTTTTTCGTTCCAACCATTTTGCACTAGACAATGCTGAGGTGCGACAAACGCGTTTCTTTTTATTTAGTATGATTTTTATGCCATTATTTTTTTTTTTTCATTGGCTGAGATTTTAGCAACAATGTTTTACATACTTAAGAAGATTTTATAAAGATTTTGCTGTGGCTGTTGTTATACATAGTGAAAAGGAAAAATACAATCTCTATTGGCACTTCTTGGTATTTATGTACACGACTTGATAATATTGTAAACATTATGATTTACTACACATTTTCTACGCTTGTTTTTCCATTGTGTTGTAAAGGAATGAACATTTTTTGAAAACAAAACATCATCATCATTGACATCACATTGTCATAATTTTCCAGTATTAAGAAAACTACGAGGGAGGGCTGAAAAGTCATTGTTTCGAAAAAACACTGTTTATTTAATTAAGGCTGACAATTTTTCTTCCGGATAAGCTAACAAGAAATATTAATTGTTTTTGTACTCCAAAAAAAGCCCATATGTTTTTGTTGTCACAGCTAAACTGGATAGTCGAATATATGTGGATATCACAAGGACCCTGACCATATGCTGGATAAATATTGCGAACTACACGCTCTATACTGGTTCAATTGGGATAGAGCCTGTTGCTCCATCCAGACCTCAGTTGTTCTAAAACTACTATTAAATTCCTCGACAGGTTGTTATTCGTGTCTGTAATGGTCAGCAAATATCAAAGATATCTTAACGGTGCACAGTGGCTTAAAAACTCTTTATTTTGGAAATAATTCGGTAGCTCGGAGATATCTTAATGAAATTTTATATAGTCATTTGAGTGGATCTGTATTTACATGGCACGTACTTGGCCATTGCCTTCCAATATAAAATTTCTTGAGATTCGGATAAGAACTGAATATTTGGTGATTGTTTTAAAATTTTATAGGTCCGAGGTGAGCAATTAGCCACTTTGGGGGACCGTCCAGTATATCCGGCACTGATTTCCGCATGTTCTCCTCGTATATATATTCAACTGTATGGTGTTGTATTAGGATGACTATTCCCATAGTCATTATGATATAATGGAGATGTTCTGAGGTAATTTGCATATTTGCGACATATTTATAGTCGGAGTTTCAGCTCATCGACTTTGATGCCAAGTTGTGATATATGAAATGTACAGTACAGGACCCCACTCTAAATAACTCCTTGTTTAATTTTACAGGTTTTTAACCGTTTGTCTCTAAACTCTACGAACAACTCAGATAATTCACGATCAATGTTCTGTACGGTGTCCAGGAAGAATGTGACATGAATTACAGTGTCGAAGACTTTTGACAGGTCTAACATCACGAGAACCGTTCTTAATCTGTTAATGCTGTGGTGATAATGTTTTGCCTTTTCTCTCAGGTTACTCAATAAATTACCTTGAAACACAAGCAAGCACCGTTAAGATATGGCGGTGTCTGAAAACTTAATTCCGATTCTGTCATCCTTCTGGATTGCAGAAAGACTGGACTGATGATAACAATATTTTAGCTTCATCAAGTTGCAGATCTTTAAATGTTCCAACCATGTCTTTCGCTTGTTCTTATTCAGCATACTGATTTCCTTGGATCAGCTGATCAATTCTGGAGACGTCTGTGTTGATATTGTCATCGAGCTCATCTGCAGCATCAGCTAAGTGTCAATGCCAGTTTCGTGGAATTTTTTTTTCAATTTCGTGATCATTGGAGGTTCTGTGAGGATCAATGAATATACGGTTGGTAAATGTTCTGAACGCGTATCACCCTATTTTCTTTTGGTTGATATAAGTATGGCATTCAAATACTATGATATTGTTAGGTCAATTGGTGCATCACCCCCCAAAAAGGTGCTGATGTGGTTAAGGTATCCTTTCGAACATATATCCACTGGTGGACAGTGGGGTCGTTTGCAAAAAAAGTAGTTATAATTCTGACTCTACTAAACTATTGGTCCGATTGCAAAATAATGTATGAACGAATTGTAGAGGAGGTCATATAATTTAAGAAAATTAAATTTGTGAACACCCTGTTAGAATAAAAGGGTGTCAAATTCATTCTGATTTGGAAAACTTTGTTGTTTGTTTACAAATATGGTCAGATTTCAATAAATGATACATTTTGATATCCTTCACCTTCGTGAGAGAAATTTCCACAATATAATTTTCCGACCCTATAAAGTATATATATTCTGGATCCTTATAGATAGCGGATTCGATTAAGCCATGTCCGTTTGTCTGTCTGTCTTTTGAAATCAATTTTTTGAAGACCCCAGATATCTTCGGGATCCAAATCTTCAATAATTCTGTCAGACATGCTTTCGAGAAGTCCATAAATAAAGGAGATATGAGCAAAAATCCGAGACAACCCCTGAAAATTTCATCTAAAAAAAACAATTTATTGCATGCTTTGACAAAAAAGCAACAAAACGTACATATGTTTGGATGTGTGTTGGCTTCATTGATTTGCGTATTTTGTTTTTGTTTTTTTGGTATTTCGTTTGCCGTTGTTGTTTTTATTCTCTTTACCTTCGTGAGAAGGGTATATATAAGATTGTTATTTCGTTTGTAACTTCTACAATATAATCTGTTCGTCAGCAATTAAATGTGAAATTTTTAAAAGTTTTCTTGATATATTTAGGATGGTATACCCTGAAAATGGGCAATTAATGCATCCACAATAAAGGTGAAGGTTTAGCCGAATATAGCACTCTTACTTGTTATACAGCAAATGGTAAGGTAAAGAAATTCCTGTTTATTTTACTGGTTAAAAACGTTTCCTTCCTTGGTATGAAGATTGTGGTAGTGCTATAATGTGCCCAGTGGTAAGCTTTTAGGTAGCAGAACTGGCGTTGTGGGATGAACCAAACGTAATGTTTAAAAATCAAAAATTAAAATGGGATTTTTTATGAGCTTTCAATCAAAAAAGTTACTGTAGGGTGGGTGATGTTTAATGATGACAATGTAGTAGGTTGATAAAACTATACGACAATTCACTTTTATGATTCAGTCCGGAAGAGTTTCTTTGGAGACACCATACTAAACAAGAGTGCTTTCCAGTCAGTTTTGGAACACTGTGTGGTACTATTATCCGGTATTTTGCTGATCATAAAATTTATATACCATTATGGTCTACTCAAACAAGTCATCTCTCCACTTTCTGTACCAAAATACTTTTCAACTTACCCTCGTCTTATTTACATTTTACATACAGTTTACGACCCGCTTCTTTTCATGTTTATAACATTTTAGCAGAGCAACTATTGTTGGGTGTTAGTTTTCAAGTTTATTCATCTGTCTGTCTGTATTTTTGTCGTACACAGCAAATTGTATTACGGTTAAGCATGCGCTTTGACAGTTACACACAATTTTAACGTCATGTTATTATTTACATGAAAAAAAAAAAAAAACTGAGAAAACAAAACCTAACTGAAAATTGCAATAATCTGTAGAAAATTAAAAATTACATGAGAAAATAAAAAAAACTAACACAATGGCTTACTTAGAGTAAAACTGAGTGCAGAAAAAAGATAAAGATTTACAACATGTGCATGAAATTATTTATTTAAATTGCATTCAGTGAAACTTTAAATGGTTGTCTACAAACTCAAGTCATATGAATATCAAGAGATTTATTAAGTCATTTTTATACCCTACACCACCATAGTGGGGAGGGTATATTGGATTTGTGCAGATGTTTGTAACGCACAAAAGTATTAGTCTAACACCCACCTTAAAGTATACCGATCGACTCAGAATCACTTTCTGAGTCGATTAAACGATGTCCGTCCGTCCGTCCGTCTGGCTGGCTGGTTGTCCATGTAAAGCTTGTGCGCAGAGTACAGGTCGCAATCTTGAAGATATTTCAATAAAATTTGGTACATATCATTTGTTCTGCCCAAGGACCAAGCCTATTGAAACTGGCTGAAATCGGTTCATTATTTCACCTAGCCCCCATACAAATGTCCTCCCGAAATTGGACTTTATCGGCCATAAATGTTTAATTTATATAGGTACCAACACAAGTTTTTCTCCAAATAAGTTTTATACATACGAAATTCATATCACCAAATTTTATTATGATCGGTCTATAATTAGTCATAGCTCCCATATAAGGCCTGCTTCCGATAATCACTTTAACGAGCATAAATCTCTTAAAAATGTTGGTATGGACATAAAATGCAACATAAATAACTTTCATACAGACATTAATTGCACCACTTAATTTCATGGTGATCGGTCCATAATTGGTCATAGCTCCCATATAAGGCCCACTTCCGAAAATCGTTCACGAATATAAATTATTGAAATTTTTTAAAAAAAATGTTTTTGTTCATTTACTTAGTGTAGGGTATTATATGGTCGGGCTTGACCGACCATACTTTCTTACTTGTTTATTTATACAGATTAACTATTTTTTTTTTATCTAAATTGGACAATTTGAAATAACAAATATTTAAATTGTAGAGCAAAATTTATATGACCTCATATAAATTGTGATGTTTATAAGCTGTATTTTATGAGTGTTATTGCATAGATGATATTACTATTATATATGTAGATATTATATCTGCTTTTTCTAACTGGCTAATACGATTGCCATGAAATTTTACACAACAGTAGCAGAGGAGCATTTCACGACGGGTTTCACACTTTCCTCAGGAGCGACGCGGTGGGGTCTCAAAGTAGGGCTCTCAAACATACTGTATACCCTTCCCACTATGGTGGTGTAGGGTATAAAAATCCTGTTTAGAAAATTCTAGTTTAAATATTTGACGATTTCTCATACAAAATCTTTAGATTTCTGACTGCAACTTTAGATTTCTGAAAACTTAGATGCACTTATAGAATTTTCGTCTTGGAACACTTATCTAATCGGACTATTAGTTTAAAAAATTCCTATTTATTACTATTTACTTACTTTCATATTATTATAGAAAAATGAACGTGTTAAATTATTTATTTATGCCTCTTAACCTTTTCACAAATGACCATATCCATAAATAGTCAAACATTCTACAAATAATTGTGTTAAAGCCCAGTTATAATAAGTTCATTAAACAATGACTTTACATAATTTCATAATTTTTCTTGATTTATTTCATTCTTCTTTAACACTTCCATAAGCTTTTTTATTTTTTTTTGCTCAATAATGACTTGACCGTTTTATCTTAGTTTTTAGATATTTCTTTATTATTGTATCATCTTCATTTGTTTAGACATCATAAGACTTTATATATTTTTTTTTTTTCTGCAATTCACTATAATAAAAACTACACACATACATGCAAAACAAATTAAGTCAATGGCATTCATATGACAGCCATGACTGTTAAAACACATCGACATCGATAAAACTACTGTTAAAATAATATGCCAGCTACTCACTTACTACTTGCACGATTATAATAGATTTTGTTTTATGATTTTTTTTTGCACTCTTTTCCATTTATTATAAAATTTAATAATAGAGTAATTTCAATGAAATTGCTTGAAAAAAAAAACCATCTGAATTGTTGTGTACATAATTATAGATTTGCATAAAACAAAAAGTAAAACAAAAAAAAAAAAAAAAAAAATTACAATATAAACATAACAAACAATTGTGTTGAGTGTTGTTTTTCAAAAGAAAATGAAAATTTTAATTATCCAGTAGTTAGTTTTTCAAGTGGTAGATACTGATACGAGTATTTTCATCACTTCATCATTAAAATGATTTACTGTATACAGTGTATGTACAGGATTTAAAATGACAAATTGTTTGAGCTCCAATAGCAATTATAGCTCATTGCTATGGCTACATATAAAATGTTACAACATTTCTTTCAGTGTATGTACACATATTGTAATTAAAATAATCAAGATAATATTACAAGCTGTATTGATATGTGTTTATTTTTGGGAGATGGTCAGCATTTATTTTCAATATATTTTAAACACAAGTCATACAAGCAATAGAATTACTTCAAAATTAAAAATGTGGGATTTACAATAGGTGGCGTATCTCTTAAACTCTGTTTTTGTTTTTAATAACTTATTTGTAAATTTATTCTCACTGAGTTATTGAGCATTATAATGTAAATAACAATGTTTTATTTTGCTTCGAAAATTTCGAATTTTGTACCAACGAATAGTTATAAGCGAGAAGTTTTGCTTTACTTCATTAATTTGAAAAAAGTGACGCTGAAGCATACCGATTGCTAACCAAAAGCTTCGGTTTCAACGTGCGAGAGATGGTTTGTGTGGTCAGAAGCGGTTATCAGGTCAGCCAAAAAACTTTCAAGACCATGATTTGGAGGCATTACTCCATGAAGATTGTTGTCTAACTCAACAAGAGCTTGCAAAATAAGTGGGAGCTACTCAAGCACTTTTAAAACTTTTGCGAACAGTAGCATTGGCCGAAAAACGTCCAGAATATGTGGCCAGACATGAAACCGTAATATTCGGCCACATGTTACAGTACCTGTTAAAAACTATTAAGAAAGAAGTGGATGAGAAGTTTTGTCCAACCCGCTCTCTCTGGGATACGCTTCACTTCAGAACAGAGTATCTGAAATTGGCTTCATTCGTTCTGGGCCTCAAAAGATGAGCAGTTCTTTTGGCGCGGAATCCATAAGTTTGCCAGAAAGATGGAAAAGGGTCATAGCTAATAATGGTCAATACTTTGAATACATTTTTATTGTACAAAATTCAAAATGAAAGCTAAACATTTCGAAAACACAGCATATTTAAGTCATACGCCATAATATTTTCAATGTTGTTCGGTTTTTAATTAAATTATTTCACACGAAATAATTATTGGCCAAACTGCATTAGTTCCTAATATTGAGTCCAGCTGAGACATAGTAGTTCGAAATATAGTTACAGAAAATTATTTAAAGACCATCTTCGTAATTATTTCAATTAAAAAATTATATTTAGAAACAGTAGACAGTTTGAATCACCCGGTATTTCGGTAGCTGTCACTTTTGAAGTTTTTATTCTTTGACATTTGACAAGTAGAATCTACGCCATTACTAAAAATGGAACGATACATGCTTCAACAACGCATTGAAATTATTAAAATTCCTTACAAAAATGGTGAAAATCTAGCAGTCACAGTTCGCAAAACTAAAGCATTTTTGGGTCGTCGTGAAGCACCTTGTCGGGCCGCAATACAGAAATTGGTGGAAAAATTCGAGCTGTTGGGACAAGTTAGTGATGTGAAGAATAAAATCCGTGCACGTCGCTCAAGAATAACTGAGAATATTGCAGCTGTAGTCCAAAGTGTTGAAGAAAACCCAGGTTTATCCATTCCTTGTCGTTTTTGGAATTTGAAATCCCCAAACGTCATTACACCGTATTTTGGGCGGAGTTGGATGATATTGATCTGGACAACCTTTACTTTTAACAAGACGGCGCTTCGTGCCACACAAGCAACAAAACCATTGCTCTTTTATGCGATAAGTTTCCGGAGCGTGATATCTCTAGAACTGGTGATCACAATTGGCCACCAAGGTCTTCTGATTTAACACCTTGCGACTTCTTCGTTTGAGGCCACGTGAAAGATAAGGTCTACACCAACAGCCCAGCGTCAATTCAAGACTTCAACGATAGAATTCGTGAGGCTATCGAGGACATAGGGCAGCCACTTTGCGATTTGGTTATGGAAATTTTCATAAAAAGTATATGGTCCTGTAAGTTGTGGCCATTTGGCTGATGTTGTTTTTCATTATTAATGGCATATCTTCCTCTTTATTATGAAATAAACATCCAATCATTTATCTCATAAAACTCAATTTTTCCTTGAATACCAAAATAACACCTCTTGTTGGAAAATCCTTTATTTATCGACCGGTAAACTTATGTTAGTTAGAGCTGTAAAATCTTCTATATAAACCAAAATCAAATGTGGTTCATTGGTAATAGCTTCAGTTGAGTTGAACAATTTTTTTCTAAATGTTCGTTATAGTCCAGGTTTTTAAGGAAAGAAACATTGACCAAGCCCACTTTTTGCGATTTATCTAAAATCGGAAAACGGCTGCACCGATATGGCTGACTCAACAAAAGTTTCTTACAGGTATGCAAATTGTCCACGCCCACTAATACGCTTAATGAAATCGATGATGTGATATCAGTTGAATTTCTTGATGAAGTAGAAGATCTAGTCTAGCATGAGGTTGTTACTTAAAAAATGATTCATGGCCCCTGTGCATCATTAAATATCAGTTCTCCGTGTAGGTTTGACGGTAAATGTTCGAAGCGTTTTCCACTGCCATTAGTAGCAGAAACAATTACCAGAACGTACGGTTACCAACTGTATCATCGCTGTTCAACTGCGGACAATGGAAGATCAACAATGGTGAAAATGAATCAACAGGAAAGGCATGGCTGTGACATGACTGTAAATGGAGTTAGTGCTGAAAATTCCAACGATAAAGTCACTCAGTGTTCCGCTATGTTAGCAATTTGGCTCATTTTTACATTTGCCATTCATGAAAGATATCCAACTGTTCATTTAGCTGTACATCTGGCAGTAATGAACAATACTGAGGAGAATGTATTACAACAAGTTGATCCGCAATCTACAACATTGACCAGATTTTTTGAAATGTGCCGGAGTGATGAATTTGCCCGAATGCTGCTATACTCTGAAATGTCAAGATATTATACGGAATCAAGTATCAATGAAATTTCAAAGGCGAAAGCAAGGAAATCTAGTTCTAGGTTTCCCCAATTTATTTTCCACCGACACATTAGGACGCATTTATACAGTCCATTCAAGGAACGATGAGTGTTTCTATTTACGTTTGCTATTAGTCAACGGTCGTAGCCCAACATCATTCTAAGATTTGCGAACTATAAATGATGAATTGTATGACATGTATAGAGAAGCGTGTCAACGATTGCGATTGTTAGAGAATGACACTGATCGGGAATACACCCTCGAAGATGTTGTGCTTTCGTCAAATGCTCATCAAATACGAACATTGTTTTCGATAATTATCTCAACATGCTTCCCATCCAAACCGACTGGTTTGTGAAACAAATAAAAGGATGCAATGTGAGATGGTACAAAAGTTCCACTGTTGAAGCGACAACAAAACTATGAGTACGATACTCTTATGAAAGTTGTGAAAGATGGAACTGGAGGGATTTTGTTTTGACGCTCTCGGTGGAATTGGCAAAACTTTTTTGATCGCTTTGATTTTGGCAACGATATGTTCGCAGAATGATATTGCACTTGCTTCATCACTCAAGTTGCCATTGAATATACAAATCAATGAAAATCCAACATGCAACATTTCCAAGAAGAGTGCTATGGTCAAAATTTTGCAGCAAAGCAAACAAATCTCTTAAGATGAGTGTACAATGGCGTACAATTTCGCCAATCATTGTCAGTGATTACATGCTCAACACCAGCCGATGAACTTAATGCATGTTTGAAGTCGTCTGTTTTGTGGAAACACGTCAAGAAACTCAAATAAACTGTGAACATGCATGTCGAGCTGGAGAACGATCAGTCTGGAGAAGTACTTTCCAAATAATTGCTGGACATTGGCAACGGAAAAATACCGGTTGACATTTCGACCAGCTGCATTCAATTTCCCGTTGCTTTCTGCCTGTTCACCGAATCAAAATCCAAACTCATTCGAAAGATGTTTTCAAACATTGCAAAAAATTAGAAAAATCATGATTGGTTGAGCGAATGTGCTATATTGACGGCGAAAAACATTGATGTCGACGAATGGAATTTATTTCCCAGATAAAAATAAATCAAATGAATGAAAATTTAATATTACTTAAATTAGTTTTTTTCGCTGTTTTAGCAATAATTTCATTATTCACGACTTATACGTTTTTTGTTCTCTTTTTAACTATTTTTACACATTTCAAACAGCTTTTCACAAATCGAACACAAACATTTTTTCTAATTTGGACAGGACAACGTCTGTCGGTTCAGCTAGTAATTATATAAATATACAAATTCGGTCATGGTGCTAGACTAACAATCAAATATGTTGCATATAGGTTCCTGGTTATTCATCTGAACCCACAATTTTGTTTCTTATTCATATAAGTATAATCACTTAATACTATAACACTATAGATTAATTTGCAACCAAATATTTAATTTACTATTAGGCTTATATTATACAAAGAATTTAGCAAAGACTTGATGTTCTAGTGAAAAAAATAAGCTTGCATGAGCCAACGGTTTCCAACAAACATTTTCTTTTGCAACTAATTTCTAGAATCGGTCTTAAGCTGGTCTTTGAACTTGAGATATTTATATCATATAGTTTTGCATAAAAAATTAAGATCTCTATTTTAGATTATTTATGAACATATACATTTTTACACAAAACTTTACATGAAAAAAAAAAAAAAACATACACATTTAGTCATTAGTGTAGGAGTGCAAGTAGATGTGTCATTTTGTATGTATTTATGTTATGATTTCCCAGCTGTTCTTGGTGACTGTCCCGAACTAGTGATTTTACAAACTTTCCTCCTTTTTTTACAAACCTCCTTCCAACTATTCTCCAATATATTACATCTGGTGGGTAAAATAACTACTTTCTAAAGTACACTACAAAATAAGCGTTTTAATTGGCTACTCTCTAGATTACTTAGAGACACTAAAGTGACAACTCACTTCACGCTAGATTATATGAGATGTCAATATACTTAAGCGAAAAGAAAATAAAATTCATGAGAATTGTATCTCAATTCGTGTAACTCAATTCGTACAAACGTTTAATGTGACTATACTCTAGATTACTTAGAGACACTTAAGTGACAATTGTTTTCACGCTAGATTACATAGGATGTATAAAGTAATCAATTGACTACTCTCTGCACTACATTGAGCACATACGCACAGACCCAGAATATATAAATTTGACACAGCCAAGTTATCAGTCATTAGGGATACATTGACTACTTGTCTAACTGCTGGGTTCTGTTGCAATTTCATGAAAGCTGACTAAGAAAATTGTCTCATGTAATAGAAATAACAAATTGCACTTAAAATGCCTGGCTCGTGTAATTTTTAGAATTATTATTTCTACATTTTATTAGTTCTTCGTTCTATTCTATTATTTATTTAATTTTTTTTCTCAGTTTCTTTTACTTTTCATAGAAAATTAACAATGTTGTCGTTTAAAATCACTGTGTAAGTTGTTGTTTGTTTTGCCATCCATGTTTCCATGGGTGTCATTAGTATTTGCAGTGATTTAACTGGAGACAGTGGAAGCGTTTAAATGTTTGTTTTTTTTTTATTTCTTTTATGGATTTAGAGTTCGTGTGTTGAGCTGCGTACAACTTGGTGTCTAACAAATGTTTGAAATGTAAAAATCATGGTTAAAATACAGCGTAGTGGAGAAAAGAAATAAATGTTTCTTTACATGAATTATAATTTTGCTAGAAAAATAAATCAAAGAAAGGGTAGGACGGCGATTTAGAAACAGTTAAAGTCGATATTGAGATACCCAACAGCTAATAATAAGAGTAATAGAATTTAATATTGTTAGACTAATTTAGGAATGACAACGAAACATCAAGAGAGAGAGATAACAGTTAGCTATATATATTGTTTGTCGAGATGTCAAATATAAGTAATCCCTGTATTTAGTTCAGAATTAATTTTCTTTGTTATGTTCTGTACATTAAATCAATTATACAAATTTATACCCACATAATTTCAGATTGATTAATGAGACACAGAAATTGTATTCCTTATTTTCTGTTTTATTTCATTTACTTTATTGCCTCAGCATGTTTTTGACTAAAAATAAACTCTTGTGTTTAACATATTTCAGGTGTATTTAGTCATCAAGTACATTTTATTGGTTGTTCTTCTACATTTCCGGCAGACAGATGGATGCATAAATAAAACTCAAAACAGACAAAGCAACCATATACATAGAAAAGGACAGACCTGAAACTATGTAGACCTCCTAGAGCAAAAAAAAAAAAATGTCAATATGTTACAAAAGGCAAGATTAACTTACAATACTCTCCCCTTTTATGGAGATGGTGGTGTTACAGCAAACAAACGCCAAAGAAACGCGTATTTAATGTCGCTAGATGGTTGGTTTGGATTGGTTCTGCTCTGTTCTGTTGTGTTCTGTTTAGTTCAGTTGTGTTCGGTTCTGTTTGGTCACACTATAAAATACTAATTTCATATTTTAGTCAAGTCCAAGTTTTACACAGTCTGCGTGAGTCGTGTGTTGGTGTTGGTGTGTGTGTATGTGTTATCATGCCGCAGCAACACCAGCTTTTCAACTTGGTTCGTTTCTGTTTGTTTATTTTTTCTGTTTAATTTTTTTTTCTACTTTTTTTCGCCAAATGAGTGTGTTTGGAATTTTAAATAAATCCGTCAATTGTTCCATGATGGCTTTTGGTAGTATTTGTGTTTGTTTGATTTTTTTTTTGTATTTTTTTTTCATGTAATATTTTATTTATTATTTTGAATTTGTTTAGAAGTTGACTGTTTTTTAATTTTGTTTATTTTTTCGTTGTGTGAGTGCCCGGGGATTTAGTTATGTATGTAATATTAGGGTAATACTTATTGTGCACTTTTGATATTTTCGATGCTTTAATGCTCCTCAAAACACCATAAGCAGAAAATTTGAGTAACATCAGATAACGTGTAGAGGTTGCATATTTTATTTGAAGTTTCGGGTTTTGAATCAAAGTAGAAATATTTTTAAAAATAAATATTGAAAAAAAAAACAATTTTTGTATTTCATTTAAACTAGATCTTTAAATATGAAATATGAATTTGATAACAAAAAAATCATAGAATTTCATGTATTTTTCTAATCCTAAATTTTACATTTTCAAAATATTTTTCAACGAAGTTTTGCTTTACTTCTTTAATTTGAGAGAGATGGTTTGTTCGATTCAGAAGTGATGATTTTGACAAGGCCAGGGTAGCTAAAAAAGTTTGAAGGCCAAGAATTGGAGGCATTACTCCATCAAGATTGTTGTAAAACTCAACAACAGCTTGCAAAATCATTGAGATCTACACAAGCAGCAATTTCAAAACGTTTGCAAGCTACAAGATTCATCCAAAAGCAG
The DNA here is from genome assembly GCA_942486065.2 of Calliphora vomitoria. NCBI lineage: Eukaryota > Metazoa > Arthropoda > Insecta > Diptera > Calliphoridae > Calliphora > Calliphora vomitoria. Next base: position 59,805,976 of record OW818031.2, read on the forward strand.
GGAAATTATCCAATTATACGAATTGAAGCCGAGAGACCTTGAAAGGCTATTTGTCATGTCCGAAATAATGCTTGAACGCTGTAAAATAAAATAATTTTTGCCCCGAATCATTACTTACGATGAAAAATGTATCCACTTTGATAATCCGAACAGTAAGAGATCGTATGTGAAGCTTGGCCAACCAGCCGAATCACCACCAAAGCCAAATATCCACGGCGCTAAGGTAATGCCCTGTATTTGGTGATATTAAAAGGCTCCTATTTATTATGAGCTGCTGAAATCTGGATAGATCTCCACAGGGATGAAGCGATCTTTGACAGAAAAACGACCAGAATACGCGATCAGACATGAAACCGTAATATTCCATCATGACAACGCTCGGCCTCAGGTTCAATACCAGTTAAAAGTATTTCGAATGAAGTGGTTGGGAAGTTTTGCTTCAATCGCTGTATAGTTCAGACCGTTCCCCGTCCGATTACTATCTGTTTTGATCGATGCAGAACGCTCTCTCTGGGATAAGCTTTATTTGGAACGGACTATCCGATATTGGCTTGAAATTTAAATTTCTTTTGATTATAATAAAAGCTAAAAAAGGATTATAAATACACAATTTAACGGTTATACCTATAATGAGTTAGCGAGTTCAAGGATTTCAAATTGATAGCAATTCTGTTATTCCGTTTGTAATGCATTGAAATGTTCTTCGAAGCCCCACAAATTAAGATTCTAAGACGATCTAGCTATGTTCATTCGTCTGTCTTTCTGTTAAAAGCACGATAGGGCCCAAACGAATCGAGCTATCTGGCTGAAATTTTTCACAAATAATCTTTGTTGAAAATGGGCAGTATCAGTCCATGATTTCACTTAGTCCCATGCAAATGTCCCTCGGAATACATTCATAATTGTCTTATTGGCTGTATGACTTAAAAATGTGTGATGGCGTATATTTTGAATGTGGTTCTTGTTTTTAATAACGTATTTGTCATTTTGAAAGTTTTTTTTTTTACATAAAATTTTGTGCCAACAAAGCGTTATATGCGGGAAGTTTTGCTTTACTTATTTAATTTGGAAAAAATTGCCGCTGAAACACAACTATTGCTCACCAAATTTTATGGTGAATCTGTTTCATCGGTTTCTACGTGCGAAGTGGTGATTTTGACACGAAATATAAAGGTAGCCCAGGGCAATAAAAAGCGTTTGAAGACCAAGAATTGGCCGTTTGCGAGCAGCAGAATTCATCAAAAAGCTGAGAATTTGGATACTATACGAATTGAAGCCGAGATACCTTGATATACGATTTGTCATGTCCGATATGATGTTTGAAGGATATAAAAGAAAATAATTTTTGCACTAAATCATTAATTGCGATGACCATCCATCGTGCTAAGGTAATGCTCTGGAGCAAAAGGATCCTATATCTATAATGCGATGTTGAAATCTGATCAGACCATCACGGGGAACTGTGCAGAAAGCAACTGATTCGCTTGAACCGAGCATTGACCGAAAAACGCCCACAACTGTAATATAACATCATGACAACGCTAGACCACATGTTACAACACCTGTTAAAAAGTATTTAGAATGAAGTCGTTTGGAAGTTTTGCCTCACCCGCTTTATAATTCAGACCTTGCGTTTTTTACTAGTGTTTTAAAGCATTTACTGCCACCAAAATCAAAATAAAAAAATTAAGTTTTGTTTGTAAATATTTTTTAGAGTAACCGACAACTCAAAATAATGCTATTTTTGGAAAAAAAAAATACATATTCAACCTTAGGAACACTGGTGTTAAAACGAAATTTCAAAAAATTGTTTTCCATTCTAATAAATGCTAAAAAAGGATTAAAAAATGCACATTTTAACGGTTGTACCTGTGATGGGTTAAAGAGTTGGCAGATTTCGAGGAAATTTAGTTTTTTCAAAATAAGAGCCACCCTAATATACATGAGTTTATAAATATGTACATGCGTTTTGTTGTATATTTTAAACCAAAATCCATGCTGTCGAAGTTACATGGTGTAAATTTAATATTATTTCAGGTATCATGCTACACTGTGATCCACTACATAGTTGCAGCCATTGAATTTGATTTTATTTTTTGTTTAAATGCGTATTTATTTTGTTTAGAGTTTATATTTTTTGTGAAAAAGCCAAGCACATATTGAGTTGTTGTCTGTCTGTCCTTTTTGGTGTGTAAACTTTAAACAAACTGTAGGTATGTATATAAATATGGGATTTCATGCCGATAATAAAAATGATTTTTAGGTGTATAACTAAGATCCTTGTTTTTCTATTTCTACATTGTATTCAACACGTATAATTGTTCATGCTTTTTTTTTACTTTATTTTGAAATAATTTTTATACGTAGAGGATATAAGTGTTTCTAAAAACTAACTACATACGCTCATTCAAGTCCAAAGGTTTATACATTAATAGAAAATACATTCATTCAGTAAACGAAACGGCTGACTCACGGACAGACGAACGGACACAGCTAGATGGTTTTATCATTTTATAAGTACTCTTAATATATAATATACTATTGTGGGTCTACTATCAGTATGTTGATGTGTTGGAACTAGAATGATAAAATCCGGATGTGAGCTTGTATAATAATCGATCTATAGTCTTAAAATCTAGTGAAATATACATTTTTAAAAGCCATACTTATGAAGTCGAAGTTTAGCTACATTTATAAATGTATTAAATTCTCAAATCTGCATCAATAGTAGGACTTTTTAAATAAGTATTTTGGCTAGTATTTATTTAGCTTCAATCGCAGGTTGTTATAAAATGTCTATTAAAGTCATATTCAGCTTTAATCATAGGTCTTTTTTAAACTCTTTTTCAAATCGAATTTTCCCAAAGAATTATTTTAGCTGGAATCGTAGGTCTTTATGAAAGGTATTTTAAACTTGTATTTTAACATCCACAATAGGGGTTCATAGAGTTTTTTTACAGACGTATTTGAGCTGCAATTGCAGAAATTTTTAATTTATATATTAGATTCAATAGTAGAAAAGCCATTTTAAAGTTTGCATTTCAGTTTCAGTCCTTTTAAAGTTATATTTTTGCTTCAATCGTAAGTTTTTGTAAAAGTCATAGTCATTCAGTCTTTTGAAAATCCTTTTTAAAGTGGTATTTTATATTCAAATCTTTATACATCTTATGGTTTGCTTCAATTTTGGTTCTATTATAAATAAAGTCATAGGTAAAGGTCGTATTTTATTTTCAATAATGGGTCTTTTACATTATTAATAACGGGTGGGTCGTTATTAAAGTAATTTTAGAATTATATTTTAGCTCCAATTTATAATTGCTTATAAGGGTGGTTTAAAGTCATATTTCAGGTATGTCTTAGTTCTATTTTAGCTTTAATAGAATGCTTTTTTAAGAACGATTGTAATGTCGTTATTTAGTTCCTATTTAGTTTAAATTTAAGTTTGATTCGTCTGTTTTTATAGAAGTCGTTTGAAGTGGAATTTTAGCATCAATCGTCGCTTATTATGGAATTCGTTTGAGGTCGAACTTTTTATTCAGTCTTGGGTTTTTATATTGGGTGTATGCGGGATTTACAATATATGGCGTATCTTGGGAACGCGGTTTTTGTCTTTAATAACTTAGATGTAATTTTGAAGGGTACATGTCTGTCATTAATTCTCACATACACAGAGAAAACAGATTCGTAGTAGCAACCGAATTTGTTGCCAATCGAAAGATACGCTTGGGCGTATAGTATTTTTCGGTTCTATCAACATAAAGTCTATTGATAAAGAAGAATATCGGTTGAAGCAACCAAACTTTTGTTACCCCTTTTAAAATTGTGTTGCTGCAACTGTAAAATTTGGTTCCTAAAGTAGAATCATTCGATTGGCAACAAATTCGGTTGCTATCACGAATCTGTTTTCTCTGTGTAGTTATTAAACATTACAGTGTAAACAACAAAGTTTTTTTTCGTTGCTTCGAAGATGTTGAATCTTCATATGAAGTTTTGCTTTACTTCTTTAATTTCAAAGTGCAAGAGATGGTTTGTGCGGTTCATAAATGGTGATTTTGACACGGAAGACAAAGATCGCCCAGACCAGCCAAAAAAGTTTGAAGACCAACAATTGGAGGCATTAATCCATGAAGATTGTTGTAAAACTCAACAAGAGCTTGCAAAATCATTGGGAGCTACTCAAGCAGCAATTTGAAAACTTTAGCGAACAGCAGTATTCATCCGAAAGCAGGGAAATTGGGTACTATGCGAATTGAAGCTGAAAAACAGTCATAAAATATTCCATTATCACAACGCTCGGCCACATGTTGCAATACCTGTTACAAATTATTTAAAATGAAGTGGTTGGGAATTTTAGCCTCACCCGTTTTATAGTACAGACGTATTTAAGCTGCAATTGCAGAAATTTTTAGTTCAACTTTAGATTCAATAAAAACCATTTTAAAGTTTGCATTTAAGTTTTAGTCCTTTTAAAGTCAGATTTTAGCTTCAATCGTAGGTTGCAAAATCATTGGGAGCTACTCAAGCAGGATTTTTAAGACGTTAGCGAGCAGCACGATTCATCCAAAAGTAGGGAAAGTGGTTAACATACGAATTGAAGCCGAAAAACCGTCATAAAACTGTAATATTCCATAACGAAAACACTCGGCCACATGTTGCAATACCTGTTAAAAAGGATTTAGAATGAAGGGGTTAGAAAGTTTAGCCTCACCCGATTAATAGTCCAGACCGTGCCCCGACCGACTACTATTTGTTTCGTTTGATGCAGAATGCTCTCTCAGGGATACGCTTCAATTCAGAAACAGATGATGGTCTTTAGCTTCCATAAGGAACACAAATATAAAGCGTTTTCCAATAGGGACTTCTGAACTTTGGCAGTTGTTAGCGGCCATATTGCTGAAGCTACATCTATCGAATTGGCTGCCATTTATGAAGTTTATTTTGCCAAATCACCAGGTACGGATATAGAGTTCAACAACATGTGCAAATAATCAAATTGTTTTATCAAAATGGGTGTTCTGTTCGGGCAACGTTCAGCGTGCTTCGGCAACTTTATGCGATGGGGCTCATTTCCGAATGAATGTATACGTCACCAACAAAATTGTCGAATTTGGGAAATCGAAGAGCGTCCAATGTATCCCGAAAAAGTCACTGTTTAGTGCGTCATCGGTCCATATTTCTTTGAGAACCACGTTGGCCAGATTATCACCGTCAATGGCGAGCGCTATAGGTCGATGTCTACAAACTTCTTTTGGGCTGAATTGGATGTTATGGACACAACATGTGGTTTCAACAGGACATGCCATTTGATCCCATTCCGATTTGATCCCATTAAACTTTTTCTTGTGGGGTTTTCTTATATCGCAGAACTATAATAATCCACAAACCACTGGGGTCCTCAAAGCCAACATAATCCATGCCATCGTTCAAATTCATCCTGATTTATTAGACACAGTCACAGAAAATTGACATGTTATATATAGGCCTTTCAAAAGAATGAAAATGTCGATGATACCTGACGCAGACCATGATTTGTTTAAATTTAAAGATAGAAAGCACATAATGCAAAATCCTCTATATAAGTTATGAGGTCTAAAATCAATATTCGAATTATCGTGGTAGAAAAAAAAAAAAAAAAAACTCAAAAGTAATAGCTTCCTTAAACCATTATAGTGAAAGAGAGATATATGAATATTTATGCTTTGTTCACATTTGCAAAGTTAATCACCTCAAACGTGATTAAGCTCTAATCACTTCAAAATCTAGATGATTATTCATACATTTAAATGATTTGTTAATCACTTCAAATTGACATGATTAAAATTTATTCATTTCATTAATCACGTAGAATCACCTGAACATTCCTCAATCTGATTATGATGTAGCATCGGCCACAATAAATGTACCTTTCAGGTGTACTACCGATAAAAAAATTTGTTTTTTTAAAAACAACCTTAACAAATACACAAATGTTCACAATTCCAACATTAATAAGTTTAAAAAATCTGCTGATAACTTTATTAAGGCATTAATTTACATTTTTAATGCTTTAAATGAATATAAATTTGTTTATTGTTTTTTTATTTGTCAACTTAATCATCTCAAATGTAATGTGAACGGCTTTGATTAACAAAATTTTGCTTAAACACGTTTAAAACCCCAAGTGTGAACATAGCATTATGGAAGTTTCAGAAAGAGCTTACATTTCAACCAAAATACTTGAAAAACTTGCTCTGTTTATAAGTGTTTAAATTCCATATATTAAAAAATCGAAAACCCTAAAATATTAAAAGCACATAGATATGTAAATATATAAACAAGGTAAATTATTATTGTAAATACATATATTGTATAAGCCAACAATTTAGTAAATTTACAAAATATACTCGTATTTGAGTATTATTTGTACATTTTATGGTTGATTTATTTTTTCCAAACATTTATTATTTTCTACAATCTTGCTAGATAAAACCAATAATAATCATTGGAAATATGTGTTGTGTCGCTTATATTGTTTTGTTTTATTATAATTTATAGATTACTTATATTGAAATTTTAAAGGTACTTCTACGAATATTGATTAAATGAAATATTTACTGGAAACATAATTCCATGGCATTTATTTGGCAACATGACTAAAAGAGAAAATAGGTTTTCAACAAAGGTGTTTTATGAATTTATTAAAAATAACAAAAATAATCAATAAGTGAGAGTGTTTGGAAAATTTGTACATAAGGACTGAGATTAGAAAAATCTTTACATACATATATGTTAATAAAAATGAATACATTAAACTTACAGCTTTAAGGTTTTTGTAGTGTTTTCTGCCTACCACACTTTTGTACACCTTTTTTGTGCTCTTCAATTCTCTTCTAACAAGAGCCCAATATCTCTCCAATGGCCTTAGCACCAGGCTGATTGTAGGATTTGCCTCTCTTGGTACAAATACCACATTATTGTACTTGTAAACCTCAAGACCTTTCTTACCATAGTGACAGAATGCCACATCAAGCAAAAAAGAAGTGGACACATTAAGAAGTCTTATGAATGGAAGCATCCTCTTTTGTAAACATTCCTTCATGTAAATGTCGGTATTTATAGAGCCCTTTGTAACAAAGGTTCGGCTTCTTTTGCCGCAACTGCATATTGCTTGCCATACCAATAAGTTTTAGGAAAATTGTCTGCTTTTGGGTCCTAAACTTTTGTACAACATTTCCTCTGACATCAGCAACTCACAATTTTTGTCCACGAAGTTGCAAAAAATCGTCCATACATACGTTTTGTCATCCATTATGCAGCAGCTGTATTTTTTGTATAAAATTTTACTTAAATTTCCGTGCTTTGTCTTTAGCCTTTAAATTTTTAAAGTTTTAGTGAAAAACGTGTGTTAAGGTTTTTTCGATCTCAGTCCTTAATATTTAAATTTAATAAATAACAATAATTGAACAATGAAACAGAAAATTAAGGAAAAGCGAAGTTGTATTTAAGTATTATAACCTTAAAAATGTTGTTTAACATTGAGCTTTAATATTTTTTCTTAAATATGTATCATTTTGTCAAAGATTTCCTTAAAAAATATGTTTATGGTATGTTGCTTAATTGGTTAATTTTCAAAATTTAAATAATAATGAATTAAACAATACTTTTATGACATGTTTATTAACAATCGATAATGTCATCTTGTAAATGTTTTGAAATGCTAATATAAATACACAAAATTTAAATACAAAATCAATTTAATTCTCTAAAACATGAACTATTAAAAAAAAGAAACCTATAAATTTGACATGTTTTATTTGGTTTTAATTTATATGGTTGACTTTTTAAACGTAAACATAAAAGTTTAAAATATTATTAAAAATGTATTTTAAATAAAACATTATTTTTATTGTCCATAGAGTTTATCAAATGGATTAGGTTTATTCTTTAGTTTTTATAAATAAAATAAATTAAAATTGTGTATAGATTTTGGAAATTTTATACGTTATAAATTATTTTTATTGTTATTTATGAGTGGGTTGTTATTATTCGTTAATTTAAATATTTGTTGTTTTATTATATTCTTTGTCAAAGATTAAAACCGATTTATTTTTTCAATTTAAATCAAAATAAATATGACATTAGCATTGTGAGTATAAATTGGACATTTCATAGACACTTTAGTACAATAAATATGTATGAATAGCAGACTTGCTTAAAAAAAAATTATTTTAATAATGATCTGTATAAATGTTTGAGTGTTTATATATATACCCAGCATTTCTTGTGACTGTGCTCAAGTAGTAGTGATTTTAACAAACATTTAGGCTCATTATTGGTTACCGAAGTAGATATTTGAATAGTTTTGGGAACTAGTTTACTAAAAATCAGTTTTAATCTTTTAAATGGTTTAAAGCCTTTTTAAGATTCTTAAACAAATTGCAAAGCCTTTTGGCTTGTCCGATGAAACACCCAAAGTCTTTGGCTGTAATCGAACCTGCAACCCTCAACTCATAGACCGGAACACTATCATCTAGTTTATCGGAAAACCCAAAGCAAGACAGGAAATTTAAACTACATAGGTTAAAAGGAGATAGTCTGGTATTCAGAGCAAAATATTAGGTGTATGGCTTTAAAATGCGGGATTTACAATAGATGATGTATCTTTTGAACGCGTTTTATGTTTTTAATAACTTATAAGTCATTTTAAAGGTACATATCTGTTATTCATTTTCATTTAGTTATTGAATATTATAGTTTAAACAATAAACTTTTTTTTGCTTCGAAAATGTTGAATTTTGTGCCAACAAAGCTTCATAGGAGGAAAGTTTTGCTTTCCTTCTTTAATTTGAAATAAAATGACACTGAAGCACACCGATTGCTCAACAAAGCTCATGGTGAATGTGTTCCACCGGTTTCAACGTGCGAGAGACACGAAATATCGCCCAGGCCAGCCAAAAAAGCTTGAAGCCCTGGAATCAGAGGCATTACTCCATGAAGATTGCTGTAAAACTCAATATGATGATTGGGAGCTACTCAAGCAACAATTCAAAAAAGTATCCGAGCAGCAGGATTTATCCAAAAGCAGAGAAATTGGATACCATACGAATTGAAGCCGAGAGAGAGACCTTGAAAAACGATTTTGTATGTCCGAAATGGTGCTTTAATGTCAGACCTTGCAGCGTCTGACTAATATTTGTCTGGAATACACTTCACTTCAGAGCAGAGTATCCGAAATTGGTTTGATTCATTCTTGGTCTCAAAAACAAGATGGGAAAAAGTCATAGCTAACAATGGCCAATACTGAGAATAAATTTATATTGTACAAATGTTTTAAAATAAAAAAACATTTTAAAAAACTCCCGCATTTTTAAGCCATACACCTAATAATTAACGTATTTCAATGAAATTATAAAGGGTCTTTCTTTTCTTATTCGTTTGAAAGGCTTATGTGAATTCTTCGCTGTAAAATTTTACATGACTCTAGTGCATAAATCTGGCTGCATTTTACTGAAAACATGTGTTATGTTGGCTTTGAAGGCCGTTGTTCCATACACACGATTTTCAAGGAAATATGGACCGATGACCCCGCCAGCTCAAAATCCACATCAAAAACACTTACTTTTTCGGGATCCATTAGACGCTCTTGGATCTTATGTGGATTGGTATTGTTGAAGATGATTTTTTGATGAAAATTAGGATTAGCTTCCAACTACTATGGGATTCATTCAGTGAACGTCGTTGTCTATAGTCGTTTAGTTGAAGTTTGTGAGGGTGCAGGACAAAGCCACGATGCAAAATTCTACAAGCTGTGGTCTGTGAAAGGCTGAGTTCTTGTGAGCGACACTAACTCTACTGCCTCGGATTTCCTAGCACTCTAGCTCAGACAGCAGCGATGTTTTAGACAGATCTTGCGTTTCGCAAGAGATGCATTAGACCCTCTTAGATCTCATGTGGATTGGTAGTATCGTACCAAATTCGAAAGTTTTGTTTGTTGGCGTACCCGTTCATCCAGAAATGGGCTTCATCGCTAAAGATGATTTTTTGATGAAAATTAGGTTTATCTTCCAATTACTTTAGGGCCCATTCAGCGAACACATATCGTTGTCTATGGTTGATTAGTTGAATTTTGTATGGGTTGTGATCCAAGTTGTGGCCTGCGAAAGGCTGAGTTCTTGTGAGCGACGCTAAATAGACTGCCTCGGATTCCCTAACACACTAGCTCGGACAGCAGCGGTGTTATAGACAGATCTTGCGTTTCGTTGTCGTTTGGTTCATTATTTACTGAAACAGTGGACTCTAATTTATCTACCACATAGCGAATAGTCGGTAAGACAATTATGGTGACCATAAAATGGACGAAGCACACGGAACGTTGCCCAAACAGAACAGCCATTTTGATAAACGCTATATCCGTTCATGGCAGCGAATTCAACAGATGTAGCTGCAACAATATGGCCCCAGCAACTGCCAAAGTTTATAAGCCTTACTGGAAGACCCTTTGTTTTCCATGACTCAAAATTAAAATGTGTAAAGTTGTAAATTATTACCTTTAAAAATGCAGGGTGTATTCGCACATGTATTTTAATATTTATTTGTGTCTATCTCAACAACTTTGGTAATAATAATCCACAAGTATATCAAGGTCGCAAAGTAATTTTAAAAATAATAATGATTATTTAGCAATATACAGAGCCTTTCATAAAAAAAAGTTCAACAATATAAAATGTTTAATAAGTAGGTAGAATATTATATAGTTTAAGTACTAAAATGATTTAACCATAAACTTGTTAAAGTCATAGTTTAAACTTAAAGACTTTAAAATGCGAATTAGCAATTTTGTTAAGAAATTACATTTGAACTAACCGAATCTATACACACAGAGAAACTAGATGTCTGCTTTATTTCTTAAAAACTACCGACTTTCATTCACTAAGCCAACAGATGGCCATACCTGCATTATAAACAAACTTCCCAGCCCAATTGCATTGGATTAAAAATTAAAATTTTTTTTTTAATCAATTCAACTAATTTTCTTTTTACAAATCCTCTAACAAGCATAAAAATCTTCTCCAACAATACCATGAAGCAGAGAAAAAATAACAAATAATTATGTTAAGTAAAATACGACAAATATCAGATAAATAAGCTCTTAAGAAAATAAATTCAAAATCTAGAAAAAAAAAAGTTTTTTTTCTTCGTTTTCATTTCTTGACTTTTTTTTTTTTTTTGTTAGATTTTTCTCTCTCTTTAATAAAAACATTTTCACTTATAAATATTAATTTTGTATAATGCCATCATCATAAATGACAGCAGAAATAATAAATGGAAATTCTAAAGAAATGACTGACTGAATGACTGGCTGGCTGACAGACAGACAGACGAACTTGCTAAATAATACAGAGCTACTCGAACAATAAAACATTTTAAGAAAATCATGAAATGCTTAAAAAAAAAGTAAATCTAGTGCAAAAGGAGAAAACAAATTCAGCAAATTATTTACGTTTAGAAAAAAACTGTATTTTATTAGTTGTATTTAGAAAAATAAACGAAATACTTTTCTTATTTTTATTTTGAAAACTATTATATTTTTTGTTGAAATCCTGGATAAAGTAAATGCAGCTAAAGTTGATGGTTGTCAGAAAGTTGCAAGTGAAATCAGAATGGCATGAAAGCTCAATGCATGAAATGTTTTTTAATGCAATAAAAAAAACTAATAAAAACCAATGATAATGTTGTTTTAGGATCTGCCACCACATAGTGGGGTCGATCAGAAAAAATTGATAATAAATCTGTATCTTCTAAACTTCTAGTTTGATTGCAAAATGACATACATGTGGGTGTTATTAGCAAGAGAGGCAAATCCTCTAAACTGCCTGGAGCTAATGCCACTGGAGATATATTGGGCTGTTGTTAAAAGAGATTTGAAGAGCACAAAAAAGGTGTCCAAAAGTGTGGTAGATTTTAAACCAGCGAAAGGCAAACTCACACCACTACAGTTTTTAAATATTGTAGTTGTATGAGTGGAGTAAAAAGTTGAGAAAAAAACAAAAACAATAACTGAAATAAACAAGCATTAAAAGCGAAAAGCGTAAAACAACCTGCTTCTATCAATGCTCATGCGAGACTGACTGGTTTTGATTGTTTTTATACAATGTATGTGCTTGCGTACATGTGAAAACAAAAACAAGAGAGCTCATTTGAGAGCTCAATGCCTTTCGCTGTTTTAAACAGAGATGGACTACGTGTTCGAACTAACGGACAGAAAGCTCAATAAAAACCTTAATGGAAGGTTTTCCGAAAAAGGTTGAAAATTTCATCACTATTTATTGGAACTATTTAGTTTTCATGCGGACGGTAGTCATTGAAAACTATGTAATTGACTAACTGTAAGTATTTACCAAGTTCTGGCTGTCATCATGTTATTCATATTTTTGTGTCTATAAATATAAAAACATATTATGCCCACAATGTTATAATTTCCTGCAATTTATAATGTGCATGGAAATTTAATAGTTTTTTCCATTATGATGTGATTTAATTTAATTAATATCAGATTTTTTTTATATTTTTGTAATACACTCTCTGCATAAATTTACTTTGTTTTTTTTTTCATGAAATAAATGCGTGAAAAACAACACGTTAAAAACATTAAAATATGTAAAAACCATAAAAAATTCAAATAACCATATTTTATTCAATATGAGTTTTTATGATAAGGTTTTATTTAATTAAGTTGATCGAGTTTGCATAATTGATATTGGCTAGATTTTTTATAAAATAAAATATGTAATATCGTATCTACATACATGTAGGAATATTGGATATGCTGTATTTATAATTTTATAAACAAATAATTTTTTACACAGGAATCAGCTATTTATGTATTGATTTTGCCAATTCTCAAAACCATACCTTGGCTCTATTCCACAAAACAACTTATCAACTTTTCACTATTGCAACATGTGGCCAGGTATTGCAACATGTGGCCGAGCGTTGTCATAATATTACGGTTTCAAGTCTTGCGTTTTTCGGCAAATGCTCGCTTCAAACAAATCAGTTGCATTCGGTACAGGTTCCATGTGATGGTCTAGCTAAATATCAGCAGCTCATAATAGATATGATGCTTTTGGTCCCACCAAATATAAAGCATTACCTTCGCGCCATGAATATTTGGCTTTGGTGTCGATTCGGCTGGTTGGCGGGCTTCATAAACCAACCAACGATTGCTACGAAAATCTTAATTTTTTCATAAAATCTTTCTTTTTGCATGTATTAATGTCTTTTATTAATACATGTAAAATAGGTTAAAATATCATAAATTTTATACAAGAATATAAAGAAATATTTAAACAGATTAAAATACAAACAAAATAAGTAATTACATTTTGATGATATATGTATGTCGGGCTTATTCATTTCTGTATATTTTTTGTTTGTATCTCCAGCACACATAATGAAGACTTTAAGTTTTAATTATATGTTGAATGACTTTAATAAAGCAAGAATGTACAAAAGTATGAGATACCAAAGTACATATGCATGTAGCACAATTACATATTAAAATCAGAGTCTTGACAAAACTACAACTACAACTTCAACTATATTTATTTATCACTTTTTCATTCGTTTTCTTAAATGCTGAACAAAAAGCGCTAAAGACATAAAAATAATTAAATTAAATTTCACACGCTCGCTGTAATGTTAAAATATGAGCACGAATATATAAAAATAACCCCCTCCAAATGTATGAGACACTCGCTGGCTCAGTTCATTCAGTCAGAAGTTTAATAATTATATAAAAGAAAAAAAAAAAAAAAAAAAAAAAAAAAAAATTAAAATAGTAATAATAATGTATGCTTGAACAAAGTAAAAAGTTAACAGAACATTAACTAACAAGTACTTCTTAAATTAAGAATAATTTTAAACTACAAAATACACAAGACAACAGCAACAGCCCCTACAATTATTATTATACTTATGTTTCTATATAAAAGTCTAATTATTTTTTATTTGAGAAAGGCCCAATTGGAAATAGACTAAGAATTAAATAAATTATTAGAGCATAAGAAAACTATTAAAAATAGAAAGTAAATTGTAAAAGAATTTGCGGTTTTAATATTGTCTTTTTAAAATATTTTAATCTACTTTTACCCAAATTCCAAATACATTCTTGGCATCACTATTATACTCGTCACTAACAGAATAAGGTTATATTAAGAGCAATATTTTAAATATATTTTACCCAAATTCCAAATACATTCTTGAGATAATTCATCACTCGTCACTAACAGGGTGTTTGTAAATTCGTTTAAAACATTTCGGTGTTAACATAATGAAAGCTAAAAGTCTGGGATAGTTGCATAAATACACAGTATTGTGAAGACTCTGAAGGCAGTCTGAGAAACGATTAAAAGTACCAGGAACAAAATCGTTCACGGCAGCAGTTCAGCATACTCTAAAAAACGGCTCTTAATTTTGCAAGGGTAGATCTTGTGAACCTGGGAATAACAGATCACATGAGGATGTTCGTTTAGAACATTCATGTAACTATAGCTATTAATGGCTTCGGATAGCAGCACTACTTGATGCAACGTATTCTAAGCCGGCGCTATAGATAAACGGATGTCGTCAGATGAGATGACGGATGAGAATCTGATTATTGGGGTGACTAGGAATTACGAAAATTTTTTAAAAATCCATATCTTAAGTTCCAAGGATATTTTTTAAATTTTCTTTTTGATTATAAATCGTGCAATTTATTACTATTTTTTAGAAAATATAAATTTTAAAATTTTTCTAAAATGTTAGATTTTTTTTTTTTTAAATTAATAAGATAAAAATTTAAAAATTTATCGATTTTTATATTTTTATATTTTTTTTAGGAATTGCATACAATATGAACTAATATAAATATCTTAGTAGATTTTCCATTCAAATTTCACAATATTTTAAAAAAATAAATTTTATTATTTTGTAAAATATTTCCTTAAATTCTACAAAGTTTTGTGAAAATTTTACTTTTCTATACTATTTTTGGTATGATGAATGAAAATCGTTACAGATTTTAGTCCATATTTATTATATTTAACTAATAATTATTAATATTTTGTAAAATATTTCCTGATTATTTATATATTAAGCATTTTATGTTTAGAGTATATAGATTTAGTTACATACAACTTCCCTGCCAGTTTTGTTTTCCTAAACTTGAAAAATCCATATCTTAAGTTCCAAGCAAGTTTTTTTTTATTTTCTTTTTGATCATAAGTCGTGCGATTTTTTACTATTTTTAGAAAATATAAATTTTAGAATTTTAAAAATTTTTTTTTTTTTAATTTAATAAAATAAAAATTTAAATTTTTTTCGATTTTGATATTTTTACAATATGAACAAATATAAATATCTTAGTAGATTTTCCATTCAAATTTTACAATATTTTAAAAAAATAAATTTTATTATTTTGTGAAATAGTTTTCTTAAATTTTACAAAGTTTTATGAAAATTTTGATTTTTTTTACTATTTTTGGTATGATGAATGAAATTCATTATTGATTTCAGTCCATATTTATTATATTTAACTAGTAATTATTATTATTTTGTAAAATATTTCCTGAATATTTATATTTTCGGCATTTTATGTCTAGAGTATATAAAAATAGTTACATACAACTTCCCTGCCAGTTTTGTTTTCCTAAACTTTAAAATTCCATATCTTAAGTTCCAAGCAAGTTTTTTTGAATTTTCTTTTTGATCATAAATCGTGCGATTTATTACTATTTTTTAGAAAATATAAATTTTAAAATTTTTCTTAAATTTTGGATTTTTTTTTTAATTTAATAAAATAAAATTTTTAAAATTTATCGATTTTGATAATTTATTTTAGGAATTGCATACAATATGAACTAATATAAATATCTTAGTAGATTTTCCATTCAAATTTCACAATATTTTAAAAAAATAAATTTTATTATTTTGTAACATATTTCCTTAAATTTTACAAAGTTTTATGAAAATTTTACTTTTCTTTACTATTTTTGGTACGTTGAATGAAATTCATTATAGATTTTAGTTCATATTTATTATATTTAACTAATAATTATTAATATTTTGTAAAATATTTCCTGATTATTCATATATTCAGCATTTTATGTCTAAAGTATATAGATTTAGTTACATACAACTTCCCCGCCAGTTTTGTTTTCCTAAATTTTAAAATTCCATATCTTGAGTTCCAAGAATTTTTTTAAAATTTTTCTTTTTGATTATGAATCGTACGATTTATTACTATTTTTTTGAAAAATATAAATTTGAAATTTTTTTTTTTTTAAAGTTTGATAAAATCAAAATTTCTATTTTCCTAATTTACAAAGAAAAACTAAAAATTAAATTGATTTATTTTGATAATTTTTTTAAGAAATTGCATACAATAAAATCTAATATCAACATCTAAATAGATTTTCTATTCAAATTTCCCAATATTAAAAAAAAAAATTTATAATTTTTTCGAAAATTTCCGTAACTTTTACATATTTAATAATAAATTGTATTATTTTATGAAATATTTTTTTAAATTTTACAAATTTGTATGAACATTTTTCATTTTCTTTTTATTTTGGTACGATGAATGAAAATCATTATAGATTTTAGAGCAAAACTAAATAATTTGAATGCATTGAATATGACGTATTCATGCCCAACACTGCAAAATATATTGACAATAGGAATCTCATCTATAAATATTTTAAGTGGCTCTTGTTATGATTTTCATCCAATATTTTGGTTCTTTTGTTACTCATATTCGAAAGTACTGGAATTGTCTTTAAGCGCGACGCACATATTAAAGTTGGCAAATGCATGCGAAAATATTTTGTTTTTGTGATTATCTAAATAAAAACATGAGACATGTCAAACAAAAATATTAATTGTAGATAAACCGCCGTATTTTTAGCTTCAACTGAAATTCTTCTTTATCAACATAAGTAATTAATAAACAAGTTATTTATAAAAAAAAATCTTTTTTGTTTTCTTTCAGGTAATTATAGTTATTACACAACTTGAACAATTGTTTTATTAAATGGTAAGTACTAATTGTGATGCTCTTTAAATTAAAATGTTTTCTAATTGAGGCCATTTCCGAAAACCTCAATATTTTAGAGACAATTCTTATAGCAGGCGCGGATCCATGAGGATGAAAAAAGGAAATTTACCTACCGCCCAAAACTGAAAAGTTTTAATATAAAAAAGGAAAAAAAGATGTAAAAATATAAAATTAATTTTTTTATTTATTTATCCCCAAAATGGTTGAAAATAAAGGAAGGAATTTATGAATTTATTTAATCCACGAATTTAAATATATTTGGTCAAAAAGTTTATCATAATTATATGTATGCCCAGTGTAAAAAAAACCAAAACGAACGAGTTTTTGTTTACGAAAAAGTAACCAGTGCACTATAGGTAATTTCATCCATTTTTGAGGCAAAAAGTCATGTTTTCCACTTGGTATTTGATAAAGAAAACATTAAAGCATATAACGGCAAGTTTTGTTTTTGTAAAAAATTAACGGCGACTGCTTAGCAAGTGGTCAAAGTCATTGTTTGTGAGCACAGTGTTGAAAGCATTATATACAGTGGGATTTGGTCGAATATTTAAGTTTATTTAAATAGTTAGAAAACAAACATAAATTTAAACTAAATAGGGAAAATAAAAGTGATGGTAGTGCTTAATAGTGAACGAAAAAGAATTTATGCGAAAAAACTCATATTTTCTGAAAAATTAATTTTGGATATGCTTCTATAAAGTTGACCGAATTTGGCCAACAATCAGAAACATGTTAAATGAAGAATTTTGTAGCCGAAAGTGTTGAAGAAAACCCAGGTTTATCCATACCTCGTCGTTCTTTGGAATTGGGAATTCCACAAACGTCATTACACCTTATTTTTGATGATAATGATCTGGACAACGTTTATTTTCAACAAGACTGTGCTACGTGTCACAAAAGCAACGAAACCATTGGACTTTTACGGGAAAAGTTTCCGGATCGTGTTATCTCTCGAAGAGATGATCTTGTGACATCTTGCAACTTCTTCCTTTGGGGCCACTTGAAAGACCTCAAAGATAGAATTCAGGAGGCTATCGAGGACATAGGGCAGCCACTTTGCGATTTGGTTATGGAACATTTTATGAAAAGGATATGGTCCTGTAAGCATGGTCGTGGTGGCCATTTGGCTGATGTTGTTTTTCATTATTAACGGGATACCGTCCTCTGTATTATGAAATAAACATCCGATCATTTATCTCAAAAACGCAATTTTTCTTCGACTACCAAAATAACACCTCAAAATAACACCTCTTGTTGTAAAACCCTGTACAGATTCCCCCTGAGAAAATGATGTGAACATTCATAACTGTCTTATAATAATTAATATCGTGATGAAATTCGACATAAACAAGTTTTATATCAAATTAAATCGTTCTACCAAGGATCGGTTCATAATTGGCCCTAACCCCTATATCAGATATATATTTTATTGTTACATATTGATGTTGGGTATACAAAATTGAGCACAGCCGAATATAACACTTTTACTTGTTTTTATTGTTATGGTACTTATTGATTTTTGCACATTAATGAACTTAGCAATATAAATGTTAGGTAAGGTGAGAATCAGACGAAAGGGTCATACATCTTTTAGGTTACTGTTGTACTTTATCAAATTATACTTTAAACTTATAATAATTTTTAATCTAGTTTTACTATGTTTTTGTGTTTTAAATTTTCTATGAAAATAAAATATTTTTTTACTTCGTATTGAGATTCCAAATAGAAAATATTGCCTTTCAATTTTCAATAGGTTATGGGCCTTACTCATAATTGAATTTTTTTGATTGTGCAATTCGGATCTTAGAATTATACGTGTGTGATAATAGTATTTCAAAAATGGCAAGCGCAAACTCAATTATTCAGATGGAAAAATTGGTTGGATCCGAAAACTGATCCACGTGGTGTTTTGCGTTAAAGGCTCAGTTCGAGTTGGATAACTTATGGTGCTGCATTGAAGGTACGTGTGAAGATGCTGTGAAGGAAACACAAGCAAGATGCCGTATCGTTCTGGCAATTCACAAAGATTTGTACTTGTATGTACAAGAAGCTCTTACTGCCAAAGAGGTGTACGAGAAATTGAAGAACTTATTTCAAGATTCTGGTTTGGATAGGCGTATTGGACTTATGCGTAAACTATGTTCAATACAGATGATGGAATGCAATTCTGTGGAACATTATGTTTCAGAAGTTGTATCAACCGAACAAAAGCTAAATGGAATTGGTTTTGGCGTATCAGATGAATGGATATCGTCAATTTTGTTAAAAGGCTTACCAATTTAATATAATCCCATGATTATGAGTATGGAGAGTTCCGGTAAGGTGTTAACTGCGGATGCTGTCAAGTCAAAGCTGTTACAAGATGTGAAGTATGAATCACAATTGTCAAATTCAGCCCTAACTAGCAAAAAGACCAATAAAAAGAAGGATGTTAAGAACATCAAGTGCTATAATTGTAATAAATACGGTCACTATGCAACAAAATGCCCAGAAAAAGGTTCTGTAAAGAAAAATCAGTCCTTGTTTGCTGCCTATATGGTAAAAGGTTTAAGCCAAGATGAGTGGTACTTCGATAGCGGAGCATCCGTACATATGGTCCAGTCTAAAGAATATTTCGAAGATATTCAGCCATATAAAGGTGAAGTACTTATTGCCAATGATAAAACATTGAAAGCAGTTGGTAAAGGCACGGTTGTAATCGATGTTTCAATTCCAAGTGGAAGTCAGAAAGTTACAATCAAAGATGTTCTTTACGTGCCAGAGCTTGGAGCTAATTTACTATCAATAAGCGAGATTATAAGACGAAACAAAAGAGTAGTTTTTGATAAAACTGGGTGTAGAGTCTTAGATGAAGAAAACATATTGGTTGCTTACGGAAAATTGGTCGATGGTATGTATAAGTTGTGCACACCTACTAATCAACGTATTTATTTGGCTAGTGAATCATCAAATTTCGAAACGTGGCATAGACGTTTAGGCCATGTGAATCAACAGTCTATGGAGAGGATGAAATCTAATGTTATGTTAAAATATGATGGTCCTGTTACCCTAAATTGTGTGGCATGTGCTGAAGGGAAGTATTCTAAATCCAAATTCCCCAAAGAAGGTTCAAGAGCCAGTGAGATTTTAGAAGTAGTTCACACAGATTTGTGCGGACCTATGGAGGTCAAATCAAATGCAGGAAGCGTGTATATGCTGA
This sequence comes from Calliphora vomitoria, assembly GCA_942486065.2. Lineage (NCBI taxonomy): Eukaryota > Metazoa > Arthropoda > Insecta > Diptera > Calliphoridae > Calliphora > Calliphora vomitoria. Next base: position 59,826,252 of record OW818031.2, read on the forward strand.
TGTTTACTGATGACTTTAGTCGAAAAGTTTTCACGTATTATTTGAAAAATAAAAGTTTGGTGTTTGAAACATTTGTCAATTTCAAAACATTTGTCGAAAATCAAACAGGAAAGAAGCTAAAATGTCTTCGTTCAGATAATGGTGGCGAATTCGTAAATCAGAAGATGTTTGATTTTTTGAAAAAGTGTGGAATTATGCATCAGAAGAGTGTGGCCTATAATCCGCAGCAAAATGGTCTCGCAGAGCGGATGAATAGATCATTAATTGAAAAAGCCCGTTGTATGTTATATGAAGCCAAACTTCCGAAAAGTTTTTGGGCAGAAGCGGCATCCACAGCTAGTTATTTGATCAATCGTATTCCACATCGTATTCTACAGAAATGCCCAGATGAGATATGGTATGGAAGAAAACCAGGTGTTGGTCATTTAAGAGTTTTTGGCTGTAATGCAATGGTGCATATACCTCATCAGAAAAGAAAAAAGCTTGATCCAAATTCTAAGAAGATGATTTTCATTGGTTATTGCAACGAATCCAAGGGATATCGATTATACGATCCAGCTCAGAAGACTGTAACTATAAGTCGCGATGTCATATTTTTTGAAGAAGAATTCATGTCATTGAATAAAGAAAAGTCGATTGAAGAATATTGGTTTTCAATTCCTCCTCCTGCTTTGGAGCATAATAATGTTGATGAAACTCCTGATTTAGAGCAACATCACATTGAAGAAACTTCGAACAATACAAATAACATTGTCGATAACGATTCATTGCTATTCTCTTCGTTTACAGAGGATACCAGTGAAGTGGGGGAAGTAATCGAGCAAGAAAATCCAACTTCAAGTGTTGCAGTGGAGCCTGAAGTCGTAGCAGTTCCAAGACGCAGTGAGCGTTTAGCGGCCAAAGCTCAAAAAGGACTTATAGCTTGTGACATTGCAGAAGATCCCTTAACTTACGAAGAAGCAATTAATAGTCCAGAGAGAGACAAATGGTTAGAAGCAATCAACAGTGAAATTAACTCTTTGGAAACCAATAATACATGGACAGAAGTCAGTCGTTCCAGTTGCCAAAACGCAATAAAAACCAGGTGGGTTTTTAAAATCAAGGACGAGCCAGATGGAAGTAAAAGGTATAAAGCACGTTTGGTTGTGAAGGGGTACACACAGAAAAAAGGCATCGACTATGAAGAAACATATTCCCCAGTGATTCGTTATACATCTTTAAGAATGTTGATCGCCTTAGCTGTAAAATATAACCTTGAGATAGAACAAATGGATGCTGTAACGGCGTTCTTGCAAGGAGAATTGAGTGAAGAAATATATATCCATCAACCCGAAGGTGTAAAATGTGCAAATCCAAACTCAGTTCTTAAACTTAACAAGGCTTTATATGGTTTAAAGCAGGCAAGTTTAGTATGGAACAGCAAATTAGATAAAGTTTTACTTAAAATTGGATTTAAGAAATCTAAAATTGATCCATGCGTGTATTATCATATCGAAAATACAAATCGAACGTATTTGGCAATATACGTTGACGATATGTTGTTGTTAAGTAATGATTCAACATTTCGTGAAGCCACAAAATTGAAGCTGTGTCAAGAACTACATATGAAGTTGCTTGGAGAAGCTAAAAAGTGTTTAAATATAAGAATCACTAAAGAAAAGAACATGATATATTTAGATCAAGAAAGTTACATTGATCAGATACTGCAAAAGTTTAATATGTCTGATTGTAATGCCGTTCAAGTAGCTATGGATCCAAATCAAAAGCTTAGTAAGAAAGAAGAAGGTGTGAGTGCATGTAATGTTTATCCATATCAACAAGCCATTGGAAGCCTGATGTACTTAACGCAGTGCACTAGACCAGATATATGCCACGCAGTAAGTTATTTGAGTCGTTTTAACAATAATCCTAGCCAAGAACATTGGAATGCTGTGAAAAGGGTGTTTCGATATTTGAAAGGAACAAAACACTCTAAGCTTTGCTACAGACAGGATGGTAATAATGAGCTAATAGCATATTCTGATGCTGATTGGGCCAACGATACCGATGAGAGGAAATCAGTAACTGGGTACGTTGTCATTCTGCAATCAGGTGCCATCTCATGGAGCAGCAAGAAACAACAGACCGTGGCCTTGTCTTCAACCGAGGCGGAATACATGGCAATGTCTTCAGTAACTCAAGAAGTAGTTTGTTTAAGAGAACTATTTTATGAACTCGTTCCAGATATTCCAAATAAAGCAACCCCGATATTATGTGACAACAGAAGTGCAATAGCCTTGTCATCTACTAATGTTTATCGAGCCCGTTCGAAACATATTGATGTGCGTCATCATTTTTTGAGAGAGAAGAAAGATGCCAAACAAGTTGAATTTTTCCCTGTAAAAACTGATGAGATGATAGCCGATTCTTTGACAAAAGCCACAACTGCACCAAAACATATTTTTTGTTTTAAAAAACTGGGTTTAATTATTACAAAGTAAATTTGAGTGGGGGTGTTGTACTTTATCAAATTATACTTTACTTTACTATGTTTTTGTGTTTTAAATTTTCTATGAAAATAAAATATTTTTTTACATCGTATTGAGATTCCAAATAGAAAATATTGCCTTTCACTTTTCAATAGTTACTTTATTAAAATCGTTACTTCTTTAAATTACCTACAATTTTAAATTAAAGAAATACGTTTTCTGCTTATTAATATCTAGAATTAGTGCTTGATACCAGCCGAAATTGTGGTTCTCACATGAAAAATCTTTGCTCTGAATTCATTAATTTCCTACTGGGTAGCACACTGACAATTTTAGCCAAAAATATAACAATTTGTAACTTTAATAAACGCAAGAAAAAATAACAACAAACTAAATAAAATGAATTAAGTATACTGGTTGTTGTTGTTATTGCTGCTATTGCTTTTTGTTTATGATAATGATCATTTACAAACAATGACTTATAAATCCGCCATACAAAAACCGCATCAGTATCAGTATCAGCATTACTGTTTGCTCATTCATATGTTTGTTTGCTTATTTGTTTCACTGTATGCTTGGTTGTTTGTACAATTTGTAGTAGAATACAAACCAATTATAAATGTTTGTAGCACGAAAACGTATAATCGTATGTGTGGCAGCAAAAAGGCATTTTTGGGGTTTTAGTTTCATGTTGCCAAAAAACAAAAAAAAAAAAAAAAAAAGAACAGAAAAGGCACAACGAATAATTCTAGCGAATTTGTTGCGGCTTTTTGTTGCTACCACGTATTAAGTATGAATATAATTGTATTTAGTATGGATGAATGTGTTTTTATGCTCGTATGAATGTTATTTCCACTTCAAGGGAAGAACTAGAGCAAATCGTTGTTAGTTAGTTGGTGTAAGTTAGTTTCTTTTGTTTATAACTTACACAGGCATGCACAATAACACATCTATATTAGGGTGGCCCTTATTTTGGACTTGTTGGATTTTCGATCTAGAATTGTTCTCTGTCATCTAAAACTAAAATGCTGAAAATTTTAGTAAAATCGGATAACGTCTAGAGGTTGCATATTTTATTTGAAAAATTATGTGTTTTCCGATTATTTTTTTGAGTTGCTTATTTACGTGTTCTTAATTTTACATTGCCAATAAAGCATTGCCTGAACTCAATACTAATAATTACTTAAAATATAAGTAATTAGTAAAGGGTGTCTCAGTAGGAGTGCACTTTTTATATTTAGTGTCATTTTATTGTGCAATAGGTAATTCTGTAATTTGGCAGCTGTCACATATGTTTATTCCGATTATTACAAATGGAGCGCTTTACAAAAATACAAAGCGTCATAGTTGTGAAAACTTATTACAAAAATTTGGAAAGTTATGCTAAGACCCTCGCAAACTTCGAAGAATTTTCAGTCGAGAAAGTGCACTTAATATGTCAACCATTCGAAGAGTTGTCAAACAATTTGAAGAAACTGGCTCTGTTATGGACAGTAAGACTCCAGTGAGTCAACGTACCGGTGGGTCTCTTGAAAACATTGCTGCTGTAAACAAGAGTGCCGAAAACATCAATTCGGCATCGTTATCAACTTCAAATTTCACGAAGAATTACGAAGCGAATTTTGATAAAATAACTCCACATTCAAGCGCACAAAATTCAAACAATAGAAAGTGCCGGCAATTCGATCAATGGGTAATGGATCAAACTGAAGTCAATACCAATTTTTCGAAAAAAGTCATCTTCTCTGGTGAAGGGTATTTCCATCTGATTGGCTTCGTGAATACACAAAATTTGGGGCTCAGAATATCCTCATATAATCCATAAAAAAAATGCACCCACAACAAGCAGCTGTCCGGTGCGGATTTTGGTCAGTCGTCGTGGTGGGGTCTTACTTTTTTGAAGATGAGGACGAAATTGCAGTGACTATATATGGCATTCGTTACAGGAACCTGATAACGGAGTGATCTCAACTAGACGGCATGTATCTGGACGACATGTGGTTTCGGGTAGACGGCGCCACCTTCCACACCGCGCATGAAACAATCGATTTATTGCAGCAATGATTTCCAGAGCAAATTCTCAAGAAATTCTGATGTCAACTGGCCACAAAGATCATGCGATTTAAAGCCGTGCGATTTTCTTTCTTTGGGGTTTTGTGAAATCTGGGGTTTATGCGAGTAAACCAGAAATAATTCCTAAGCTCAAATCCGTCATCGGTGAGATGTCATGGAAAATTTCATGAAAAAAGTAATGCCCTTTCATCAGAGCCGTGAGGGCCGTTTGACGTATATTTTATGCCATACTTAATCGGAATTTATCTTCTTCACAATCCAATAAAAAAAAAAATCACAACTATCTCAAAAAATACGTATTTATATTTTAAAATAAAAAAGTGCATTCTAACTGATAAACCAATTAGTATAGACTTCTATCTGCCCGTCCCTTGAAGGCACAATAGCACCTCGTGCGAAAATCTTAGATGGATAAAATATTGCCCAAATATTCTTTGTTAATCAGAAATTTTTAATATTGAAAATGGGGTAGAGTGGTCAAATGGAATGATATTTATGTAACAAAATATAAGATAACCTTAAAAAGTTGTGGCCTATTGAATCAGTATCCATACAAAATTTAGCGAAATACAGTTACTTATAAAAAGTAATCACAAAACGATATTTTGTTTGGATGGGTCCATATTTCACCAATATATAATCCACTTTTAAAAATTACTTAAATAGGTATAAGTCTCTTATAAATATGGCTAATGTGCCGCGATACCGTTAGTGGTTTTGTATTATTGGTAACTCCAATAACGTTTTTAAATTTTATTCGATTTTGTTAAAATTTTCATTATTTGGGTTTTAGATGACATATCACAGTTTGAGACGTTGGAAGCATCGAAAATCTAAAATGTGAAAACTAAGGGCCACCCTAATATACACGCAAATACACATTTGTAAGTACATATACACACATTCATTAATACACCATCATTCAACAATCATAATTGTTGGCTGGTTTAACAGTAACCAGTTCATATAAGTAGTACATATGTAAGTATGTTCATTAGAGTGGTCCAAATTTTATTTTTTATGGAGTACATTACAACTTACTTATAAAAGCTACACTATTATATAAGCTGATGATCTACCAGCAACAAATTATTAAGATTTATATTAAAATCAAAAATTTAAACGATCATGCTCAGTGATAATCGGGGAATGCTGAAATTTCATTAAGATGTAAAGATTTTAAAATCGTCCAATAAATTTAGATGGCTTAAAATATATCTCAGAAATAAGTTAATCTGAACCAGTCTAATGTACATTCATTCATAAGTACTTAAGTATCACAGTGGAGCTAAGATCAAATTACGAGTGGGGTGTGATCAAATTATGTTTAGAAAAAATCGGCCATATTTCACTAAGCTCGCCACTAAAATAAATTATGCAAAAGATCACTGGCCAATCAAAAGACTGTTACGACAATATTTCCTTATAATAAGAAATTATATTATAATTTATATACGACTTACATATTTTTATTAAAACCCACTGTGCAAACGTACTTAAGTGAATGACTGAATGAATAAATTGGTTGGACTCTAGATCCATCCGCCACTCTATTTTCATGCTTCCGTAGTTAATTATTGTGTTATTTTCAAAACATTCATTGCCGCCCAACAAATTTATTTCTTCATAAATAAAGAGGCTTTAAATATAGACAAAAACTCTCATGCACACACCAGCAAAATGTTGATAGAAAATTATTCATAACCATTTTGGTTCATTGTTTTTTGTTTGGTTAATACCCTACATTAGGTTGTGTTTGTGTGTGTGCGTGTGTGTATACGGGGCGTTATGAATATTTTAAGGGAATTTATAAAGTTGGGAAATTTCCTAAAATAAAATGCACAAATAATTGCTTTGAATTAATTACAGACATAACCTTTTTGGAATATGAAAAATTTCCAAATTTTATAAAAAAAAAAAATTGAATATTTATCAAAATCACAGAAGATGAAAGAAGAAGATATCATAGATTTGGGAGTTTGAGACCAATGTGTTTAGAGCTAGTCTTGCTGTAAGATATCGGAGTTAAATGACAAAGAAAGGAAAGAAAGATTCGGTTTTGGTTATTATTGCTTGAAATATTATAAATGCTTGTTACTTTACATACTACGAACAAGTAATTTCAACATCAATGCAAACTAATGTCGATAGTATTGGGAATAGTTATTAAATAACTAATATAAAAATTCATTGAAGAAGATTTAGTTAAGGTTCGATTAAATATGCAGCCGTTCTCCTCCAAGCGACTCCCATGGGTACTTCACTAGCATTACATCTGACCATTATGTTTTATCAACTAAAACATTCCGTGTTCAGCAGATCATTCAAGGATATCTTGCATTCCCCAAGTCCAACAAAACCAAGAGGTGGGTAGTATATTGCCTGAATGTTTTGCAATTTTTCGTGGAGCTTTTGGAAAATTTAATGAAATCCCATAGAATTAAACAAGTTGTTCCTCAGATTTAGTTAAGGTTCTGTAAATTATGCAGCCATCTCCTACAAGCGAATCCCATGGGTACTTCACCTGCATTACATCCGATCATAGTGTACTATCAACTAAACCATTTCTTTGCACGAATGATGTTCATCTGATCATTAAACCACCATTAGCATCAGGAATCTGCAAATCTACAGTATCACCACATCATTTACCATCGTATACTCGCCACTCTCAAAGGTCTTAAACCAGCAGATGCCTTGGTCTTTCCATTATTTCAGGATATCTTGCAGTCCACAAGTCAAACAATACCCAGAGATGGATACTGTATTGCATGAATGGTAGTCGTTCTTTCATGGACTCTTTGAATTAAACAAGGAGTTCCTAATTAAACTCCCTGCACCCCTCAAAAGTTGTGGAGATGAATATATATTCGGAGGACTGCACCATCATGGCGATGGACTTTAACTTTGCTGCATGTAACTTGCAGTTATCATCAACGTAGTAGCAACACAATTTATCTCCTGGACGAAGGAATAACAAATTAACATAGAGAATTGTCAATGAACCATTCGAAAATATTCGGGCTCACTTTTTTAAAGCTAACAATTGTATAATAATAACAAGGACCTCAAAGCCGTCAGCACTTAGGGTATGGATATAGAAGCCTAGTTCTATACCTACAAAACGATTGTTCGGCCAGTGTTCAATTATGCTGCTCCGGTGCGGCCATCTTCGTTGAGCGATACTCAGTACAGAAATATTAAAGCTGTCAAACGCATCCTTACAGATCCCGTCTCGTTAAAGCCTGCCTTCAAATAACCTACTGAAGAAACAGTTTCTTTAGGGATGTCATCGCGGAAGATTCAAAAGTACAGAGCACACAGTTGAAGTCTTCTCTGAGACATGTTATACATACACGGCGTATATAAGGGGAGAGCAAGATCTATTCGATCTAAGCTCAGACTTGACGACTTTAATGAAGGAACTTCCGATATTTGACATTTGACAGCTCCCATATTGTTGAAGCTATATCTGCCGAACTGGCTGCCATTTATTCAAATCAAATGACGGATATAGCATTCAACAACAGCGACGTGTGTACGATGAATGGGTGGTGCATCAATTGGAAGAATGAGTTCGTCAACAAACAAAATTGTAGAATTTGGGATGATACCAATCCACGTGCGATCCAAGAGCATCAAATGCATCCCGAAAAAGTCACTGTTTGGTGTGGATTGTGGGCTGGCACCGTAATCGGTTCATATTTCATTGAGAACGACGTTGTCTAGTTCATCACTGTCAACGACGAGCCCTATATGTCAATGATTACCAACTTCTTTCTGCCTGAATTGGATGATAAGTACACCAATGACATGTGGTTTCAACAGGACGTCAGTAAGTGCCACACAGCTCATGACACATTAAATATTCTGCACGAGATTTTTGAGGGCATGGACTCTACGTTTATATGATGAGAGCGGTACACTCCAGGATCCAAGAGAGATCAACGGTAGAATGTCCCGCTATTTCGGTTTAAGATGTCCGGCATTCCAGACTAAATTTGCATGTCGTTTGAGGTGCAATGTCTAAAGTCACGTGGAGGTGATGTGCACTGGCTACCAAGATCGTACGATTTGTGAGATTTTCTTAAGTCGCGAATAAGCGACAAACCACAGCGCCCTTCAAAGCAAACATAATACATGCCATCGGTCAATTATGGCTGAAGAATGCGCCAGAATCATGTAAAATTGGAAATTTCGATTGGGTGCCACCCAGCGCAATCGCGGCGGACATTTGCACGGTGTTATATTTCATACGTAATGGCATCAATTGACTTTTAAAATGAATAAAAATGTCGATTATATCTCAAACACACTTTGTTTTATTTAAATTTTAAGATAGGAAGCGCTTAATGAAAGACCTTATGATTGTCATACTTGGAGGCCTTCCACTGCATATAGAAGACAACAATTCTGAGCGCTTAGAACAAGAGTTGTTCTGGCATATTTAAAATCAGGATGAGAGCAACAGTTTTAATGCTCCAACTTAAGTATGTCCAGCATGTGGTAAGGTTCTCATAACACCATCCAAAAATGTAACTGTCCCATACTTATTACTATTTACAGTGGATTTGTTGACTCATCATGTTGAAGTTATATAATTATCTGGATTTGCAAATAAAAACTTGTAGCTACAGTAACATCAGCAACGCCGGCATTTGCTCTGATGATAAATCTGTCGTCTGTAGAATCTTTGATCCGATAGGGCTGGCAGCTAGCATATATTCCGGTCTCCTTCTCCATTTTGTGACCATTTTGTTTCTACACAATCGTAGAGCTTTTCGTGGAATCTACGTTGATATGATGAGAGCGGTACACCCTAGGATCCAAGAGAGTTCAAGGGTAGAATGTCCCGCCATTTCGGTTTAAGATGTCCGGCATTACAGACCCAATTTGCATGTCGTATAGACTCATGAACTTTGAGTTGCATTGCCCTAAGTTTAGAGATATATTTCTACTTCTTTGGAGACTGTTTATGGGTTCTGTTGACATTAATACAATTTAGACCTGCCGTTGTTATTGAACAAGTAGGTTAGTATGTAACAGCAATGTGGTAATATTAACATATATTAAATTCGAATCACCGAAACCTATTACTGCCGACGAGGGAGTAAGATCTCCGGAGATTATGAGACTATTAGAAAAGCACTACACTTTCTTTTTAAGTATATTTGATCATAAAGACAATTCACTATACCGTCTAATAATGAATATATATTCTGTGAAAATAACCAATCTCAATGGTAGTCCCTTATGGAATAGACACATGCTATAAAAAAGAAGTTCCTATGGATGGATCTTGCAGTGCGGCATGTATTTGTTCTGACACTTAAGCGTTCGTATTGCAAGGTATTTACTACCATTCGCTGAGGAAGTTATATTTGTATCCAAAAGTTTTCAGTTAATTCTAAGTATGGTCTAAAAAGATAATTTAAATTCTATGTACATAACTTAAGTATGATTGGAAGTGAGGAAAAAAGCTTTAATATTTATTAATTGTGACACTTAAATACACTGACAAATTTGTACATTTATAATTAATTGAACTAAAACGTGGCGGTGTTTGTGTGTAGGGCACCATAAATTTAATATCGACAACTATTGTTATTCACGATTTTTTTTTCTCATTTATATTCTCATTTATTTGCACGCTTTTGCCACTAATTCAATATTATATTCCATTTCAATATCATGGTTAATAAAACAAGAGGGAAAATTATTAGACCATAGTGTGATTAAAAGTGCCGTTAATTTATGATTGTTTCTGGTGTTGCTGTTGTTTTTATCCACTTATTCGTCGGCATTATTGCAAACTGACCATAGTCGCGTAATGTGCAGAAAATTTCCAAACAAAATTATGAACAAAAAAATATCTATGTATATTATTACTAACAGACAAGTATATTATTTATTTATTTTTTTATTTTTTTTGCTATTATTACAAGTACTCATATATTTATATGCAGTTAATTTTATCTTGCCTCTATGCCCAGGCATGTGGATATTTTTAATTTAATTATATTTGCAAAATATTTTTCAATTTATCTGTAAACAAACATGAATCAACATGTATAAAAACAGGGAGGAATTCGTTGAAATATTAAATAGTTAATTCAGGAAAACAGTTTAATAAAAACTTATGAATTATATAAAAATAATTAAAGGTTAATGAAGATATTGTGGTAATTTTGTGGGTGGAAAGGAGGGATGGATAAATAATCCATACTTCTATAACTCTCATATGAGAGTATTTGATAATATGACATGTACGTAATAAAGGAAATTTAACATTACAGTTTCAAGTTTATTAGTAACAAAAGAGAATTTCTGGAAAATCATAAGTTACTTAAATACAGTCCATTGAAACATTTTGTATTACTCATGAATTTCTAAGACCACATTATGCTGTTTCCTCTATTGTTTATTGTTAATTTAATTACTTTCATAGTTACTTCATAATATTACAAAATTCACCCATATACTTGCTCACATGCTTACATACAAATCCCAGAAGTTCTGCCAAATTGTACGGAAATAGAGATTTTAATGTATTAGTATCCTAGGCTAAATTCAAATGACTCTTCATAAATTACAAAGACTAAACTCCATATTATAGTGACAATTCTCTATCTAATAGACTATTTATAAAGTGGAATACAAAAAGACTAACGTTACTACATCTTACATTACGTAGAGACGCCAAAGTGACGATTGTCTGAATGCTAAATAAATTTACCAATTGACTTTTCTCTGCATTATCAAGAGCACTTACCTCAACAATATAGAAACTGGAGTTTGTCAAGAAATTAGACATTGGTGAAAATTTCAATGCAGAACTGCTGGGATGTAAGTTTATACGCTAATGTTTTACTCAGTGTTTATGTAAATATGTGCAAATAATAGCATTATTCACCATACAGATATTTCCATTAACTACAAGTATTTAAATACATTTCACAGACATTATTGCTCTTAAAAGGGAAACTTGCATCCATGTTAAGTTCTAAATATTAATGAAATTCTGCAAATGACCAACAACTTACACATTTATGTACTTAAAAGTTCCCAACTGTTCTGAGTAATAGACCCGAACTAAAGATTTACCTACCATTTAGAGTGACCACTATTTAAATAAATAGCTCCATGACTACTAATTTTAAGTCGTTAGTGTCCTAAGCAGAAGATCAATAAATGCTCTCCATTTTAATTTGAAACCTTTCCTGCATTATGACTGCTAGTATCTTGTATAAGGTGTTGGGGGATGATGTAGCCATTAACAATGCTAAGAAACTGAAGACTATGGAGCGCTGCTACTATATATATTTTGTTTTAAGTTAGTCTTTTCGCTAATTTTTACTTTAACTTTGTATTAGTTTTTGCGTGTCAATCGTTGCTTGGCCATTATAAAGTGATGTTCTTTTTTTTTTTTGATTTTATATCGAGTAATTTTGAATTTGTTTTTTTAATAAAACAATAAACTTTGTGCCACTACAATAGTATTAGAAAATAAATAAAATGAGAGTGTTTTTATTTACAATAAAACAATTTTAACCTTGGATAAAAACAATCCTCCCCTTTTTTAACATACAAAGCAAGATGTTTTGAAACTTGGTTGAAGAAATTACAGGTCCCACAAAAACTTGTGAAAGCTAAATCGGACGAAGTTAAAAAACCAAATTCAAAATGATTCTATAAAAAATTGAAAAAAGAACTTCTCTTTATAGTGGCTAAGCAACAATTGGCTTGCAAAAACTATTACAAATTTAAAGTAAAATTGATGAATTGATATTAGAAAGTTCTCTACCTTTATAACAATTACTTTTGACTTTGTAAGATAACATTAGTGGTGTGTAAAGTATCCAGTCTCTTAATAGTTATATACATTTGGAATACATTTGAAATGACTACTGAATGGTCTACCATGGGAAAGTAATATATATTTTGTAGTCAGTAAAATGGATTATTCCTAAAGTGAATGAAAATAAAAAATGTTAACACACCGCCTTCAGTCTACAAAGAGACACTAAGTAACAATTGACTCTCTAATAGATTACTTCTGGTGAATAAAATAAGTACTGTCTAAAGTACATTACAAAATCAAATTCTAAAGTAAATACTCTCTAGATTACTTAGAGACATTAATGGGATGCATGAAGTAACCAATAGGCTTTCGTCTGCACAACAAAGAACACATCCGTGTCAAATGAACCAAAATATATAAATTGCCGTCAGCCAATTGATTAGACATTAGTGAAAATTACTGACTATAAGGGATCCACTGCTTGTTTGTAGAACTGCTTGGTTACTTATATAAACTCACACTTATTTACAAGCACTATTCATACATAATGTCTATTTATTAGGTGGGTCCTAAAGTAAAAATTTAACTTAGTTTAATGTAACAGCTATAAAAACTTTTGTTTTAACCTTTAGCCGCTGATAAATTGGATCCAAGGACAAATAAGTCCTTTTTTCAGTTTCTCCACTAATGGAGCTTTCCTAATATTTGCGTTATATAGACTAAGTTAATGGTTATTGTAAATGAAACTGTGTCATTTGGTCGTGTAGAAAATACAAAAAAATACAACAAATATATGGGCAATTCCATGTCATTGTACATGACATTTGTACGCTTATAAAGTGAAATAGATTCTGCACAATTAAGAGTATCTGAAAAACAATTTGGTCTTTATGTTGCATTCAGAGGGTACTACATTTTAAAAAAATAATAAGTCCTTTCGAAACTTTGTTGTTCAAAATATCGAACGAAATAATGGTGACATAAAACGGAAGTCATTTTGAGGTACATGTAGAAATATGCTATAATTTGCGAATCCTGAGAGGCGTTATTGCTTTCTTTTAATTTCTTACACTAAACCAAATATTTTTCCTTTACAATCCGTCATATTTAAATAAAAATAATCTTTGGATGATTTTATAATAAATAAAATTTAATATCGTACGTGACAGATTTTTAAATAAATAAATATATTTATACAAAAACTAAAAAAATAAATAGAAAATATATATTCGGATTCAATAAACAATTTGATAATAGCAAAAAAAACAATCAGAGTCAAATTCAATTCATACTACATGCTAATTGGGAGCTTAGTTTTCGCCGCAATCTTAGACTAAAACAAACCAATTAAATTAAAAAATTAAATATAGTCACTTTAAACAATTACTTTTGCTCTTAAAATGTTGTAATAAACTCTAAATACTTTCACATAGTAACATTTTAGTGTTTTCTCCTATTCAAATCATTTTGAAAAAAAGTTTCAAGGGTTTTTATCTTTTCAGACGTGGTAGTCATTCTCGTGGAATTGCCCATATGTAAAAAGCCCATCAATATAACTCGCTAGTATGTATGAACGAATACATTTCTCTATGTGTGGTTTTAAATTTCGCCAACATTTATACTTAAGTACGGATATCTATCAGAGTTGTAAATGAATCATTCTTTTTTGATTTTAATTCATTATGAATTGGTTAAATTTTGAATTAAATTGTTAAATTAAACACAAAATATTCATTTAACGTTTAAACGTCATTGCAGATCGATGATGAGTCATTGAAAGTCGAAACTAAAAAATTATAAAATGAAAATGTTTCCGACATCGGAATAGTTTAGAGTTGGGCATAATCGTTCTTTTTACTGATTGTTCATTTTTGTTCAGAACAAATAAATGAATAAGTTTGTTCTTTTTGTTCAGTTGTTAATTTTTAGTCTGCGGTGTTTGTCTGAACTAAGCTATTGAATAATTTCTCAGTGAATGTATTTACAGATATATGACAACTGCGTTTGGAAACAAATTTTTTTAATAATTATGAAAACATTTTTAATAATGCAATACAGAAATGTCAAACGAACAAAAATAATAAAAAAACAATAAGACTAAACCCCTTCACATTGTTCAATTGACTGAATTGTTCAATTGAACTTATTCGTTCATGAACAACCCAACTCTAAAATAATTATTTCTCTCAGAAATATTTATTTTACATTTTATTCATTAGCACCTAAAAATTATTAAGAAGTTGCCAAAGTATTGCAAGTTTTAAAAACTACATTTCATTACCTTTCCATTGATATATAAAACATTATATCTAATTCTTTATTATACTTTAAAATAATGCATGCAATTCACACACCTTGTAAAAAATTCTCTACTATTTTGTTCAAATCAAAGACTGCTTACTATGCACTTCTCATTTTTTCATGTACCCTGTGTTGTATATGTTTCACTTTGGTTTGTTGTTGTTTTTGACAGTTGCATGTGCGAATATTTAAATTGGGCTTAAGTAAACTTGTATTAACCTAACATTCACCTAATTTGATGACCTTAAGCGCGTTCATAAATTTGCAATTGTTAGGTTCATAGAATTTTTACTTAAAAAAAATAATTTTTCACAAAAATTTTTTTTTTCAAGAAAAATTTATTTTTTTTACTAAAAACAAAATTTTTTACTAAAAAAGAAATTTTTTACTAAAAAGAAATTTTTTACTAAAAAAGTATTTTTTTTTTTACTAAAAAAGTAATTTTTTACTAAAAAAGTAATTTTTTACTAAAAAAGTAATTTTTTACTAAAAAAGTAATTTTTTACTAAAAAACTTATTTTTTACTAAAAAACTTATTTTTTACTAAAAAAGTTATTTTTTACTTAAAAAGTAATTTTTTACTAAAAAAGTTTTTTTTAACTAAAAAGTAATTTTTTACTAAAAAAGTAATTTTTTTCTAAAAAAGTAATTTTTTACTAAAAAATTTATTGTTTTACTAGAAAATTGATTTTTTACTAGAAAATAGATTTTTTACTAAAAAATAGATTTTACCAAGAATTTTCGTTTGCAAATTTATTTTTCACTATAAAATTAACATTTCTTATTTACTAGGGTATTCAATTAATCGGGCTTCTGCTTTAGATCGTTAATAGGGCAAATAATTAATCGGGGTTTGGATTTAATCGGTTAATAATTGTTTAATTTTAAATTGTTTGATTAACCGAATAATTTCTATTTTAAATTTAAACTAAAAATCGATTTCTAATGCAAAATAAATTTTTTGGTAAAAAAATTATTTTTTAGTAAAAAAAAACTTTTTTAGTAAAAAATTACTTTTTAGTAAAAAATTAACTTTTTAGTGAAAAATTACTTTTTTAGTAAAAAATTACTTTTTTAGTAAAAAATTACTTTTTTAGTAAAAAATTACTTTTTTAGTAAAAAATTACTTTTTAAGCAAAAAATTACTTTTTAGTAAAAAAAAACTTTTTTAGTAAAAAAAAACTTTTTCAATAAAAAATAACTTTTTTAGTAAAAAAAAACTTTTTTAGTAAAAAATAACTTTTTTAGTAAAAAAATTTTTTTTTAGTAACAAAATAAATTTTTGTTAAAAAAAATTTTTTTGTGAAAATTTATTTTTTTTAATGAAAATTCTATGCCATGGAGTCTATGAACCTAACAATTGCAAATTTATGAACGCGTATAAGGTCATCAAATTAGGTGAATTTTAGGTTAATACAAGTTTACTTAAGCTCAATTTAAATAAATGTCAAAAACAACAACAAACCAAAGGGAAACATATATAACACAGGGTACATGAAAAAATGAGAAGTGCATAGTAAGCAGTCTTTGATTTGAACAAAATAGTAGAGAATTTTTTACAAGGTGTGTGAATTGCATGCATTGTTTTGAAGTATAATAAAGAATTACATATAATGTTTTATATAAATACATTCACTGAGAAATCATTCAATAACTTAGTTCAGTCAAACACTTCAGACTAAAAATTAACAACTGAACAAAAAGTAAAAACTTAAGGTAGGGTTACACATGGCAAATATTTGACGAAAAAGACGTAGCCACTTTATATAGCACACATTTGTTTGACTTTGTTTACTCTTACAAGTGTTTTGTAAGATCAAATAGCATCAAATAAAATAAAACTAAAATATATGTTTTGAATTGTTCTAAGTAAAAGGAGTTTTTGAAATATATAAGAGAATTAAAATATATTTTATTTAGTGGTTACGTCTTTTTCGTCAAATATTTGCCATGTCTGACCCTACTTTTATTCATTTATTTGTTCTGAACAAAAATGAACAATCAGTAAAAAGAACGATTATGCCCAACTCTAAACTATTACGATGTCAGAAACATTTTCATTTTATAATTTTTTAGTTTCGACTTTCAATGACTCATTATCGATCTGCAATGATGTTCAAGCATTAAATGAATATTTTATGTTTTAAAAAAGAAAATTTCCACAGTATACAAATATGATATTATTTAAACAAAAAATGATTGCTAAAGTTTAAATCTAAGAATTTTTTGTTTTGAACTGTATTAGGTGATATACAAAACGAGAGTAATTCTTGCTGTCTTTTACATAAAAAATTAGTTGAATAACAAAACAACAGTGATGCTTACTGTAGATTTACTTACAAAATCAATTAAAATTTCAATCAATTCAAATAGTTGGAAATTAACGGCTAATTCATTTGATTTGCGAATTTGGTAAAAATTACTTGCAATTCATTTGAATTGAATTGATTTTGAATTAATTGTAAATGAATTGCAATTCGTTTTTACCAAATTCTTTTGAATTATTTCAAAATCAATTCAATTCAAATGAATTGAAAACGAATTGCAACTCATTTTTACAAATTCATTTGAATTGGAAATGAATTGAAATTCTATTTTAGTAAGATTTTCTTATGTTAAATTCCTAAATTCATTTCTGGCTAATTCATTTGAATCGATTCAAATTTCCTTTAATTTATTTTTGCTGTAAAATGAATTAATTCAAAATTTAGCTAATTCGTAATGAATTAAAATCAAAAAAGAATGACTCATTTACAGGTCTGCTTGATACCCACAGATTTTATTACATTCCTCTGTTAGATCTATAAAAAGCATGAAAAGTGGAAATGAATTGCAATTCATTTTTACCAAATTCATTTGAATTGACTCATTTCATTCAATTCATTTTGTTGTGTGAATGATTCGCGAATTAATTCAAAAATGAATGATTCATTTACAGCTCTGATATCTATACGTACGGATATGTATCTGTAAGTATATGTACATAAGTATATTTATATGTTTGAAGAATTGTGTGTGTTTTGGTGTGTGCATGTGTGCGAGGAAGTGTAAATCTCATGAAACATAAAATCTTTGTTAAATGAAGTGTTGAAGTGCAGGTCATTTATATCTAAATGCATATAGGATGGTGGACTAGAAAGTCCTGGTTGGATTTAAATATTTTGTCCACAAAGAATTGTGGAAACATATTTTGTACATCAATAAAAAATAAATCGTTGACGAGTTCAAATTTAAACTCCGTGATTATAAAATCTGTTTTATAAAAGAGTGGATTATACCCAATAATTACACCCATCACTCATGATGAAGGGTGGAATCATTATATTATAAAAAATTTACAATAAAAAATATCGTTGGTAAATTTTCCCAAAATCGGGTATACCAAAATAATATTTTTAGCGCTAATTTCATATGGATTATTTTAATAAAGAATTTAAATATGACGGAAAAATGTGTATATTAAAAGCTACAACGCCAACACTTAATTTTTGTAGAAGCACTTCAGTATACCGTCGTATATAGGAGTATGTAGAAATACGTATAAATATACGTACAGACTTATACGTATGTGCCAATAATATTTAGTACATATGTATGAAGAGTAATATTAATGCCGCTGCCACATATACGAACACAATTTCTCCACACATTACAGACAAAACAAAAAAGAAAAAAAAAAATATGAAATAAAATAATGTATTCTGGAAATTATGTTCAAGGCAGAAAATAGTAAAATTGTGCCAGTAAAATAATAATAATAATGAATACATACATGTATACGGGGTTTGGACATACATATCCCAACAGTTCTGGGTGACTGCCCGAATTAGTGATTGTACCTATGGTATAAGGTGACAACTACTTACATAACTAGATTTGAACACGTGCTTGTCCTAAGCAGGAGACCTTTTTTGACACTAAAAAAAATTGACTTCACGCTAGGTTACATGGAATACCAGCAAAAACCCAGTTTGTAAGAACTACTCATAAAAAAGTGTAGTACTATTTTGACTACATTCTAGATTACTTAGTGACACTTAAGTGACACTTGTCCTTACGCTAGATTACATAGCATGTATAAAGTAACCAGTTGGTCTCTGTGCTACAAAGATAAAGTACTCCATATAAATTGGAGTGAGCCAAGTGATCAGACATTAGTGGTACTTACTGTCTGTCTCTAAGGGATACATTGACTGCTTTTAAAACTGCTGGGATATACTTATATGTGTGCATGCGTAAATATGTTGAAATTCTTATGAAATTGTGTTTCAATGATATTTGTAATAATTTTTTTTATTTCTGTGGAAATAGTATTTCAATTGGATAATGGAGCAAGAGCAAAATGACACAGATTTAATAATGGTTGCGTTAATGGACACAATCCGAATATCTAGGCTTAGCTTAAGCAGAAAAATTAAGATTATTATTAAAAAAAAATAATTATATGTAATTCTAATTTATAAAAAAAAATATGATAACATTAAAATTAAACAATTTTATTTTAAATTTCAACAAAAATGGGACGCACATATGTATATTATATACCACAAATCATGGAAATTTAATATAAAACATGTATTAATAGAAATTTAGTATTCCTGTTCTATGATAATAAAATATAATAAAATAATATATGGGCCGAAAAGTTAATGAAATGGATTGGAGACCAGAATTCGGCGATCTTATTTGCGTTTTTGACTGTATATAAGGTCAAAAATTCATCCACTAGTGATATAGCAAGGACAGTTTATGAACTTATGGTGACAACGTTATTCTGGCAGATATACTGGTCATAATTTATTTATTTAAGAAATATTGGCGATAACGTCACTGAACTCGTACGAAATTTCTGTTTAGTCTTTTCTAAAGGGTGTACTTTTAAGCCCGTTAGATCTTGCGAAATGGTTAACTGTCAAACGAACTATCATACTGCGCTCACTTTTTGACCTTTATGATCAGTATTCTCTGGCAAATTATCATAAATATTATTAAAATTTACTTTGAAAACCAGTCATCTATTCGCGCAACCTCATCGCTGAGCACAAAATTGTGTTCAGCGATTAGGCTAATTTTTGACTTAAAGGATTTGTTAATAAACAAAATTACCGTGTATGGAGTTAGACTAATCCACAGCAGACCTTACAGACTGCAATACATCCAGAGATATGCACCATTTGGTTTAC
Source organism: Calliphora vomitoria (assembly GCA_942486065.2). Taxonomy (NCBI): domain Eukaryota; kingdom Metazoa; phylum Arthropoda; class Insecta; order Diptera; family Calliphoridae; genus Calliphora; species Calliphora vomitoria. The sequence goes on from OW818031.2 coordinate 59,846,078, forward strand.
ACGCTGGTGGAATCGTCGAACCTTATTTCTTCAATAATTAAGCCGGAGCTCATATTGTGGTTAATAGAGATCGTTACCGCACTATGTTCAATGATTTTTTATTTTAAAAAATGGATGACATTGTTCCGGGCGAGATTTGATTTCAACAGACGGTGACCGCAACCATGGATGTATTGAAATCAAAGATAGGCGTTAACTTGATTCTGAGAAATGGACCTGTCAATTGGCCTCCAAGGTCGTACGATTCAACACCTCTCTATTATTTCCTGTAGGGCTGTTTATCAGTATAAAGTCACTAGTTTATACTAAGGACTGAGATCGTAAAATTCTTAATACACGTTTTTCATTAAAACTTTTAAACCAAATATTATTTGATTTTTTTTTTTATTATCAAGTTACCTTTGTAAAGCATGTCAGTTATTATGTTTAATGTCAATTATATTCATTTGTTGTTAATCTGATTAAAATGAATGACCAGAAAAAAGTGCGTACTAAAATTATTAAATATTTTCAACAAAACCCAACTTGGACCTACAAAAAGTTGGCCAAGCATTCAAAGGTCTGCCGTCAAACTGTTTCCAATGTTATTAAACAGTACCGGGAGAACTTGCCCGTAGATAGAAAACCTAGTTCAGGTAAGGAATGGTCCACATGATGTTTCTAAAGCCAAAAAATAGAAAGCATTTTCAAAAGAGGTCCCAACAAATCCGGTAGGAAAGCAGCCCGGTTAGGTCAGTGCTCGGACTATTTGGTACGAAAAGTTAAAGCTAATGCATGTTTAAAAACATACAAGGCTCAAAAAGTTCCTGACAGGAACGCTGCTATATATTAAGAGGCAAAACCAGAGAACGGAAATTGAAATCAAATTTTATTAAAAAAATATTCCTACTGCATAATGGATGACGAAACGTATGTTCTGGCAGATTTTTCGCAGCTTCCGGGTGAAAATTTTGATGTTGCTGATGCTCAAGGGAATGTTGAAGAAAAGTTTAGGACCCAAGAGCAGACAAAATTTCCCAAAAAGATCTTGGTATGGCAAACAATATCCAGTTATATGTTACAAAGGGCTCTATAAGTACCGAAATTTACATCAAGGTATGTTTACAAAAAATAATGCTTCCATTCATAAGACTTTTTAGTGCGTCCACTTAATTTTGGCCTGATTTGGCACCCTGTCACTATGGTAAGAAAGGTCTTGAGTGGTAAAATACCAATAATGTGGTATTCGTACCAAGAAAGGCAAATTCTCCAAACTGCCTGTAGCTAAGTCCAGTGGAGAGATATTGTGCTCTTGTTAAAAGAGAAGTGAAGATCACAGAAAAGGTGTCCAAAAGTTTGGTAGATTTTAAACGGAGATGGGCATCCTGTTCTAACAAACTAACAGAAATCACTATAAAAACCATAATGGAAGTGTTTCTGAAAAAGGTTAAACATTTCATTACTAGTGATTAGAACTATAAAAATATTTTTTTTTTGTAAATTGTACTATTAATTTTAATCAAATAAAAAAAAAACTAAAAACTGTAAGTTTAGTGGTTTCATTTTTATTAACATATATATATGCTAAGAATTTTTCGATCTCAGTCCTTAGTAAACCAGCAACAATATTTGTGACATACACTTAAGGACTTAAGTCTTCATTTATACCCGAAATTTCAGATAACCGTGAATTAAAGAGTACTAGGAAAAAATGTATTATACCAAAAGTATTTAGTAACATTTTAAATAATGTACCAAAACAAACATATTTAATATCTTAAGAATATAACGGTAAATACGAAAGAAATCTAAAATAAAGTAAGACAAAGGTGTTTATACAATGAAATCTATTCTGTTTTAATCATAATTTGGAAACTGTTGCTACACAAGTACCCTATTTTTTGCAATCCCAGTAAGCAGCGTAATTGTTGAATTATTTTTTTAACATTTTAGTATTTATTGTCAAGTTGAGTTCGCGTAAAAAACTTAGCATACACAATTTTATTGTTCAGGAGCACACAAACGAAATATCCTATCGCGTAATTAGCAAGCTTTTTAATATACCATTTGCTACGGTTCAGTGCATAGCTAAAAAGTATAAAAATACCGATTTTGTAGAAAATAAGTCAAGACCAGGACGACTAAAGAAACTTTCCTGACGAGATGTTAGTTTTGTTTTAAGATAAGTGGCAAAAAATCCGAGAACATTAGGGCCCAAATTAGCAGAAAGGATCAAAAATACAACTGCTAAGAAAGTTCATCCAAAAACCATTCAAATGGCGTTACGTTCTCATGGGTATGCAAGCAGTGTTCCCCGTAGAAAACCTTTGATATCTCAAAATAATAGAAGACTTCGCCTTGAATTTGCAAAAGTGCACATAAACGAAGGAATTGATTTGTGGAAGAAGGCATTATTTAGGACGAAACTTGTTTAACTTGTTCGGAAATGAAGGGCATGGAAATGTTTGGCGTAAAAAGAATACAGCACTTGATGCTAAGAGTGTTATTCCTACAGTGAAACATGGTGGTGGCAACGTAGTGGCTTGGGGCGCCATAACAGCATCTGGGGTTGGCCGGTTAGTGTTTATTGAGGGTATTATGGATCGATACTACTATAAACACCTTTTAGAATGCAATTTGCAGCCATCACTTGATATGTTGGGTCTTGGTCAGAGTTGGATTTTCCAACAAAACAACGATCCCAAGCATACAGCGAATATTGTGAGAGATTAGCTCCTGTATTATGACCAATGCAGCTGAAATCCCCTCCCCAATCCCCAGATCATAACCCTATCGATTGGGATATTTAAAGCTAAAAATTGCTCACAATATTGGCACACTATTTGCACTACGGGTTTCCGTATAAAAATTCAAATGCGGGAAGGGATATTACGGCATTTAGCTTCGAGGCGTTTTACGATTCAATATCGATGAAGAGTTGATATAGCAGTGTAATTCTTGTTGCTGGTGATATCAATATTCACAACTCCTTTTGGCTTTAGAATTCAAATCGTAGGTACGCAAAACTCTAGCACAACCCAAATTGTATTCATTAAAGGGCACCAATCAGGTCAACCATTTGGGGTGAAAAATCAAAAATTGTTCTTATCTTCTTTATATAAAAATTTTTCGGTTTTAGGGGGGGGGGTGTCAATTCCTATTTCACACCCTCTGGATCCGCGCCTGCAAAACACAGACTTTTTTCTAACTTCACTCCCTGACCATTGTGAATTGGAAACTTTTGCATTTCTCTCTCCGCCCGTCTCCTCATCGCTCTACGATATTCATAATATGGAATAGCTATGGAACGATAATCTTTTCTTTACGAAAAGTCTCGTTCAGCTTTGTTTTCTCTGCTTCTTAGACAATATTGCCAATGCCCAGGCGAAAACGGTCGAGAACATAATTATGCTGGGGCTGAAAACCCACATTCCATCAGGAAGTAATAAACCACTGGCTGAGCTCGAAAGAGTAGCAGTGAATATTCAAAATACTTAGTAAGTGTTCTAAAAGTCCTTGAAGCAGTGTTCCCCGATGCTAGCTCATCCATTATACTGTGACGATGAATTTCCTATATGTTGGAAGGTTACTACGCCTATTTCTTAAAAGGAAGAGGCTATCAATCTTGAACGTAACTACCATCTTGTTAAATAGTTAAGGACTTATTCATAATTTTAATTTATCACAGGTTTGTGAAACAAATTCTGTACGGAAATTTTGAATTATAAAAAATTTTAAATATAAAAGAACCGCTAGTATGGATTTTGATTTACGAGAGACTTGCTAGTCTTCTAATCGCAAGTGTGGTAGATATTTCCAAGACGTTTGTTAGTCATTTTGAAATTTTATCGGATTTTTCTTTTATATTCAACTTTATCAAACAACCCAATACAACTTGCCTAATACTCAATATAAAACTAAAGTATTAAATTACTTAATAAAAAAAAATTGAATAACCACAATAAATGAATTTTAATTAAGCAAATTGAAATTTTCCTAAAAACTACAAATGTTTCTTAAATAGTTTATAATACTTGCTCATTTGCTAAAACTAAATAAATTAAATCACTTAAACCATTATCTACTGGTATTTTATTTTTCCTTTTACGAACTAAAAACTTCAAGAGGATGTTTGCTGTACATAGAGATGATGTTGATGTGGCCAAAGTACAATTTAACCATTAATATTAAAATATACATATAATTTACATTCTAGCACTGTCTACAACTTTAAGCTGACAGGGGGTAAACACAACAGGGATAGAACGTAGGAGCAAAAAGGAAATACAAATGAAATAAAATACATTCTTGCCACATACAAATGCCTGATATCGAACCTATATATTTTATATATATTTCCTGTACTTACTTCTTGTTGTGTTAACATAAAGTTCTTGACCTTTTTTTTTGTTGGTGTGTTCTTACCATTTCGGTGTTGTAGTTGTTCTTTCTTGTGCTCTAAGTCTCAATCATTAAAACCAATTCTTTAGTTTCATTCTTTTTTTTTGGTTTGTTTCGTGCTCGTGTTTCCCATTGTTTGTGTATTTGATCTGCAAATGCTTTTAAGTTCATTCATTCTTCACTCATTTACTTTTTCTTTTGCACAACTCTCTTTCATTTTCCTTTTTTTTTTTTGTTATTTAAGTAGTGCTTTTTTGCTGTTGTTGATGTTGTTGTTGTGTGCTCGTTTTACATTTAACATTTTGAACGCATTTCCGTTTGTTTGTACAACTGAACTGTTTCATTCACAGCCCTACTCCCAATACTGATGGGTAAATGATAGTGTTTTAACACATTTGTAACCCGATTGATATAATGTTGGTTGTCCAAATGACTTAACGGCAATTTACATCAGTCAAGAGGGTGTATATTAGGGTGGCTCCTAATTTACACTTTTTTGGATTGTAGTTACTTCCAAGGTTTAAAACTATTCTCAGCCATCTAAAAACGTGAAGTCGCACATTTGTAGCCTTTTTGTAGCTCTATGTTTGGTGCAAAAGATGGACTTAATCAAGTTTAAGTTTTCATAATGATAGTAATAAACATGTGGCAAAATATAAGTCAACTTTGGCTGACAGTATTGAAATCTAAAAATCTGTGAAATGAAACGGAATATTTAAAAGCGATTAATTTATTTTAAAAGTTTATTAATGTATAGAGACCTATCCGGTACTTATACAATAAAATATCTCTATTGGTTTTTGTTTAATTGGCTTAAGGACCGGTCGCGAATGTGCGGGTCGCGAACGTACGAAAAAAGCTAAATAAGTGCCACCCTATGTGTATTTAAGTAGATCATAGTGGTTCATATTAAATGATTTTGTAAAGAGTAAATTTTTAATGAGCTTACTAAACAACTCAATAAGTTAGACAAAAAATCTGTTACGTACCCGTAATCAATGTTTTTATGAAAGTATTAAAATCTTTATATTTATGGAAATGTTTTAGGGCTAAATATTCAAATGGTCAGTTTATATCAATGGTTTAAAAGCCCTTGGGTTAAAATCTACAATTATTATTGTAATTTTATGCCAATTTATATGTTTAAATTGAATCCAATGTTTTTGGTAACTGACCAAATGCTAAAAAACGTAAAATAAAAAAAAAATATTGTTACACAAGTCAAGTGTATCAAAAAACAAAACAAGTAAATGGAAACATAGCACTGGGTTCCGCATTTAAACAAAAAAAAAAAAAGAACTGTCTTACTCATTGTTGGCACTATTGGGATTTCCTTTAGTTGTTTTCCTCCTTTTGGTTGTGATATTAAAACGTCTTCATACTTGTCTATAGTTTACACTGAGCTATATTATATTTTATTCATTTATATGGTTGGTTGGATTCCTCTTTAGATCTTCTGGATTGTATCAACTTTCACTAACAAATTTGTTCGTCTAATGTTCATTCATTCATTCAGTTATACAGTCACTCATTCATTCACTCACTCACTCATATACTCGTACTAGACACACACATTCATTCATTAGGTTAGGTTTTTGTATTTTAACTTACGATTTCAATTTGTGTAGTAGGTAGTCGTCTACCAACTACTACATACAGCTTATCTAACAACCTACCAACAAACCACGGAGCAAAGAGCCATGAAGCATCTAACCAAACAGCCATCCAATAACCATGGAATACATCGTTGTATAAATATTATTTCAGCCATCAGCTAAACGTACTAACGTGCTACTCCCTCCTTTCTGTACAACTCCTACTACTGAGTGTTGTTAGTGTTAACAAAATTCATTTTACCTTTCTTGTTATTCTTTCCATTTTTTTTTAGTTTTTGCTGTTGGTATAAGTAGATTTTTTTTTTGGGAAAATATGCATATCGAGCCCTAACAGCGAAAATATCTTAACCAACAATGTATTCGATTTTAGTTTTTGAAAGCAAAAATATCGTTTAGGATTGTTTACATAATATGTTGAAATCTGTTGAAGCTTTAATACACTTGAATTAAAACAATAACAAAAATAGCTCCTTCTGTAAAGTTTATTGTTATGCACTTAAGCTAATTTCGCGGTTAGGGGTCGATATATTTTGTGATGCTCAACAGGGTGTTTTAAAAATATGTAATATCAAAACATTAAAATATGTCTTCAGAAAATTATAATTTCAGAATAAATTAAATGCTTGACTACAATTTGAAAAATATTTTAGATGAATTTCCGTCTAGAATCTGGGTCTACCTTTTTCATCCAAATTAACTTATAATATAAAACCTAGTTCATTTTTCAGTTCAAAAGTTTGAATTTTTACAATTGATCTTCGTAAAATGTTTGTTTCAAATCGATATTTTTTTATGTATAGTTTTTACTTTTAAAAATTTAATTTATTCGGTAGGATTTTTTATATAAAGGGTTAACTATCATACAAACTGTCATACTGTGATCACTTTTTGGTAGTTATGATCAGTATACTCTGGCAAATACTTATGAATAGACTGATGCTTGAACAACGCTAACAAATTATCCAAATTTACATTGAAAATCAGTCATAGATTCGCTCAAATTTAGGCGACTTTTTTCCCCAAAATTGTGTTTAGCGATGAGGCTCATTTTGGGCTTAACGAGTTTGTTAGTGAACTCCATTACATCCAAAAAAAGCACCGTTTGGAATGGTTACACTCTGGTGGCGTCATCGAACCATATTTCTTCAAAAATTAAGCCGGTGCTTAATTGTTTTTATGGTTGACATTAATCCGGGCGAGGTGTGCTTTCAACGTGATGGCTCTACGTGCCATACGGCGACCGCAACTATGGATTAATTGAAATCAAAATTGGACGATAAATTGATTTCGAGAAATGGACCTGTCAATTGGCCTCCAAGGTTATGTAATTTAACACCTTTCACATATTTCCTGTGAGGACACGTGAAGTCACTGGATTGTGCACAACATTGCACAGTGGGGCAGAATCAAAATTTCTTGGAAATAAATCTGACATTTCTAAGCGGCTGGTCGGATCGGGATAAAATTTTACAATGGCGTAGCCAAGGAGTATTCGAGTAGGGTACCTTTGACATGTAAAATTTTTAAACACGTGCCATTTTTTTGTTTCCCATCCGATTTCAAAGATTTGTTTATGTTTGGAAGGCGCTCGTCTTGAAAGTGAAAAAATTTTATGATGTTTGCATTAATTGTAAAATGACAAAGGCACCATTTAATAAGCAAAGTCAGTCAGTGAAAAAATTTTATGATGTTTGCATTAATTGTAAAATGTCAAAGGCACCATTTAATAAGCAAAGTCAGTCAAAATCCGAGAAGGTTTTAGATTTAGTGTATACTGTCGTTTGTGGTCCAATGCAAACGATGACTCCAGGAAAGAAAGGGTATTATTTGACATTTATTGACGACTATAGTCGTTACAAAGTTGTATACTTAAATTCCAAAAACGAGACTTTTGAGAAACTCAAATCTTATCTTGAAATGATTAAGAATAAGTTCTCTAGATATCCGATGATTATAAGGTTTGATAATGGTGGCGAATACACAGCTTAATATGTCCGAAATTACCTTAATTCAAAAGGTATTAGGTATCAATATACTGTTCCCTATTGCCCTTAGAAAAATGGAATTGCTGAAAGGAAGAATATAAGTTTAACTGAAATGGCTAGGTGTATGAATACTGAAGCTAAATTACCAAATACGTTTTGCGGAGACGCCATTACTACAGCAAATTTTATTCAGAGTAGGTGTTATTCAAAGGCAATAGGTATCAGTTATGGGAAGGAAAGATTGCTGATGTAGAAAATTAAAAAAAAAATTTGTTAAAAATGGACACGTTCTATTCCCTAAAGAGAAACGTCAAAAATTAGATAACAAAACCTAAGTTTTGACTTTTGTAGGATATGTTGAGTACTCGAAAGACTATCGAATGGTTAATTTTAATACGTTGAAAGTCACAGTTAGTCGTGATGGCAAGTTTATATATCAAGAGGCATCTACCGATAACAATTTAGTTGATCCCATTAAGAGTCCTGAAGTATCTATTGATTTATCAAATATAATCTCTAGAAATAATGAAAAATGTTCCCAAGAAGGTAGCAATGGAAACATATTGTCTGATGACGATACATCATATCAAAGCCCAGAAGATGTCGCAGTTGTGGACGAAGAATCAAGCCGCTTAGTTGATGAAAATAACGCATCGGTGGAGAATAAACAACATGAAAATTTGGTCGAACAAAATCCTCAAGAGATTCGTACATCATCTCGAAGTACTAAAGGTAAACAACCAGATCGTTTTGGCTATAATGCTGTTTCTACAAATAATGAAAAAAGACAAATGGGTTGATGCAATGAAAGAAGAATATACCTCTTAAAAAGGCTCAATTACATGGGAGTTGGTGGCTGCTCCAACTAATGCAAATGTCGTAAGTTTTAAATTGACATTTAAAGTTAAACGTGATGTTGAAGATAAGCCCCAGAGATTTAAAGCACGTTTAGTTGCTCTTGGTTTTACACACAAATACGGACATGACTACGATGAGGTTTATGCACCTGTTGTCAGACAAACAACATTAAGAGCATTATTGTCAGTGGCTGGTGTCAAAAAAATGTCAATAGTCCATTTTGATGTGAAATCTGCATTTTTTAATGGAGACCTCAAGGAGGTTATATTTATGAAACAACAGCCAGGTTTTCAAGAAGGAACTAAACTTGTATGCAAGCTGAAGAAAAACATTTATGGACTCAAACAGGCTGCTCATGTATGGAATAAAAATGGAATAAAAAATCTTGTTAAAGAATTTGGCTTAGAAGATTCTAAAATTTCTCAATACCCACTAGACCCTGAATGTGGTAAAACTGAATCCGAGAATATTTAAAATAACGAACAGCATCAAAGACTGATTGGATCACTATTGTACTTAAGTGTTTTTTCAAGACCCGATATTGCTGCGAGTGTTTCAATACTTGAACGTAAAGTTAGTTGCCCAACTCAAGAAGATTGGTCGGAGTTGAAGAGAGTACTTAAGTATTTGAAGGGTACTGAAAAATATTTTTTAAGAATGAGTTGTGAAAATGTCAATCCAAACATATTAATTGGATATGCAGACTCGAATTGGACAGAAGATAGGGTAGATAGAAAATCTTATTTTGATTATGTTTTTCAGATTAAAGGCGGTACAATATGTTGGTCATGTAGAAAGCAAAAACTTGTCGCCTTGTCGTCAAGAAGCTGAATTTATTGCGTTATCCGAAACCCGCAAAAAGGCGATTTGGATAAAACAGCTCTTAGATGACAGGCACATACCACAAAACTTTCCAATCGTAATATATAAAGATAACCAAAGCTGCTTACATATGATAAAAGAACAAAATCTGAGTTCCAGGACTAAACATTGCTACCAAGATGCATTTCGTAAAAGATAATATCGATAAAGGTGATATCAGATGGGTATACTGTCCCTCAAAAGAGATGTTAGCTGATGTTATGACAAAGACGATGTCGAAACCCCAATTTACGAAATTGCGATCTGTATTACGAGTGGAATCCAATTATGGAAGGGTGTGGGAGACCAATCGAATTCCACTTTATAAAAATATACTTTGTTATTTTTATTTTATTCTAATCAAATTTTTTTTTTAATTTTGTTTTTATAAAATATTTTGTATGAAAAATATTTTGTTCATTGTCTTAAAATCTTTGTTCAATAAATATACGTTTTAAACTTTTATAAATAATTGCGGACCTCTAATATTTGCAAGATCTAGTTGAGTGCTTGCCAAACATATACAAATCTTTGAAATTGGATGGGAAACAAAAAAATTGCACGTGTTTAAATTTTTAAATGTCAAAGGTATTTGCGCCCCCATAGGGCCGCGCCTGGAGCATTTGTAGGGTTTATTTTAATAATATGAACTCGAAAACTACTTGGCTATGCCAGTGTAAAATTTTATCCCGATCCGACCAGCCGTTTAGAAATGCCAGATTTATTTCCAAAAAATTTTGATTCTGCCCCACTGTGCATTGCTTGTGTTGTTCTTAACATATGGCCAGCAATGGTCAAAAAGTTGCCAAATATTTGACGTTCAGAATACTATTCGTCAAGAACAGTCGTTGTGGCCATATGACCGAAATCATTTTTAAAGGTTAATTGGTCTATAAATTAAAAAAAATTTTACAAAAATTTACAGATTTTTTATATTTTTGTAGCCTTCACCATGATTGTTAAGGTTTGTAATTTCCACATTTTTCATTTAATAGCGGAGTCGATATAGCCATGCCCGATTGCCTGTTGGAATCAACTTTCCGAAAGCCCCAAATAACTTACAAACATTTTTGATACATCAATATATCAGGTATAGTTCTGGTTCGGTTGCTATTTAAAATCACCTTGATTTTTTTATCAAAAAATGTTATAAAAGGTATAAAATTCCACATATTTATTAACATTTATATTGCAATAGACCCACTGTGTGCAATGTGGGGGAATATGATAATGCATTATTTAAATGTGTTTATCAAGAAATGTGAGTGTAATTACAAAACAAATTTTTCTTGATAAATTCTGTGAAGTAACAAATCATTTAAAAAACTTTGTTAAATGCACTATGGGGCTCTTTTTGTAAAACACAAACTAATTTCATTTCGTAAATTTATATTGAAAAACAACAAATAAAAGTGAGTATTTCAATACAAATTTACAAAGAAAATAATTTTGTGTTTCACAAAAACTTACCCTATTTTGAATAAAACACTATTGGCCTAACACAGTGTATTTAAACTGTATTTATACATAAAGATAGTACAAAAATATAAAAGTACCTAAATACTTTTATTTCTTCTTATAAAACATTCAACCAGCAAACCCCAAAAAATTGTATACCGCATAGTTATTCGAGCGTTTAAATGGTTTCTGTTTCTCACACAGTGCTTCAAATACATAAAATTTCATCCATCGTTGTTCATACATTTAAACAGACAAAAATAACCGGTGCTGTTTTTGTTCAGTATTTAGTTTACATACAGAGTTTGCATTTTTTTTTGTTAGCTAAAGGGAATGTGTTTATAAATAAGCAGCAATATTTTGTATTTTTAGTTGTGTGCTGTTTTTTTTTTTGTTTTTCGTTTTTGTTAAAAGTTGTCTTATATTTCCGCAAATTTGTTTTGGGAGTTTATAAGCATAACTACTAACTTTAATAAACTTAAAGTTTTTATTATTTTTTGGTTTTGTTTTTCAGATAATATCTTTAAAAATTCAACAGATGTTATAAATATTTTGCTCAGAAAATACAAAAACCTAAGAAACAGCAACTAGATATCATACCTAAAGTGGCAACAAGTTAAATACACTTTAAATGAGGGTGAACTACCGTTCTCTTTTTCCGTTCAGTTTATTTTTTGTATAGTGCGAATATATTGAAGTTTAAATATTTGTAGTCGTAACTTATATCTTATAAGTTGAGTGTGCTGTTTTGAATACAAAAATATATATAGTATTTTAGGTGAAAATGGTTTTTATAGGTAGCTCAATAAAAAATGTTGAAGTGAGGATTTCACTGATGAATATTTAATATACAAACGTGGTTATATTCATATTATTATAGTAGATTAAAGTATACGTATTAGGCGGACCCTTATTTAGCTTTTTTTGGAATTTCAATGCTTTAAGATAGTTTTCCGTCATCCAAAAATCAAATACTGAAATTTGATTACTTTTAAAAGTTGCTTATTTCATTTCACATATCTAGTTTTGGGTAAAAAAATTAAAAAAAATGTTTTAAAAATGCATAAACATGTTGATTATGCGACAATCCTGATAAAATGTTGCACAACTTAATTTTAAGTTCTCTGAAATTATACTCTAAGGTATGGCTAAAATCAGGCAACATTTGTCAAAGTAATTACCCTCATACTGACACACAGTGGCACCATTTGCGTTTTTTCGTTGCATAAATCATAACTTTTGAACCAATAAGCATATGATAGACAATTGATCAACATATGAAATAAGTGTTTGAAAACTTATTCGTTAACAAATTTGAAATTTGTGGAAAAATCAATTTTAAGGGAAGAAAAATAAAATATTTTTTTAAATGTTTGATTTTTTTATTACCCAATTTGAAATTTGTGGAAAAATCAATTTTGAGGGAAGTAAAATAAAATATTTTTTAAAAGGGTTTTTTTTTATGTTTCTTTCTAAAAGATTTTTTGATTTTTTTTTTAAATTTTTTGTTCACAATCCGTAGGAAAAGGTAAAGGGTTTTCCAACAAGAGGTGTTATTTTGAATCACCCGGTATTTCGGTAGCTGTCACTTTTGAAGCTTTTATTCTTTGACATTTGACAAGTAGAAACTACGCCATTACTAAAAATGGAACGATACGCGCTTCAACAACGCTTTGAAGTTATTAAAATTCATTACAATAACAATGAAATTCTTGCGGGCACAGTTCGCAAAACTAAAGCATTTTTGCTTAAGTTTAAGTTGGAAAAATTCGAGCTGTTGGGACAAGATAGTGATGTGAAGAATAAAACCCGTGCACGTCGCTCAAGAACAATTGAGAATATTGCTGCTGTAGCCCAAAGTCTTGAAGAAAACCCAGGTTTGTCCATTCCTCGTCGTTCTTTGGAATTGGGAATTCCACAAACGTCATTACACCGTATTTTGGTCGGAGTTGGATGATATTGATATGGACAACGTTTACTTTCAACAAGACGGCGCTATGAGCCACACAAGCAACGAAACCAATGCTCTTTTACGGGAAAAGTTTCCGGACCGTGTTATCTCTCGAAGAAGTGATCATAATTGGCCACCGAGATCTTGTGATTAATCACCTTGCGACTTCTTCCTTTGGGGATACGTGAAAGATAAGGGGCACGCTAGCAGGCCAAAGAAAGAATTCGTGAGGCTATCGAGGACATAGGGCAGCCACTTGCCGATTTGGTTATGGAAAGTTGTTGGCTGATGTTGTTCTTCATTATTAGCGGCATAAGGAGTGAGATTGAAAAATTCTTAACTTCAATTTCCATGCTCTGTTTTTGGCCTTTAAATATTTAGCAGCGTTCCTGTCAGAAACTTTTTGAGCCTTGTATGTTTTTAAACCTGCATTAGCTTTAACTTTTCGTACCAAATAGTCCGAGCAACCGGACTGTGTTGGGAGCTCTTTTGAAAATGCTTTCTATCTTTTTGGCTTTAGAAACATCATGTGGACCATTCCTTCTACCTGAAACAGGTTTTCTATCAACGGACATGTTCTCCCGGTGCCAGTTTTCTTTGAATACCAAAATAACACCTATTGTTGGAAAACCCTGTATATCTATTGGGTTTTCACGGTTATATGTCATTAATTGTCCAAAAATGCATGCAACATATTTATGGAACCATGTTTTTTTTTCTGAATTTTAGCTCTAAAAATGAGGCTGCAAATTTTTGCATTAGGTAAAGGAATAATTAACCCTCCGATGGTTGAGTCATCCGTTGCGCTTATACGAAGTACAAGGTCCACAGGAACCTATTTCTATTTGTATGGCGTTTTATATGAAAACGCATTTTTTTTAATTTTTTTTTGTTTTGATTTATTATTATTTACTAATTATACATGTATAATGAATGTTAGAAAAAAATTTAAGGAACACATTTGTGATGTATTTAAACAATAAAACAAGTCAAAAGACAGTGCATTTATTAACGATTTCGTTCCCGTACTAAACGCATTTAAATCTCAATAGAAACTAAACTATTGGTTGGATCGCTTTGATTTTTTTTAAACGATAAAATTTCCTTGGAATACATGTGGGGGTGGGTATACTTTCCATGGACCATCAAGAAGTAATTTCAGTTTGAAAATGAAAAAGGTCCCCAGGGATCTTCTCACCCGCCGGAGGGTTAAAGAACTTATTTTGAAAATATGGATTTTTGAAAAATATTGATTTACCTGGACAAACACAAAGCAAACTGTACAATTTTTCTTTTTCTAATAAATATATCTATCAATAGAATCAAAAGAATGAAAATCTGTTACATACATGCAGAAAAAAAATATAGTTGTGCATGTTTACTGTAACCATTTCAACATTTGTGCATGTTTACTGTAACCATTTAAAAATTTTTAACAATATTATAGTCACAGTAACTATTTATACGATTGTGGTAACAAAAATATGGTTAATTTACGATTCACATATATATGGTTACAGTAAACATGTATATGTTTGTGACAACCATTTATATGATGAAGGACTTACCATATTATGTTGCTCTCGGCTTATGGATATCATAATCTGAGAACAACATATTATGATAAAATTATTCATCATTTTTTTCCGCGTGTAGTTTTCGAGATACTGAATCTGAAAGCAAACCAAATTACCTAAAAATGGTCTGTTTTTTTTTTTTGAACACTGAAAATCAGTCAACTTTGAGGGGCTATATCTTCTGAACCTAAAGTCTTATTGTAATAAGAGTGGAATATTTGAAATTGTTGGATAATTTCCTGTAAAATAGCTTTCTTCGTTATTTTGTAAAGGCACATAAAATTTCTAATTTTGCAATCTCACTTGCGCCACTGTGCGACGCCGGTCTATTTGAGTTTATAATAGGCCAAAGTTTCCTTATAAGTACTACTTCATATAGTTTTTGGAATCTCCTTTAAAACTGTATACATAAAAATCTTTACATTTAAGTAACATAATTTCTAATTACAATCAATCTTTTCATTACAGTTTACAATATGCACCATGATACATATGATTGGTAAATCCAATTAAAATCTTAATAATACACATGGGATTAAAAACAGAATCATCAACAACAACAATTTTACCCAGTGATGCAAGGAAGGACAAACATTTAAATTTTTGATACAAACTTACTGTCAACATTCACACAGGCACTTACTTCCACATACAATTGCACTTGATTATAATAATGATCAATAATATTTGTGAAAGTAATAAATCTACACAATCAGCCACGGCCTTTAAAGCAACGACGACAACAGCTGCAGCAGTCGTGGACAACAGACACAATGTTGGTGATGAGGTCAATGATGTTGCATCAACCAATACCAACAATAGCGGCAACAGCAGGGGTGGTGTAGTACAAACAACATATGGACATGGCATTTGGTATAGCGAAATTATTGATGGTGCCAGCAATACAAATAATAATAATAATAAAATTTTCCATCAACAACAATACTACAATAATACCAACAGCAGTAGTAGCTTTAACAGCAACAACAACAATAAAGAAAACATAGTCAATAGAAATGTATGGCTGACAACGCGCAGTGATGTTTTAAAGGAGCAACAGAAACTGCAACAATCTCACAACAATAATACGACAAATGAGTGTGATATAATTATCGTTGATATAGAAGATGACGATGATAATGCTGAGGTTGAGAGACAGCAGCAGCCAATATATAGTGTCCCCCAAAAGTTTTTCATGAATGCAAATACGCAATTTTCCAAGCAAAGACAACCAACAACAATCTATGACAGCAAACGTTGTGTGGCAACAAAAAATAATAATACTGGCAATGTCAACGCCAATGCTCCAATGCAAACAGCCAATGATGACCATGTTGATGTGAATGAAATCGACAGGATTGAGGAGGATGACGAAGATGATTCATTAGCGTCAATGGAGACCCTTTCTGATAATGTGTCAATATGGATAGCTGGTGAAAAACATTGGGTGGCAGGTGTTGATGCGAATACAACCTGTTCGGATCTAATCTGGGCACTGCTCAATTATCAAAATGGACAACTGCCCAGCCAGCAGCAAGCGCAGCAACAACATCTACATCAGCACCAACATGTGTTTGCCATTGCCACGTCACTACCATCAACAAATGGCGAAAATATTGCTGCAACTGTCATTAACAAAACAAATAGTAATCAATGCGAAGAGCACGTACTGCAACAGCAACGACAGCAGCAGCAGCAACCAAAAACATACGATAACAATGTTAAAGATTTTAGTTTTAGCATGAGTACAAACGAGGGCAGTAGCAATTTATGTACAGACAATAAACCAAATATCCAAAATACAGCTAATACCAACAATACTTCAAATCCCACTACCACTACTAACAGCAGCACCATTACCACGACTATTAATCAATCAATGCCAAGAAATACCAAAGAAAATTGCAAAATAATCCAAAACTCAACTTTAGTAGCAGCAGCACCAGTACCGGCAGCAGCAGTAACTTCAACGGCAGCAACAGCGACATTATCAGCCACACCGATTATATCATCATCTGCACCTGTTCCTGCTATGCCACCTACACTTTTACCTCTAACATTGCCACCTGGCATAACAACAGTTTCGCAACTTGCCACCGAGTATGTCATCGTTAAACAGTACCATCACTGTGAGGAATATCTTGATGGTAGTACAAAAGTTTTTGATGTTTTACCTCGACGCGATGGTTCCCATAAAAAGGAGGTAAGTCAGATAGACAGAGAGAGACTAACTAATGTTGAATGTGTATTTTATTGTTGGAGTTAGTAAATGCATGTTTGAATACATTCATATAAGTATTGAAGTTTATACAGACTGACTATTGACTGTTTTAGATGATTTTACTTCATTTTTGGTTTTGTAGTAAAAGACAGAATTATTTCCAACAAAAAAACTTGTTGAACTCAAAATCCTCTTTTCCCAATTTCGAATCTTTCTTTTTTTGAATCTATTTCGACTAAAGATTGACAAAAGTTATACCTACATAATATTGGATGTCGTGAAGATAAGATATTTCAAAGCTGGCTTATATAAGGTTAAACATCAGCAGTTTGCAGCCCTGAGATCGCTAACATCTCAGTCTGAATAACATTATTCTGGTGCGGTAGTGTTCACCAGTTCAAGTATGTGCATTCTATAAGCCTGCCTCCACACTCTTCCTTAAATTGAAGCCTTCAGTGAAGATCAAAAATAAGTTTCCCTTAGAGAGATTGTATCTCTCAGTCCTACTATCCGTGATCAAAGCATTAGTTCTCCTATCGATGAAGGGTTGGGTTGTGTAATAATCAAAAGTCCTAGCAAAAGGCCTCAAGCATCTACTGTCTCATACGTCATTAGTATCGAGTCTCATTGGGAGCGTTCAGAGAAACGTTCTTTGTCAACAGAGAGCTAGTTCAGCATGCTAAAATGATCCTTACATGATCCTCAGTGCCGAGGTCCATAAGATTCTATCAAAGAAACTTCGGTGGATGAATTTGGGAAGGGCCATATACCAACAAGAGTACTATGCATTAGTATGGGCTAAATCACCATGTCGCAAAGCCATTTAGTAGTCTTATGTGTAATTCACCAGGATCATACTATGGTCCTTCTACACGAATATATGGCCACCGCGGCTTACACACTTACGAATTAGTATTCGGATTCCAGAATAGCTTTTTATACAAAATAACTTCCAACCGAATACCGTTAGTTCCACTCCATTTATACGGAGTTGTAAAAAAATTTAGATAAGTTTTTGAGGAGTTCACATTAAGCTTATTTCCATTTGCGATCTCATTCTTCACAACGTAGTGTTAAGATATTTTCCAGACACCTTAGAACCCCTAGAACCGAGTTTATTGAATATTGAATTTATTGATGGATTCCATGGTAAAACATCCTTGTTAGCCAAATTACTCCATGTACTCCGTTGGACTCCAATCCGGGTAACATTACTGAAAGCTTCATCTGCTTCTATAAAAGGCTTCAATGTGTATTCGTCGTGCTCGAGATTCCTCTCAATGTAACACAAAAGCGAATGAAGCGCTGTCCCGACAGATTTGCACTCCATACAAGCATGTTGAGAGGCGGATAGTAGATAGGTCATCAATTCTCCTATTCGAAAGAAAGGGGTATTCAAAAGAATGGAGGACACTCGAATATATCTATAAAACCAAAAATATGCAGGGGTTATCATATAGCAATTCTTTTCTATTGGAGTCCATAGAGTTCGGAAATACTTATAGTTTTTCTTGATCATTTCGTTAAGTACCTTTTTTCTTAGCAAATTCATCATATTTAATATATTTTTGAAAATCGGCAGGAAAACGGTTGAGTTACGGTTGATAAGGTTTCAAAAAAACGCACTTTCTTCCATAAATTTTAGTTTTTTTAAAGCTCTAAGTTGATCGTGAGGCCACAATTATTTTAGAATTGCTACATGACAACCCCTGTCTACTTTTTTCGTTAGCTATTGGTGATGTCTTGGGGATGATGACCAAATTATACCTGTTACATAATTCCAAAATATAAGACCATTCAAGATTGACCATACGGATATATATTTTTTTCTCCATTACTCCTCTTGGGAGTATATGGCTTAGACAAAGCATCTTTATCTTACACGATTTGTAGCAGTTGTTTTCGCGTCTTCCCATGTAAGATTGCACTGTTCTAGATCTTGGAGTATTGTTCGTCTCCATGTGTTCTTTGGTTGACCACGGCTTCTTGAACCTTGAGGGTTCCACTCTAGTGCCATCCTTGTTATATTGTCAGGGATAGTATGATCGATCCACCTCTATTTCCTACGTTTTATTTGAGTTAGTATGGGTTCCTCGTTGGTGAAGTTCCAGAGATCTGTATTGCTAATATTGTTAAGCCAGAATATTCTGCATATGATTATGAGACACTTATTAATGAATACCTGTAGTTTTTGCGTGATGGTGTACGATACTAACCGTGTTTCACTTCCGTACAACAGAGTAGACTTTACACATGCGTTGAATATTCTTAGCTTGGTTCGTATGGATATTTGTAAGTTTCTCCATACTGGTTGTAGTCTTCCTAATGCCGCTCTCGCTGTATTGAGCCTGTTATTTACGTCTGTTTCAACGACGCCATTTTTTTATACCATACTGCCTAGATAGCAGAAGCTTTCTAGGTATTCAACTGGTTGGCCTTGTAGCATGATTTTATCGGTGCTAACGTTGTTGATTCTCATAGCTTTGGTTTTCTTGATATTTATCTCTCTTCTTGCATTTTGGAAATCTTATGCAAGAGTAAACAAATATCATCCGCATAATCCAAATCCTCGAGTTGGTGTGAGAGGCTCCATGTTATTCCTCTTCTCTCTGTATAGACTTCGCTCATGATGTCATCCAGCACTATAGTGAATAGCAGAGGTGATAGGGGACATCCTTGTTTTACTCCAGCGTTTGTGTGAAATGGTTGACTTATTTTCCCGTTGTGAAGATCTGATAGTTCTGCATCCTCGTATATAGCTCTGATGGTTCGCGTTATTTTCTGGGGTACTCCTTTTCTTCTCAATGCTTTCCATATGGCAGTCCTTCTGGTGGTATCAAAGGCTTCCTTGAAATCTACGAACAGTAGGTACAGGGGAGTACGCAATTCTAGAGATTGTTCTATTATATTGCGTAGAGTGTTGGCCTGGGCTACATAGCTCCTGTTTGGCCGGAAACCTGCCTCATATCGTAGAATGTTCTTCATTTTTATTCGAAGCCTTCCCTATATTATGACTGCTAGTATCTTGTTTATGATATTAAGCAGAGTAATTCCTCTCCAGTTGTTGCAATCAATTCAGGTCGCCACTTTTCGGTAACTTTACGATAATGCCATTCTTTCAAGTTGGAGGTAGCATTTCATCCACCCAGACTGATGTGATATATGGTCGTAGAAGTTCAGCTGTGGTTTCGATGTCAACCCGAAGAATTTCAGCTGGTATTCCATCTTCGCTTACTGCCTTGTTATTTCTTAACTCCCCGATGACCTCCTTAATCTCACTTATACTGGGGGGATGCTTGATATTCTTAGGATATTTTCTGAAGGGCTGTTGTTTTAAATTTCGTTGTCATTAGTAGTTGTATTCGAGGTGACGCTAATAATTTCTTAGAAATGATCGCACCACTGTGATCAGCGACTGGTTGGTTCCTATTACACTTTCGATTGGTGAGACAGTTTATTGTCTGGTGTAGTTTTCTCATATTGTTCTGGCTAGCCGCTTCTTCTGCCGATATGAGAAAACTACACCAGGCAATAAACTGTCTCACCAATCGAAAGTGTAACAGGAACCAACCAGTCGCTGATCGCAGTGGTGCGATCATTTCGAAGAAATTAGTAGTATCACCTCTAGGAACTTTCTTTTGTCTCATCTTGCAGCTTTCTTTACTTGTTTTGCCAGTAGTTGGTACTGCTGTCTCAAAGTGTTGTTTAACTGCAGCTTGAGTTCCCTTCTTTGAGAAACCTGGTTCCAAGTGTCGTCTGATACCCAGGCCTTTCTTTGTAGTTGCGCTATATAAGCCTAGGCATATCAGCCGATATGATACTGTTGAGGTCCGCTAATTTGAAAGGATCAATGCTACACAAGTATTACCTCAAACTCTTCACCCAAATGGGAACAGTGACTTCAGGCAGGTAGAGAAGAGTAGTTGCGTGTCAAACCCCTCTGAAAAGAAATCTAGTACCTCTAGATTTAACTGCTCACCAGTTGTTCAAATGCCACAAGGTCTCGATGTGTAAGTTAGAACACTTGGTTTACATGATACAAATTTACGCGGTTGATTGGTTTCAAAATAAACCTTTACGCTTATATAGGAGAGTGTGCAAGACCGGTGCTAAGTAAGGCCTTATTGCGAGTCAAGTTTCCCGTCTTCCATGGTTACAGTAAATTAGTATATGTTTGTGACAACTATTGTTATGATAAATCTTTATATCATAATATGTTGTTCTCAAATTATGATATCAATTAGAGAGCAACATAATATGGTAAAACCTTAGTCATAAAAATGGTTGTCACAAACATATACATGTTTAATGTAAGTTAAGCATATTATGGTTACCACAATCATTAAATAGTTACTGTGACTATAATATTGTTAAAAAAACTTTTAAAAATGTGGAAATGGTTACTGTAAACATGCACATCAATATTTTTTCTCCGCGTGTGATGGAGACTTTTGAAAGGACGTTGACTAGCTATAAGTTTTATATCGTACTACTGTCACTAACAGCATACACCAATCAAAATGACCACCTATACTTGTATAGAGTTGGCCAAAGTATTGATTGTCTCTTAATGTGAAGCATTTTTAGAAAATTTTAAGAAACTTTTCAAGTACTTTGTGGTTTAAATTGGTGTATCTTTTATGTTAGATGATGCTTGCTAAGTTGTGATGAATTTTATGCAGTAATTTAATTTGAATGAAAG
The DNA here is from genome assembly GCA_942486065.2 of Calliphora vomitoria. NCBI lineage: Eukaryota > Metazoa > Arthropoda > Insecta > Diptera > Calliphoridae > Calliphora > Calliphora vomitoria. The sequence goes on from OW818031.2 coordinate 59,867,687, forward strand.
GTGTGGTCATACGATTAAGTATTTAAATAAAACAAGAAGTTAGCAAAGAAAACTATTAGAAAAATCAGCAAATCAATTTATTGAATTAAGATGAAAACTTAAAATGCTGTAACCAGTTTTGTATTTGTTTGATATTTATGCTACACTTCTAACGATCACAAATTATACAAGTTGGTTCATAATTTGACTCTTATTTCCCTTAAATCCTTTCAGAATATTTCATTAAAATGTCATAAACTATAAATAAACTTTCCAAATAAAACTGTAAAATTAAATGACTTCTTTTTCTCGTCGGAAAACCAACATTGAAAAGTAATTTAAAAACGTCATTTAATTTATTTTCCATCTTTAAGAAAATTATTTTGAACAAAAAGAAAACGCTGTAAGACATAAAAACTTTATCCACAATTGGGGAGGACAAAACTTTCAAGTACACAAAAATATACTATATATGTAGTTATATATGTTTGTGTCTTATATGTGTTACTTAATATTTGTTTAAAAATAAAATAAGAAAATGTTCCACATTTTGTTAAAAAACTTTTGGATGCTTTGTAATAAGTATTCGTTCTAAAAAAGAGAGTTTCTAAAAAAAGTTTTTTTACTTTAACTTGTCTTGCATTGTTGAACATTTCATTATCCTTGTTGCACACATATGTATGAACCTACATACATATACATTTAACCAGAATGTATTCTCTGTATATACTAGGGTGGCGCTTATTTTACACTATTTGGTTTAAAATTATTCTTCGTCATCTAAAATTCAAATGCAAAAAGTTTAGAGGTTGCAAATTTGATTTGAAGTTTTCTGTCAAAGTAGTAAAATTTTCCAAAAAATAAAATGTTGAAAACAAAAAACCAATTAAAATAGTTCTTGTATTTTATTTATCCTAGAAGTTTAAGTTCAATAGTTTATATAGTTTTCATACAAAAACTTGTTTATGTCAAATTTCATCACGATATTATTATAAGACAATTATGAATGTTCAGGACATTTTCTGAGGTGGACAATATAATTTCAGAGAGAATATATTTTCAGAGAGAACCAATTTATGCAAAATTTGATCAAGATATCCGCATAATCAATAATCAAACAGTATTCCGGGGAAATTTGTATAGTGACAGACGGACGGACATAGCTATATCGTCTTAGAACCTTATGAGAACCCAGGATAGTTTTTGTTTCACTGACCAATATTTCGATATTTGACAAACGGAATAACAAAATCAATGCATCATGTTTGATGGTGGGTATACATATATTCTGACATCGATAATTTGATACCAAAACATGTAGAAGTGCTAACAAATTCAAACTTTGTCCGAATAGCTCTCTTATTTTACATATATTTTTTTAACATTTCATTTCATTACGATGCGGGTAGTGAAGTACACCGGGTTTTAGCTAGTCTAATATAAAAGGAAACTACGCGACCAAATTTCATGGTGATCGGTCACTAATTAGTCATAGCGCCTATATAACGCCCACTTCCAAAAATCACTCACGAACAAAAATTATTGAAATTTTAATAGAATAATCATTTGCTCATACTCATTTGTTGTGTAATTTGATTTTTTTTAAATTTTTTTTTAATATAACTTGAAACTTCAAATCAATTATACAGCCTCTAAGTATTATGCGCAACCTTAACAAATTGTCTAGATCTTGAAAGCATTTCAGATCTTGGAAGAAACGAAAATCCAGAATAAGGGCTGCCCTAGTATAAACTCATGCATTCATAATGTTGTCTGTTTGTCTGTATGTCTCTATACATTTGTTTGTATGCATGTGTAAACTGTTGGTATTTTTGACAGGTACATACATGTACTTGTACCTGTTGTTATGAATTTTTTTTTTGCAAAATTGTGAAATATTTTGATTATTTTACATTTACTAACATTTGCTTAGAAAACATTTAAATAATATGTTGGTTGACATACTAGGTGTTACTTCCCTCATTATAGCATGCTAGAGAATTATTTTTTTTGCAGCCTATCAATTCTCTCACTCAATTAGTGTATATATATACTTATGTTTGTAACATTGCAATTACACTCATTGAAATCATCAAATTCATTACCATATATGGTAATAATTCTGGTTTCATCAAATTATTACTTTTTGTCTTTTTCTCACCTATGACCAAACAAATGTACATAGCATTGTCTTTTACACTCCTATTTTATATTTTATTTTACAACGCAATTTTTTTGTTCTAAAACGCACCTAAATCATCTCATTAAAACTCAAAATTCATTATCAAAGTGACCGTAAAGACAAAAAGTCAAAGTGAAGAGAAGTGTATATTCTGCTGAAACTGATTGTGTTTTCTTAAAATTAATAATTTTGTTTAAATTAAACAAGGAATTTATAAATAATATAAATTTTATAAAAAAAAAAGAAAAAATCCTTAACATATTGTGTTAATAGGAACAATAAATAAAGACATTGACAAAATTCTTTTAAGAGGAAATTATTATATCAATTATCTAGTAAAAATTTCGTTTATAATACAAGGTGAGAATTTTATTTCATTAGAAAAGCATGTGTCCAAAAATAATATAGGTTTTTTTTTTATTTTATTCCTTAAAGGAAATCATTTTCAATTTGGTCGTGGATTTCTCCTCGATCCAAAAATCATTTGGAAGACAACAAAAGTCTGGTTCAGTACCTAATTTCCAACACGTGGTGGAGGTTTCCACATGAACCACTAGGTTTTTTTCCGTGAAACACCAAAATCTAACATCTTCAGTTTCACCATGTGATCTTTGGTCATAATCCAGAATTTAAGAAAAATCACATTTTCACCCATCTAAAATTGCTAAAACGTTGATAAACTAATTCAAATTTCTAATTAATTAAACATATTTGAGATTTTCATATTAAACTATTTTCTAAACCTAAACTAATCATGCATTTAAAATAACCAAATTTTTCGTAGAACACGTTTTAAAAATTTAATCTAACTCTAATTAAAACTATTATTGCACAACATTAATTAATATAATTAAACCTAATTCATCATTTCTTTAAACAAATGAATATTACTTAAACAAAAAAAAAAAAAGGAACAACAAAAATCGGATTGTGAATTAATATTATAACTTAACATTAAACTCTAAATTTTTGTATTATAAATCAAATTCAATATGTAAAAAAAAAAAAAAACATTTAAAAGTATTAAAATCAAATATAAAAACATAACTTAAACACAATATATAATTTAAACATGAATTAACAGATGAAATAAACGACTATATTAACTTGAAATTAATTAAAATTATCTAATACTTTTAAATGTTTGAAATTAGTATTTAAAATCATAATGTAAAATAAAATTATAACTTAATTTATACTAACATAATTTTTCGAGTGTAACTTAAAATATCTTTATATTATTTTATTATTTGCTAAACCTACATCTTAGAATACCTTCAATTGCAAGAAAAAGTTTTTTTTTTACAAGCAACAACAACATCACCATCATTATGAATTGATTGCTGGGCCCTACAATCGGAGCATCGTGAAATGGAACATGAATTATATTTTGGTTGTGAGTAAATTATAAAACCATTTATACTTGTAATTATTATCATAAGTAATTCTCTAATAATTTACTATAAGTAATTCTCTTTTTTTTTGTTTGGTTCATTTACCACTTTGTTTCTTCATACACATTTTTTGTTTTTGTTTTCTTTAATTTCTTTTTCATTCATGTAATTCTGTTTTTATGAATGAATAATTATGATCTTTATTTTGTTTACATTATGATCTTTTTATTTTCTTATTTTTTTTCTCTCAATAAATACTTTTAATTGTTGTTATGAAATATAAAAAGATGCAATTTTAATTTTCAACTATATGGGAAGGATAGACAAGACAAAATGTTTCTTTTGTAGATAAATAATAATGTCATTTTAGGGACAGAAATTAAATTCAGGGTATGTGTTCTGTCACGGCGTCTGGCCGTCTATTAGTCAGTAGGGAGGGAAAAATGTACCCCAATTGGCACAACATCTTGCCATCATGATCAATATGTTTGTTATTTAAAATATTTGATTTTTTTTAGATACACTCTGTGGTAGTTTAAGCAAAGAGTGTATTATATGTTAAGCGTCTATGAAACCGGGTTAAGAACCATTAATACCACTGAGCTAGCTAACATCATGATTTTGCCCTTAACCAAGTATTCTAACAAATATTACTATCTTTTCTATCACGGCGAATCTTCGACAATTGTTGTTATTTGTTCGTATACGACGCGTAACATATATGGCGCCCAACGAAAAGCTGCCCATGTTTGGACAGTCTAATTGAAAATTTTGAATTATACAAACTATTCTTTTGTATAGCTTTCAGGAGGTTAAACAAAGTTTCTAAAATTGCTTTATTGCATATTATTTACACCTTATACTATATTTTTTCATATTAGTCTTAGAATTATTTTGATTAATGTATAATTATTGATCTAATTGCAATATGAAAATGTACGTATTTATAATTTTAGCCAAATAGTGTTACAATTTTTACATAAGTCTTAGTTTCTTTGAAATATGAATTCTGGTTCTAATTGCTATGTAAAAATGTACTTATTTTGAAATGTTAGCTATATAAATAATGACATTATTTTGAGAAGTCCTAGATCTGATGAAAAACTTCAGTTTAGTTGCATCAAAATAAAATGTGAAATTAGTCATGTAAATTTTATTCAAGTCAATTTTGGACATTTATTCAAAATGTTTTAAATTTTGCAGTTAAAAGTTTACATATTAGTTTCAATGTATATTGTTTAATTAGGAAGTAGATCCTATTTAGCTAAATGCTGAATACGCAGCACTTCTAATTAATGACATGATTTATTGTTTAAAAAGAAATATTATGTTAAGGTTTATTCTTCCCATAAATTGCATATAAATATTTTCAACAAGAAAAGGTTAATAATAAACAAAAAACTATAAAATTAAAGTAAAATATATAATTATTTTTATACTTAAAAAAAATATCAGTAGTGTTGTTCACATACATATTTACATTTATATTATAAATTTTTGTATTTTAGAATACTTTTAATTGCACATGAAAGTTTAATATCGTGTCTGATAGATTTTGATATGAAGAGATAATAGTTTTCTTAAAAAAAAAAAAAAAAAAAAAGAATCTATAATTTCTTGTTTCTTTTATATACAATTTAAATATTATCATTTGTTACTGTCAAATTTTTCCATTATATAACTTAAAATTTATTAATTTTTCGAATATAAGCTTTTTATATACATTTGAAACACATTTTATTCTAATTACTTGATTTTGTTTTGGGATTTTTCCTCAAGTAATATCGTTCGAAAATATTCGTGATGAATACTAGGAATTCAGCTAGGGGTAGTAAGAATAGTTCATTCAGTAGAGGTCGAGGTTCTTCTGCATCGCGGAATAATATTTCTATTGAGTTACAGGATAGTATTAATAGTCCAAAACCTAGAGTTGTCCATTCCCCTGCTACTAGAAAAACACAGCCACAGACAATACAGAAATCGAACAATTCCTCAGCGGTTAGAATAACGGCTGAACATCCAGTACAAAGAACACTGAGTTCTAATAGCTTACCGTCCTCTACACTTTTTCAGGACATTGAACTATTAGATAATCAAAATTCTATTTCACAGCCACAAATTTTTATTTCTCTCGAAGAAGCTTCAGCAATGAATCCTAATATAAATTCGCAACCAGACTATTCTGCAGCTTCGTGTAGCAACGCACCTTTAGCTCTTAACACCGATCAACGTAATTCTAATCAGACGACAACGTTCGATTCATTATTTGCCCTAATGGAGCAAACAATGAAAACTACACAGGAAGAGTTTAGGAAAGAACTTTCTACAATTAGACAGAGTATAGCACAGATCAGTGTAGCTCCTCCATCAACTTCAAATTTCACTAATTCAAATACTCCAATTTCAAATAATAATAATCGTTTCACTGAAAATCCAAACAGATCATACGCTAATGGAGATACGAATGTGAAATTAGAGAAATGGAAAATATCGTATGATGGGTCGGCATCAGTATCTGATTTTCTTTTTAAAGTAGAGACGCTTTCTACGAGGTCAAGATGCTCCGATGAGCACTTATTAGCCAACTTTCACGTGCTTTTAGAGGGTCGTGCGGAACACTGGTACTGGCTTTTTATGAAGCAGAACAGAAATATCACATACGCACAGTTACGATACGCCTTAACGAAAGAATTCGGACATCTAGAGTCTGACCATGAAATATTGCTAAAAATTTCATTGCGAAAACAGCAATATAAAGAGAATTATGATGATTTCCACTCGTCAATTGTCTCAATGAACATTAGACTACAGAGTCCCCTTCCTGATAATACTTTGATAGATATCATAAAGAGGAATATTAACTCTAATTTAAGATTTTTGCTATTTAGCACTGATGCTCGAGATTTGAACGAGTTTAGGGACCAAGCTCGTAAGGCCGAGAAAGTAATTCGAGAAACAAAATTTCCAATCCCTAATGTGACACAGGCTCGACATATTAGCGAACTGGACGTGTCCAATGATGATGCCAAAAATTCCGAGGACATAGATCCACAGCTTGAAGCCATTCAAATCTCAAATAGAAGAGATAAGTTTGACTATTCGAAAATCCAATGTTGGAACTGTATGTGCTACGGGCATTCGTATATTTATTGTTCCGATGAAATAAAAATTCCTTTTTGCTTTAAGTGTGGACTAAAAGGTGTTCTGACACCAAAGTGTCCGAATAAGCATTTCCAGGGAAATCGGAAAATGGGCGAACTGGCTACCGGGGACACTCGTCCATCCCAACAAACCCCGAGTTTGAATTAAATTTAGATTGTAATAGTATTAATATGTCTGATACTTCCAAAAATTCCACATACAAACCTCTAAATGAAAAATTAGTCAAAGAAACTTTTACACAGACAGATTTTCATATAAATTATTCTAGTTTAAACGAATGTAATTTAACATTTTATAATAAAAAACCTTCGCTTAAAATTATAAAATGTAGGTTGCGTTATAAGAAAAGAAGACACTTTCGCAAAATGTTGGAGGCTACTATTATTCACGGAATTGACGACAGACCGTTTGCTAGGGTAAATGTTTTGAATGATGAGTTAACCGGTTTGCTAGATAGTGGAGCAAATGTTTCCGTATTAGGCAAAAACTGTTTGTCCTTCATAGAAAGAAACAGTATTCCATATAAGAAAATAAATTCATCAATACGCACAGCAAACGGTGCTAAGCAAATTGTAATAGGGTTTTGTGTTTTACCCATAGAATTTAAAAATGTAACCCGTAATGTACAATTTTACTTAGTTCCATCTTTGAGCCAAGAAGCATACTTCGGAATAAATTTCTGGAAAGAGTTTGCCTTAGCCCCTGAGATAATACCACCTTCATCTTTTAGTATCTCAGAATTGTCAAATGATTCATGTATGAATCAAAATTTTCATAAACTTTCCCCAGAACAAAATTTGGTTTTCGAAAAAACTATTCTTAAATTTCCGTCATTTGAAAAACTTGGGTTAGGGTGTACCTCCTTATTGGAACACCACATTGATACCGGTGACGCTGCTCCTATAAAATGTAAGCACTACCCACTGTCACCCCCACGTCAAGAAGAAGCATATTCGGAAATTGATCGATTGCTAAAATTAGGCGTTATTGAAGAGTCAAACTCTCCCTGGTGCTCTCCAGCAGTGCTTGTGCGAAAACCCGGCAAAGTTCGATTATGCATCGACTCAAGAAAACTCAATGCAGTGACGAAAAAAGATTCATATCCCCTGCCTCATATAAACGGACTTTTGAGCAGGCTCAAAGATACGTTCTTTATTAGCGGGATTGATCTAAAAGATGCTTTTTTACAAATTCGATTAACTGAGACGTCTAAAGAAAAAACTGCGTTCGCAATACCAGGAAAGCCATTATACCAGTATAAGTACATGCCTTTTGGCTTATGTAATGGTCCACAAACAATGAGCCGGTTAATGGACATGGTAATACCCTCGCGTTTGAGAGAAAATGTGTTTATTTATTTAGATGATTTGCTGGTGTGTAGCCATGATTTTCAATCCCATATTAAACTATTATCGGAAGTTGCTTCATGTCTTAAAATGGCTAAACTAACAATCAATGTTAGCAAAAGCAAATTTTGCCAAAAGGAAATCCGATATTTAGGATATATAGTGGGCAATGGTTGTCTTAAGGTGGACCCAGATAAAGTCGATTCCATCAAAAACTTTCCCTTACCAAAAAGTCCAAAACAGGTGAGAAGATTTGTCGGAATGGCTAATTGGTATCGCAACTTTATAAATAATTTCGCAAATCTTGCAGGCCCATTAACCGATTGTTTGAAAAAAACAAATAAACCATTTTCTTTGACAGAAGCTGCAACAAATTCTTTCGAAAAACTAAAGTTGGCCCTTTCTACAGCACCCGTTTTAGCACAGCCAAATTTTGAGAAGGAATTTGTTATTCAATGTGACGCTTCGAAGATAGGTGTAGGCGGAGTTCTTTTCCAATGTGATGACGATGGCAAGGAACACCCCATTGCATACGTGTCACAAAAGCTTAATAAAGCACAAAGAAACTACACAGTTACCGAGCTCGAGTGCATGGCTGCTGTGGTATGTGTAAACAAGTTTAGGCCCTATATTGAAGGCCTACCATTCCGTATACTCACGGACCATTCGTCCCTGAAGTGGCTAATGTCACAAAAGGACCTCAGTGGAAGATTGGCCCGTTGGAGTCTCAAACTTCAGCGGTATGATTTCCTAATAGAACACCGAAAGGGATCATTAAATATAGTGCCAGACTGTTTGTCTAGAATGGACGTAGATCAGCTCTCATTGGTGAATAGTTGCAAGGAAATTGATTTGACATCTCCTGAATTTGATAGTGAAGAGTACAACGATATAAAAAAGACAATATTCGATAACATTGAATCCTTACCAGATCTTCGGTTGTCTGGAAATGTGATTTTGAAACGAGTCAGTTTTAGAAAGGGTGTAGAAGATGAGGAAGACAGTTTATGGCGAATATGGGTGCCTAAGTCCTTAACTCAAACCATTATAAGTTCGGCACATGATTCTGATTCGTCATGTCATGGCGGATTTACAAAAACTTTGTTCCGAATACGGTCAAAATATTTTTGGCCTACGATGGCCCATGACGTAAAAACATATTTAAGATCCTGCGAAATATGTAAAAGTATTAAATCACCCAACCAAATATCGAGACCTGTAATGGGTGATCAATTTATAACTTGTCGGCCTTTTGAAAGGCTCTATTGCGACTTTCTTGGTCCATATCCTTTCACAAAAAGCTCTAATTCGGTCATCTTCATTTGCTTAGACCACATGACAAAGTTTGTTTTTCTTAAACCTCTTAGAGCAGCAACTTCTGCTAGTGTAATTTTATTTTTCCAAACGGAAATATTTCCGACATTTGGCATACCCCGATATATTCACAGTGATAATGGTAAGCAATTCGTTTCGAAAGAAATGAAAGAATTCCTCGAGTCATATGACATAGTCCATATCACTACAGGTTTTTATGCCCCACATTCAAATGCCTCGGAAAGAGCGAACCGTGAAATAGTTACAAAAATAAGATATTTTTTACAAGATCATAAAGACCATAAAGATTGGGACAAATTTATTCCTCAAATTTTGTCAGTACTCAGGAGCGATTTTCATAGTTCAATCAAATGTTCACCCTATTTTGCCACATTTGGTCAAAATATGATCCAACACGGATCTTCTTATAAGATTTTAGACAAACTTGGTTGTCTATCCGGGGAGGATTTAAATATTTCAGAGCACGCAGACAAATTAGCAAAATTGCGGGAGAAGATACGGGATAATTTGAATACGGCACATATTAAGTCTGCGAAAACCTACAACCTCAGGAGTAAGAATATTGAATTCCATAAAGGACAAATTGTGTTTCGTAAAAATCACATGCTAAGTAATATGTCCAAGAATATAAATAGAAAGTTTTTACGTAAATTTGTTAAGTGCAAAATTATAAATAAGATTGGAAATAATCTTTATGAGATTGAAGATATGAATGGGAAGTACGTAGGAAAGTTTCATGCTACGGATTTAAAAGAATGATTATTGCCCGGCTTACGTGGGTCGTGCCACACTGGGATTTAACAAAATAATAAAGAAGATTGACCTTGGCAATAAACAAGAATATAAAAAAAAAGTCTTCCTGTTCGTCTTAAATTTCTCTAAATTTCAGATCGAAGCAGTTTTGTTATGAATTTTTTTTTTGCAAAATTGTGAAATATTTTGATTATTTTACATTTACTAACATTTGCTTAGAAAACATTTAAATAATATGTTGGTTGACATACTAGGTGTTACTTCCCTCATTATAGCATGCTAGAGAATTATTTTTTTTGCAGCCTATCAATTCTCTCACTCAATTAGTGTATATATATACTTATGTTTGTAACATTGCAATTACACTCATTGAAATCATCAAATTCATTACCATATATGGTAATAATTCTGGTTTCATCAAATTATTACTTTTTGTCTTTTTCTCACCTATGACCAAACAAATGTACATAGCATTGTCTTTTACACTCCTATTTTATATTTTATTTTACAACGCAATTTTTTTGTTCTAAAACGCACCTAAATCATCTCATTAAAACTCAAAATTCATTATCAAAGTGACCGTAAAGACAAAAAGTCAAAGTGAAGAGAAGTGTATATTCTGCTGAAACTGATTGTGTTTTCTTAAAATTAATAATTTTGTTTAAATTAAACAAGGAATTTATAAATAATATAAATTTTATAAAAAAAAAAGAAAAAATCCTTAACATATTGTGTTAATAGGAACAATAAATAAAGACATTGACAAAATTCTTTTAAGAGGAAATTATTATATCAATTATCTAGTAAAAATTTCGTTTATAATACAAGGTGAGAATTTTATTTCATTAGAAAAGCATGTGTCCAAAAATAATATAGGTTTTTTTTTTATTTTATTCCTTAAAGGAAATCATTTTCAATTTGGTCGTGGATTTCTCCTCGATCCAAAAATCATTTGGAAGACAACAAAAGTCTGGTTCAGTACCTAATTTCCAACACGTGGTGGAGGTTTCCACATGAACCACTAGGTTTTTTTCCGTGAAACACCAAAATCTAACATCTTCAGTTTCACCATGTGATCTTTGGTCATAATCCAGAATTTAAGAAAAATCACATTTTCACCCATCTAAAATTGCTAAAACGTTGATAAACTAATTCAAATTTCTAATTAATTAAACATATTTGAGATTTTCATATTAAACTATTTTCTAAACCTAAACTAATCATGCATTTAAAATAACCAAATTTTTCGTAGAACACGTTTTAAAAATTTAATCTAACTCTAATTAAAACTATTATTGCACAACATTAATTAATATAATTAAACCTAATTCATCATTTCTTTAAACAAATGAATATTACTTAAACAAAAAAAAAAAAGGAACAACAAAAATCGGATTGTGAATTAATATTATAACTTAACATTAAACTCTAAATTTTTGTATTATAAATCAAATTCAATATGTAAAAAAAAAAAAAACATTTAAAAGTATTAAAATCAAATATAAAAACATAACTTAAACACAATATATAATTTAAACATGAATTAACAGATGAAATAAACGACTATATTAACTTGAAATTAATTAAAATTATCTAATACTTTTAAATGTTTGAAATTAGTATTTAAAATCATAATGTAAAATAAAATTATAACTTAATTTATACTAACATAATTTTTCGAGTGTAACTTAAAATATCTTTATATTATTTTATTATTTGCTAAACCTACATCTTAGAATACCTTCAATTGCAAGAAAAAGTTTTTTTTTTACAAGCAACAACAACATCACCATCATTATGAATTGATTGCTGGGCCCTACAATCGGAGCATCGTGAAATGGAACATGAATTATATTTTGGTTGTGAGTAAATTATAAAACCATTTATACTTGTAATTATTATCATAAGTAATTCTCTAATAATTTACTATAAGTAATTCTCTTTTTTTTTGTTTGGTTCATTTACCACTTTGTTTCTTCATACACATTTTTTGTTTTTGTTTTCTTTAATTTCTTTTTCATTCATGTAATTCTGTTTTTATGAATGAATAATTATGATCTTTATTTTGTTTACATTATGATCTTTTTATTTTCTTATTTTTTTTCTCTCAATAAATACTTTTAATTGTTGTTATGAAATATAAAAAGATGCAATTTTAATTTTCAACTATATGGGAAGGATAGACAAGACAAAATGTTTCTTTTGTAGATAAATAATAATGTCATTTTAGGGACAGAAATTAAATTCAGGGTATGTGTTCTGTCACGGCGTCTGGCCGTCTATTAGTCAGTAGGGAGGGAAAAATGTACCCCAATTGGCACAACATCTTGCCATCATGATCAATATGTTTGTTATTTAAAATATTTGATTTTTTTTAGATACACTCTGTGGTAGTTTAAGCAAAGAGTGTATTATATGTTAAGCGTCTATGAAACCGGGTTAAGAACCATTAATACCACTGAGCTAGCTAACATCATGATTTTGCCCTTAACCAAGTATTCTAACAAATATTACTATCTTTTCTATCACGGCGAATCTTCGACAATTGTTGTTATTTGTTCGTATACGACGCGTAACACTGTGTTCAAAACTCTTATAACTAAAAGTATGTTTGTATGCTGCTTTTCGTATTTGGAAGATACGAGCACTTAAGTGGCTGCAGACAGGTCACGCAAAGTATTTAAATCAGTTTGTTTTTTTTTTTTTTTTGGTTTTAACATTTCTCATACTGTGTGTTCTCTTGTTCATTTATGTTCAATAAAAGTACTTGACGTTCATTTATGTTTGCAACAAAATGACTGATGTTGAAACTTCAATGTAAAGTAATTGTTTCAATTAATTTTTTTTTGCTACTCGTATGCAAGAACTTTACATTTTTTTATGGGTGTTAAAAGTGTATTTTTGCAATATTTTTGTATTGCCAATGTATTTATAGTTTTTTTTTTTTTTGCTGTTGAATTAAAGTTATTTGCGATGCGATGATGAGGTTGTTATTTTTTGCAAATTTTACAGGGAGCTGTCAATTAAGCAGCAACAAGAATAATTTTCCAACATTTTTAAAAAGATATTTAAATAAGTAAGATGTGCGTTTTATTATAAGTATGTAGGTCATGTAGGCACACTTATTTGTATATTCATTGTGTCTAAATGATAATCGAACTACCAGACCTTATAACACAAAGGTATGTTTGACTTTTAAGATGGCACTAAGTACATTCGTATTGAGAAACTGTTGAACTGTCTCATATTTATTGTTAGTTGGTCCGTATGGGCAAAATCCATTCAATTAAGTATACAATTCACAGTAAGTCTATTAGAAATTAAATCGAGTTCCTACCAAAACCTACCTCCGAATCCAACGAACTCTACATGTCATATAATTGGTAATAGTGGATCATTTGTGTTCCATATTCCTGAAAAATCATTATTTGATCATATTCGATAACGCAACCAAAAGGTTTCATATTTATCCCTATGCACAGTTTCGTTAATATTTTGTATTATCATAGAGAAATCATGTATCAAATTTCAACAACTTTGGAATATAATTAAGACCTTCAGAGAATGTTGCTGAACTATTGCCTGTTTCTATCTTTAAACTATCATTGAAAAACTGAGACCGCATTATGCCGAAGAAGAAAATTTGCAGCAGAGTTAAGTTTGGTTAGGTTTCCAGGCAGCCGCGAAATTGAAGAATAGAAGAACAGCTCACGTGGGTCCAAGCAATGGTCCCTTTGTGTTACCTGGGAGTAGAAAGTTAGAAAAAAAAGGAGGGACAAATAGAAATGAAAAGGGAGAAGGGAAAGATTGAAAAAGTTAAGAGGAAGATGTTCGAAGGAAGAGAGTTAGCGGTTATTAGGTTACCCTAGAGACCAGACTTGGGGTCTTTTCAACCAATTACTACTCCTTATAAAGGTATTAATGCCATCAAGCTTCATATTGGAGAGCTCGGAAAGACTATTTATGGAACGATGTCCCAGAAACCGTAAGCCTAGATCTCCTCATGCCGGACAGTAACAAAGAAGATGAAAAATTGTCTCATTCTCCTGCTCGTTTTGACAACTTCTGCAGAAGTCGTTGTAGGGCAAGCCAAGTATCCTCGCGTGGTTGCCAAAAGTGCAGTGTCCGGTAATAACCGCCACTACGCCACTCAGTTGTGAGCGTGTCAAGCCAAGAAGATATGTTGTTCGCCCACGATTCAGTCGGGCCATATCGTTCTGGTTATAGTGCATATGGGTTCATAACCCCATCTTGTCTGAGTGAGCTCACAGTAGAAGTTACTAATTTGTAGCTTGCATTTGGATAACGGAATCCCACATAAGAAATCTATGTTTCCGTCAGGCCTTTTTTCGCCAAATCATCAGCAACGTAGTTGCCTGTAGCATCTCCGTATCCCCGTTCCCACTTGAGTACGACTGTTGAATGTCTCGCTATCCTGTTTAAGGATGCCTGGCATTCCTGGTTCAAATTATATGTTGTGTATACACCTGTTAGAGATTTTATTGCGGCCTGACTGTCAGTATATATACGAATATCCCAGCCTGATATCTTGTTATAACTGCGCCAATTAGCCGCCCTTTCGATGGCGGATATTTCTGAATTATGCTACATTCATTTGGAAGTCTAAAAGATAACCTAATGTCCCTTCATATAACCGTCTGTATAGACTGAGAGACCCGTTGTGTCATGTAAAGGTCCGTCCATTGCTTCCGTATTATACGGAATTGAGAAACCGAAATTCCTCGCCAAGAAGGGCCCAGAAATGCAGTAATCGATATTATCCGGAAGAGTCTGAATACTACCTATTATGCTAGCGTAACCGTATGGAACATGTTTCCACTCCCCAATCGCGTTTAGCCTAAAGGCAGAGGTAATTGCCATTTTTCTTGCCATTAGATCCACGGGGATCTAGTTCAATATAGTAAAGATCGACTTTGTTGTGGTCGTTCTTAGAGCTCCTGTTATCAGGATTGTCATTCTTCTCATAATTCTCTCGAATAGTATGTAAGTTGAGCCATTATCTAAAGCCCTCCACCAGACAGAAACTCAGTTATATCTGTCTTTTGTTTTGATCTCAAAGATCCGGTGTAGTTAATATGTAATTTGTTTGCTGCCCCAAATTAGCACCATATTGGTTATGTGGTCGTTATTAATTCTATCTGACTTCTTTGGTCTTATACCCGACTTATTGAAGTGTGCTTGACCAAAATATCAAGGGTGGTGTATATAGTATTATTTGGAGACTAAAAGAGTAGAATTAATCGTTCAAAGAATCGAAAGAACCACTCTTCTATATGTATTATTTACCATTGAATTGCCATATTCCCTTTATGAAGCAGCAGATATGTCATGTTCTACAACCATCGATATCTTCTAATCCATGCTGGAATAGTCGACTTATCATCATGGTCCTATGTCGCCCTGGAAATGATAAATAAGCTCTGCAGTCTTAGTATTATTTGCAGACTGAAGGAGTAGAATTCATCGTTCAATTATTCGATAGAACCACCTTTCTATGTATATTAAGTATTTACCATTGAACTGCCATATTCACTTTATGAAGCAGAAGATATATCATGCTCTACAACCATCGATATCTTCTAATCCATGCTGGAGTAGTCGACTTTTCATCGCCCTGGAAATTATAGACAATAAGCTCTGCAGTCTGATCTGCTAATGCAGGATTGGTTAGTCCTGAGTAAGATTTTCTCTAAATCAACCATGTGGTAGTGACTGAGTGGTGGTTTCACTAATATTTCCCGTTTCTCCAGGAATAGTTCAGCAATCGAACTTCCAACACAGTCTTACCTCGCAGTGTTTCATCAACAGGTTCAGGGATCTTTTACAGTCATTTACCAGGCACTTCGGATTTTATAGTCTGATCTGCTGATACAAAATTGATTAATACTGATCAGCATTTTCACCAAAACATACTGTGATAGTGGCTGTTTGGTAGTTTCATCAATGTCTGACGTTCTTCTAGAGATATTTAAGATCCATGCCTTATAAGCTCATTAGCAATCTCGTTTCCCACAATATTGCACTGTCCTAGAACCCATCAGAGTCTTATTTTGTAGTGTTTCATCAATACGTTCAGCGATCTTATATAGTAAATTACCCTAAATTACATTTTTCAACACGAAATCCGAAGCTTTTTGGATTGCCAGGACTACAAGACACTATATACATACGGAAGTTTAATCTACTAGTATACACCCCCAATATGTAGGCATCTTTGAGATATGTATATCGTGTATCTCTATTAGTGATGTTCCACCAAAGTTAATTTATCTGAATATACATTTCTAATTGCTTTTATTAACAGGGCAGGTTGCATAGCTAAATAATATTTTCACTTTCTATCCTAATATAACATCCACCAACTTTATGGTAAACAAATATTTATTCACTACATCTAACTCAATTACCAAGGTTAGCAAAATGAAAATACATTATACTTGGCCTAGTTGAATGACCCAAGCAAAACACATTTATGATTCTGAAAAAAAACAAACCTATTAATACATCCCTTAGTTGCCCTTTATTTATAACGATAATTTATTTAACTTACAAAAAAATCTTGGTTACTTTTTGCATAAGATCTACTGCTCTAAGCAGCGTTATTAAGTGAAAAGCATAAAAACTTAATTTCAACTAAATTAAACCCACTTACCTCTTCTACTTTGACTGATGTACGGCAATATGAAATGATTACAAAAACCAACAAAAAGAACATTTACCACAACGATGTATACGAAAAATGGGTGAAACATATAAAACGAATGAATTAAGACAAGTCACGCAATATGCACGTTTATGATAAAAAAAAATCCTTTTATTTTAAGCTGTTCAAGAAAAAAAAAAGAGTACTAATATCCTGTTTAATGTTTTTTATCACTTCTTTTATATTCCTTTATTTCGTTTTTCTTATGCTTATTTACTTTTCATTTCGTTTCATTTTTGTTTCCTTAATTATATTTAAACCACAGTGTGAATTGTTGTTACGCCATTTGGGACCCGCACCGGCCGTGTACATCAATAATACAACACCACAGTTGTCATCATTAATCTCCACCGACAAGGACAGCGGCATGGGTAGTCCAGTAGGCAGTGCACGTAGTGCGAAATTTCGTCGTCGCAAGCATAAATCATCACAATGGCTGGCACAGGCCAATACACTGCATCCGAAATTATCACGCTGTACGGGGAATGAGCGTCTGATGAAAATTATTCTCGCCCAGGATGAGACAATACAACGACAATTGTCCTTGTTACGGTAGGTTTTCGATTAAATTACTACTACAGCAGCAACAGCTCTACATGTTTATTGTACATACACACAAAACACGCCACCCATAAACAAACCAAACATAAATTTATTTTAAATGACACACACAAAAATTCCATCATATATTTACAAAGATACGAAATAACCATTCTACTGGGATATTATTGTGTGTGCTATAATTGTATTGTATTTGTAATAGAGATGGAAGTGTGACTTGATTTTGTTTAAAGTGTATTTCTACTTTTATAATATTTGGCATGTGGAACATAGCATAGTTCGCAATTGACCATAGCTTCCTTATAGATCACACCCACTTTATAAAAGTAAGTCGTCTGTAACAGAAAACACATTGTCAAAGGTCTATGAACCTTATGTCTAGCCAGAAAGTGTCATAGTGTTTTATTTAAGAAAAATATTGAAATATTTGATAAGATTTCCTCAACTAAATAGATCTCGAAGTGACTGAATTGCTAGCTTGATATGGACATTTTAAACTCTGGTCTACTGCAAACTCTGACTTCGCATAGTTAACAGTTTTTAGAAATCATCAAGTTATACAGCTTACTCCGCTCCCGTACCTTTGTAAGGGTAAGAAAAAGAGGGAAAGTTAAAGAAAAGAAAAGAAAAGAAAAGAAAAGGAGAGAATACGTAAATAAATGAAGGTACACAGAGAAAACAGATTCGTAATAACAACCGAATTTGTTGACAATCGAATGATTCGGTAGTATAAATAGAACTTTTCGGTTCCATAAACAGAAAGTCACTTGATGAAGAAGAATTTCATTTGAAGCAACCACATTTTGGTTTCCCCGTTCAAAGGCAACCCAAGTCTCCTAGCATGATTGCCTAATTTACACAAGCAGTTAATCACCGCCACCATGTTGATCAGTTGTGACCGATGCAGTCAAATAAGGTGAACTTAGGATATATCTTGCAGGTAGGTTCACTCCCCCAAATTATATGAGCGAGATAGTAAGCATCACTAAAACGTTGCTAACAGGTAGAGAAAGGAATGCCACATAGGAGGTCTATATCACCACATTAAGACCAAATCGCCTCTTTTTACCAAATAATCAGCCAAACATATCCGACATTCCCGGACGAGACTTGATGTTGTACTTATATACACTTGTCTGGGAATTTATCTCAGCTTGGCTATTAATTTATACACGAATATCCCTAGCCGATATTCTGTTATATCTAAGCCAGTTATCCACTGAAGTTTCTCGAGATGAAAGGCCTAGGAGTGCAACAATCAATGTGATCCGAAAGATCCGGTATACTTAAAATAAAACTTATATCAATATGATCCTGAAAAACATGTCCAATACAACTTTCCTGACTAGTACTGCGTATGTGATTTCTTTGAAGTCGTAATCAGGGCTCCTATAATCAGTATTTTAATTCTCCTTAATACCTTCTTTAAGAGTATGCAGGTTGGGGACCTGTCCAGGGATTTCAACCAGTTAGAGACCGCATAAAATAGATAAGGACTGAGATCGAAGAAACCTTAACACAGGTTTTTCTTTTGATCAAGTTACCTTTGTAAAACATGTCAGTTATTATGTTAAATGTCAATTATGTTCAGTTTTTGTTAATCTTATAAAAATGAGGACGAGAAAATAGTGCGTAATAAAATTATTAAATATTTTCAACAAAACCCAACTTGGTCTACAAAAAGTTGGCAAAGCATTCAAAGGTCTGCCGTCAAACTGTTTCCAATGTTATTAAACAGTACCGGGAGAACTTTTCCGTTGATAGAAAACATGGTTCAGGTAGAAGGAATGGTCCACATGATGTTTCTAAAGCCAATAAAATAGAAAGCATTTTCTAAAGAGCTCCTAACACATCTGGTAGGAAAGCAGTCCGGTTAGCTCAATACTCGGACTATTTGCTACGAAAAGTCAAATTTTATAAAAAAATATATCTGCTGCATAATGGATGACGAAACGTATGTTCTGGAAAATTTTGTCGCAGCTTCTGGGTCAATATTTTTATGTTGCTGATGATCGAGGGAATATTGTAGAAAAGTTTAGGACCCAAAAGTAGACAAAATTTCCCAATAAGTTCTTGTCATGGCAAGCAACATGCAGATGCGGCAAAATAAGCAAACATTTGTTACAAAGGGTTCTATAAATACCAAAATTTACATCATGAAATGTTTACAAAAGAGGATGCTTCCATTCGTAAGACTTCTTAATGTGTCCACTTATTTTTGACCTGGTTTAGCATTCTGTCACTATGGTAAGCAAGGTCTTGAGTGGTGCAAGAACAATAATGTGTTATTTGTACCAAGAATGGCAAATCCTCCAAACTGCCTGGAGCTAAGGCCAGTAGAAAGATAATAGTCTCTTGTTAAAAGAGAATTGAAGAGTATATAAGAGGTGTCCAAAAGTGTGGTAGATTTTAAATGGAGATGAACTTCCTGGTCGAATAAAGTGAGAGAAAGTACTATAAAAACCTCAATGGAAGAGTTTTCGGAAAAGGTTAACAAATTCATCAGTATTGATTGGAACTATAAAAATAGTATTTTTTGTAAGTTGTAATAATAATTTCAATCAAATAAAAAAATCCAAAACATAGGTTTAGTGATTTCTTTTTTATTAACATTTATGTATGTTAAGATTTTTTCGATCTCACGCCTTAGTTCGCACTTCTTTAAGTGGTACTCAATTCTATGCCGATGGCTTTCTTATAGACATACATTTGACGATCTTGAGTGTAGGAATATTGAATGTACTCGAAAACAATACAAGTTTAGTTTTGGTCGGATTCGCACTTAGTCCTATTTCGTTGCTACATAGTCTCCGATGTGATATTAAATATCTGACACCGCTACAGCTTATGGCAAAATTTACACAAATTTCCATCAGGGTATTTATTTTGATCTAAGCAATAATAATCTGAAATTGTAGAAAAGTATTAGGCTGTTGACAAAATTGTGTACTTTTAACAATAAAGTTATTCTTAAGTTTCACAGCCGCTGTGGAATGAGTTATCATGTCTGATATAGCTCAAATTATTATAAATATATTTTAATACTACTTAAGTGTCCGATCAGCACTCTCTTCAGTTGGTAGAAGCAACCATATATCACCACAAGTGCTGGTTATTGGAGGTTGTTTTTATAGGCACTATATAATAATAGTTCTCTTTTTAAAATGCAGTGAAATGTATTCAAGTCACCCATCCATCTCCATCAAACATTCGCTAACACAATTTTCCACAAGCTTGATATTACTGTCATATACGAATAGTATAACAACCATTGTGTTGGTCATAATTAAAAGAAACTGCTTGTATAATTAATTGGGTTTTTACTTAACTTTTTATCTTTTATTTCCGTTTTTTGTTTTCATTTTCATTTGATTTTCACGTCCACAGTGAAAAGGAACGTCAAATTACCAAGATTGAAGAGGAGAAACATCGTAAACGTGAACGTGAGTTGGGTAAAAACTACTTGCTGGAAACCTATTTAAATGGTTTAGATGAAGCCGAATGCGAACCGGAAATACAAGATGGTGAAGAGATTTTTATAGGTAAGTACAAGTACAATATGATGATGAATTTTCTTCTCGTCTAACATGAGCAGGCAACATGAAAACTAAAACCAAAAATTATTATTTTTTTTTTATTTCTTAGATCTATTATAGGGCAGGGAATATACACGTATGAGATTTTTTGACATGTTTTGACATTTAATACGTGTTACATGCATGTCTTAGATTCCACATCAATAACAAAGATTGACACAATTTTAAATTGGTACAGATGTTGTCCTGTTTTTGTGTGTTTTTTTTTATATTTTGTTTTTCGGGAAACAAGTACATCTTGTTATTTTATATTATGTTGTAGCCATAAATCACTTGAATTATTTAAGAGTACTTGAGATGTTTTGTGTTGTTTTTACGATAAGGTAAAGATAATTAAGATGTAATTGTGTGGAATATGCTTGAAGGTATTGTAGCAATTCTAATGGAGTCTCTTTAGTTTGGTATTTTAGGAAATATGTTTAGATGAGGCAAATGTTGACAGTGGGGGTAAATATAATTTAGGTATTTATACACTATATCACTATAGTGGGGAGGGTATATTTTGTTTGTGCTGATATTTGTAACGTCTAAAAATAATTGTCTAACACTCACATTAAAGTATGTCTGTCCGTCTGGCTGGCTGGTTGTCGTTGTAAAATCTGTACGGAAAGTACATGATTCAATTCTGAATATATTTCGATAACATTTGGTGCATCTGTTTTTTATGACTTTTTTGTAATATTGGGTATATGATTTGTAGAACGCGGTTTTGTTTTCAATAACGTATAAGTCATTTTGAAGGGTACATATCTATCATTTATTCTTATTTAGTTATTAAGTATTATAGTGTTAAAAACAAAGTTTTATTTTGCTTCGAAAATATCGAAATTTGCACCAACAAAGCGTCATGTTGCTTCACTTCTTTAGTTTGAAAAATGTGCCGCTGAAGCACACCGATTGCTCACTGAAGCTTATGGTGAATATGTTTTATAGGCTTCAACATGCGAGAGATGATTTGCTCTGTTCTGAAGTGGTCAGCCAAAAAGTTTGAAGATCATGAATTGGAGGCATTACTCCATGAAGAGATGGTTCTCAAACATAACAAGAGCTTGCAAAATCATTGGGAGCTACTGAAGCAGTAATTTCAAAATGAGAGAGAGACATTGAAAATCCTTGAAGGACTATTTTGCATGTCCAAAATTATGTTTGAACGCTACAAAAGAAAAACAATTTTGCATTGAATCATTACTTGCGATGAAAAATTGATTCATTATAATAACCCGAAGGTTAGGAGATCGTATGTGAAGCTTGGCCAACCAGCCGAATTATTTTTTTTAAACAAACACAAACTACGAAGCGTTTTGCTTGTCTGCAGATACACCAAGAGTCTCTGTCGGGAATCAAACCCGCAACCCTCAGATTGATAGTCCAGCACACTATCGTGTAGTCTATCGGGGCACCCAAATCATCGATACCAAAGCCAAATATCCATGGCACTAAGGTAATTCTTTGTATTTGGTAAAAAAGTCCAGAATATGAGGCCAGTCATAAAACCGTAATATTCCATCATTGCATTGCTCGGCCACATGTTGCAGTGCCTGTTAAAAAGTATTTAGAATGAAGTAGTTGGGAAGTTTTTTAGTCCAGACTATGTCCTGTCAGACTACCATTTGTTTATAGCGATGCAGAATGCAGATGCAGAGATGGAGTAATCGATATTGGCTTGTTTCATGCTTGCCCTCAAAAAGATGAGGAGTTCGTTTGGGTCGGAATCCATATGTTGCCAGAAAGATGTGAAAAGGTCATAGCTAACAATGACCAATACTTTGAATACATTTATATTGTACAAATGTTTCAAAATAAAATCTAAAAATTTTAAAAAATCCCGCATTTATTATAAATGTCCAAATTTTATATAAAAAAATCACATCAAAAATTGTTTATGGGTTTATAATTGACCATAGCTCCCAAATAAAGCCCTCTTCTGACTTTAAAGAGCATAAATCTTTTAAAAATCTTGGTATCTGAATAAATGGAAATTAAAATGTGTCTTCCCGAAGATATATATGCTGTATTGTTTTATAGTCTAAATTAAAACAATCAAAAATATTCTTAATAAAACGCATCTAACAATAATGATGGGTTCTCGTTGTAAAAGGCCAGTGCCATCAAAAACATTTTTACCATAAACCCACTTTTTATTTATTTACTGATTTTTTATTATGGTTGTGCTATTATACCTTTAGTTTCTACATTACGACATTGTTTGTTTAGGTCCTATAAAAATATTTACACTCGTTAAAATTTACCACAATGTATTGCAGACATTGCACACAATCACACACATGAAATTCAATAAGAAAAAAGATATTTCCCACAAAACAACAGTTAACATAATAATTATGTTATAAATATAAAAATTATATGGAATGATACGATGTGATTATATAAACATTCGTTGGAAAGTAAGTAAGCGGTAACCATTTTTCCCCAAAAATTAATTCAATTTCCGTTAAGTGTCAGGCAAAAAAAGGGATTTCATATGAGTTTTTTGCGGCTTAATTTTGGTTTAAAAAAAATGTAATTTTATTACATTTAATTTTAGCAACATTATTTCTGGCAATTTTTATTGGTAATACTTACAATAGGAAACGTGTTGTAGCACGTTTTATATTGTATAGATTTTTTTATTGACTAAAGCCAGAGGCTGTTAAATAATCAGCGGAAAGATGTGTACTTTTTTAATATTAATTCGTTAGACGTATTCTTAAACATTTTAGTATGATTGTGTTGATAAACATGCAGTGACACAATGGGATGGTGCAAAATGGTTCCATGTAAATTTCTTTTATGAAATTATTGGAACTCTTAGCAGTAGCTGCTATGGAAGTATTGGTATGAAAATATAGTTTTAGCATTTTTCTGATATTATTTATTTATTTCTAAAGCCTTTTGCGAAAAGGTTTCCTGATAATCTGGTCTAAACAATAAAGTAGCATAGAATTAAAAAAACATATAAAAAAGGTTATAGAATTGATGTCGATGCAGATACAAAAATTCTGTAGTTCAGTCATACATGGACTGAGAAAACCCGTTCACTAGTTTTGCCAATAAAAATAAAAGTTTCGTCTATGCTGTTCAGTACAATCACGTCCATATCCTAGGTTTTGGGAAATGATTATCTTTACAGACAAATGCTAGTTAAACCTTTTTTGAAACGACGGTAACGCAAGAGTTTGAAGTTAGTTTTGAGCTTAGAACAAAAAAGTGAAATATATTGAAGAAATTAAATGTACTCTCTAAATGAAATAATCGCTGATAAATTTCTTCCCCATATATGAAATCTTAAATAGTTGAGTACTTCCACTTGTATTACTTATATGCTTATTAATGACATGGTTCAATTTATCTATCGTGAAAACAACAATAAAAGTTCTAAAAGTCAGCAAATCACCTGGTTAGGATAACATTTATTCCACAATGACAGGTAATGTGGGAATTCAGCTCTGAGAAATGCTATGTTTACTTTTGAGTTCTAAGTATTTGATCCTTCCCCACCTCATGGAAAATATTAGATATAGTTATGATACCCTATACCTTAGTTTGAGAGCCGGTTACCACACTTAACTCTAATTAAAATATTCCTGACCATCTATTTGGTTTCAGAAGAAAAATGATTGTATTACAGCTCTGCAATAAAAGGACAACTTCCGAAAATCACTTTAACGAGCATAAATCTCATAAAAATTTTGGAATTCAAATAAAATTTCACAAAAATATGATTTTTATAGAAAGAAGTCAGGTCATCTAATTTCAGGATTGGTTCATAATTGGTGATAACTGTGGAAAATCACTTTTACGTTATACAATCTTAAAAATGTTGTTATCCACATACAATTCAATAAAAATAAGTTTCCTATAGAAATCACGCGGCCTAATTTCAGGACGATCGATCCATAATTGCTCGTATCTCCCAAATCCTTTGTTTTGGATGACACAAGCACATCTCTTAAGCATAAAATATATTAGGTTTTTTATGGTGTCTTGAGATATTCCTTTCCATGCTATAATAACGCCACGAAATATATCGTGAAAATTGCCAATCCTTATTTCTGCAATTTTTACGATTTCTTTTCATATTATCAATAGGATTGAGATCTGGAGATTGAGCTCTGTAGCCATGTCTTACAAGCTTTGGAGGTGTGCTTAGGATCGTTATCCTATTGGAAACTCCCTATAAGTGGCATCTCTTCACTGGCATAAGGCAACATTACATCTTTCAATATATCACGGTACATGAATTGGCCCAATTCCATGACCAGCAAATCAACCCCAGACCTCCATGTTTAATTGTTCCTTTGAAATACTTAGGATTCAGTTTTTCTCCTTTTCGTCTGCGTACACGCCTTATTCCATCGGAACTTTTTAATTTGTACTTGGATTCGTCAGAGAACAGTACTGTTTTCCATGTTTAGACACTCCAGTCAGGCTTTTTCGTTCATAGCTGATATAAACGGTTTTTTTTTGCTGGTCGTCGGCTGAATATTCCTGCTTGTACTGCTCTTTTACGGATTGTTCTTTCGCTAACGCATAATCTTAAACTTGTTCTTACTTAACTTGCAGATGCTATTTGCATTGCTGGTTTGATCAAGGAATCAACATATCGTGTGGTTTTACAAGGACGTCCTCCAGAATGCGCCGGTGATATACGACCAGTCTACAAAAACTTTGTAATTAGCCGGGAAATAACTGATCTGTTAATTGAATATTGTTAACTCAATTCATGTCATGATAAGTCTTCAATAGCTTTAACTTTAAATTTACTGAAGTACTTATTCCTTGCCATCCATTGTTTTTTTCACAATAAACTGTATAGAACTTAAATTATACAGACTATGCCTTTCTTTATTTTTATCTTCTGGAATTTTTAAATGCATCCCTTGTGAGTACCATTTACTGATATTGCAAATATGCAGTAGCATAGTAAAATTTTTAAACATCTTATAACGGAGTGCTTTTGTTTTGTCCGACGCGTTTTGTGTTTTTGTATGTTTTATAGTTTTAAATTAATTGTTCATAAAATTATCCTTTACTAAATGAATACTATATTAACATTAACAATATAAGTTAATAAAATATATACAAAATACATTCCAAAAAAACCTTTTTTATCCAAAGAATTATGAAATGAAAAAATCCATTGAGGGGATGCTTTAGTTAAGGCCGATACTGTTTGAAGGTAAAAACTATAATAATATATATATAAAAAAATTTATATATTTACCATTTATTCATTTAGATACATCATTTCACATACGATTCTAAGAAAGTCTAGCTAGGTCCGTCTGTCTGTTGAAAACACGATAGCGCTGGCTGAAATTATCCACAAATACTCCAGGTTTGTTTGGTAATGAAAATGGGACATATCTGTCCATGACTTCAACTAGCCCCCATAAAAATGTTCCCCTGGAATACTGTTGATTGTGCGGCAATCCTGATCAAGTTTTGGACAAACTAGTTCTAAGTACTTTGAAATTATGAGGTGAAGTGTGGCTAAAATCGGGCAACTGTTATCCCTAGTCCCTATATAAGGTTCCCCTCAGAAAATGACTTGAACATTCATAATTATCTTATAATAATTAATATCGTGATAAAATTGATATAATCAAGTTTTCGATGAACCTAAATATTTCTACCACTTTTCGTGAGTATCGGTACATAAGTGATCCTAGCCCCCATATAACCTCTATTTCAGAAATATATTTTATTTTCACATATTGGTGCTGGGTATACAATATTCGTCACAGCTGAATATTACACTCTTACTTGTTTCCAAAGAAATTCTTTTATAGTAACAAAAACACTATTTTTATTGTACACAATAAACAATACAAATTAATTAAATTCATCTGAAAGAACAAATGTCTCATGCGTGAAATAAGTGAATTCAACTAATTTGCCATGACTTTCAAGTCACCTGTTAATATTTCTCTGTTGTGTGTGTCATGCTTTCGTTAAAATGATGCAGCATTTGCTTTTTGTTTGATCTGATTGCCTTTATGTGTTACTGTTAAGTAGGAATGAAGAGCATAACAGAATATGATAAAGTCTACTGTGAAAATTGTCGTCACGTTAAACAATTATTTTTTTTTTTATATAAAAAATATTGGAATTTTTAATCAAAAAAAAAAAAAAAAAAAATTAAATCATAATTTTTTGTACAAAGATTTCATCGAAAATTTACAGATGCAACTTATCATTGCCAAACACGTTAATAAATCTCCCCGTTTGGTGTAAAATGTAGAAAACATCTGACAGCCCTGTTGCCAATTTCTTTGTAATATGTTGCGTATGAGTAATAAGTAATTAATTTCTTCAACACTCATATTACTCATACGTATAATTAATCATCAGGAATTTAGTTAGAGCCGATTTACATTGGGCATTAATTGTAGCAATTTTATATCAATTTTCATTTAAAATTGCTTCGAAACCCCTTTCTGGTTTTCATAATAATATTAGACAACTAACAACAATTCAAAAATAAACTACAATTGCAAGCCATGCGACATCGTGCAATAAAAAAGTTGCCAGTGTAAATAGGCTTGGTTTTATATGCCTTCAGGCGATTATGAATTTTTATATCTATATTTTCATTACATTTCTGTGATGTTTGTTTGTTTTTTCATCCAATCTTCATTTATAATTCAGTATGTTTACGTATTCAGGTTAAAGCTATGTCTGTGAAGTTTTTCAGTAGTTGTGTGCGTAATTTTAATAAAAAAAGAAAATTTTTTTGCATAAAATAAATCTTATCAATAATATACCCAAAAGTACAGTTTTATCACCATCATCATCCTACTTAAATCTGTTTGGGTTTATTGTACGAATTTTTTGTCCTTTGGCAAAATGGTTATAAAAACCATAAAAAAACATATTAAGGTGAGTTGAATTGCTGTCCTTGAGTTTTTTGTAAAGAAAATATATTTTAGGCATTTTTATGATCGATTTCATCCTTCATGAAGCTACATTAGGTGTGCATTGATGGGTGTGAGTAAATTTTAGATTAAAATTAACAAAGCAGTGTAAAGAAATAACAGCATGTTTCTACTTCCGTTGTTTATTAAGTATTTTTAACATGAAGATTTTTTTGATTTTTTTGGAATAATTTATTATGCAAGTTTTATATTGAATTTTGTATAATGCAATTTTAGCTAAATTACATCCACCCTTATTGATACATTTTCAATATTTTTATTATCTTTGTTATCGTCTGTGCTTATGCTTATGAATGTAAATACTCGTACATAAAATATTTCATATTGAATCCTTTTCAATATGCTGAGAAATCTTTTATAAAAATACGCATTAAATCTGGTAGACAAATTTAATGGTGGCAAATAAATTGTTTAGCCCTGAGACTTGTTTCTATCTTAATAATAACAATCTTAATAATCTTTTATTTTGTTGGGCATTAAATCTAAAGTATACACTCAAACAGGTGTTGTACAACATCCAACAACCAAATTTAGGTTCCTGATGTTTTATATAAACTCCAAATAGATATATATATATATAGGTTTCCCTTGATATTGGAACGAATTTGAGTCGGTACCAATCCGTATGCCAAAAAACTCACTTGTTCGCATTTTGAACTGGTGGCGACATTGTTCCATATTTCCAACTTATTTTGGCCAGAATTTAAAAAAATATATGTCATTCCCAACGTTTAAATAATGACAATTTTAATTTCGTTGTTTTAAATCACTCTAAAAGTGTTAATTCACAGTGATGTACTCTGAAGGGAATGAATTGGTGCATGCGAAGAAAGGAATACATTCCAGCATATGAAAAAATGGTACATACCAAATTTTCATATCGTTCGTTAAAACAAGTAGGCCGCGGTTTACTGTACTATTAAAGTTCATTTATATTATCAATCGATGATAAACAATGAATATGATATATCCATGTAATATCTATTAAAAAAAATATTTTGAATAACTTCGCGTTCCGTGAATTCATAATCATGGCTTCAGCAAATGCATCGCAGTGCACCTTCACCGAGAGTTGCAGTGACACTCCAATAGCATATAGAAAGACTAGAAGCTAATTGCTTCCGAATGGCTCGATCAAGTGACAGAATTGACTTAAAGTTGTAGGCAGTTCATTACAATAAGGATGATGACTACAGCAATCGCGAGGATAAACTGATTGGCGCAATGAACAACCTTTGCTTACATTGCAGCGTCTTTATGTACCTACGGAATCCCCGGGAATGTACTGTTCGAACGCTAAAGTAGTTCAGCCAACAATTAGCGAGCCTCTTCTAAGTTACATTTCCGGCCACATTTATTATATGTACCATGGCGCAACTAAAATGGTAAACAACGTCGGCTTCAATCCCAACTTTAAAGTTCAAGGCCAAATGTATCACAGAATTGGATCATTGCTCCTGCTTCCCAATGATGATGCGAAGTTTTTTCAAATTTTTTTTTACTGGAAATGAAGCTACATACCGTTCTGCAAAAACATTCTCAAAACAGTTATTGGGCATCGGAAATGGAAAAATTAAAATTAATCTCGCCACAAATTAGATTTCGTTCCTTCCGAACTTCTGCTAAATGCAAATGAATATTCAAGTCGATGTCGACAAGGCATTCCCAAGTCTTTCAACCAACTATAAAAATTCGGTTTCGCTAAATGAGCAAATTCAATTGAAACTACCAGGCGAAACAATAAAATACAAATAGATTGTCACAGTAATGATCGAAGAACAAGCCGTCAATTTTCCTACTAAATTTTTTGAATTCATTGAAACCAGCCGGAATGCCACCAGATGTGGCATAATGCTTAATGCGATAATGCTTCTCCGCAACCTATACCTGGACAAAAGAGATATGAGTAAATGTAAAAGTTGATAATTGTGCAAAAATTTCATGGAAAACTGGAAATTATTTCATTGTGAATGTAATTAATATTATAATATTTTGCTCAATTTTCCTGTATTAAAAGTGTGTGAGTATAGGTTAGGTTAGGTTTCCAGGCAGCCGTGAAATTGAAGAATAGAAGAACAAGCAATGGTCCCTTGTGTTACCTGAAAGTAGTTAGAAAAAGAGGGACAGATAGAAATGAAAAGAGAGATGGGATCTTCTTCCCCTTCTCTCTCGAAGAAGGAAAGAAGGAGATTTTCAAAATTGCGTATCAATGAGTTAGCGGCTACTCTAGAGAGATTCCCATGTCTGGTCTTTTTAATCAATTACTACTTCTTATAAAGGCATGAATGCACTTAAGCCTCATTTTCGAGAGCTCAGAAAGACTATTTATGAAACGATGTCCCAGAAACCGTAAGCGTAGATCTCCTAATGCCGGACAGTAACAAAGAAGATACAAATTGTCACATCATCCTCCTCGTTTTGACAACTTCTGCAGAAGTCGTTGTAGGGCAAGCCAAGTCTCCTCGCGTGATTGCCAAAAGTGCAGTGACCGGTAATGACCGTCACCACACCACTCAATTGTGAGCGTGTCAAGCCAAAAAGATATGTTGTTCGTCCGCGATACAGTCGGGGCCATATCGTTCTGGTAATAGTACAGAACGATATGGCCTGAGCAAGCTCATTGTAGAAGTTACAAATGCGAAGCTTGCATTTGGATAACGGTATCCCACATAGAAAGTCTATGTCTCCGTCAGGCAGCATGGCGGCTTTAATCGCCAACTCATCAGCATCCTATTTAAGGATGCCCGGCATTCCTGGACCAAATTAGATGTTGTATATACACCTCTTAGAGATTTTGTTGCGGTCTGACGAATATCCCAGCCTTGATATCTTGTTATAACTGAGCCAGTTAGTCGCCCTTTTTATGGCTGATATTTCAGCCTGTGTAATGCTACAGATAACCTAGTTTCGAATTCCTGAATGTAGACACCTACGCCAACTCTATCTCCCTTCCTAGAGCCGTTCGTATAGACTGAGAGACCCGTTGTGTCGTGTAAAGGTCCGTCCATTGCTTCCGTGTTATGTGGAATTGAGAAACCAAAATTTCTCACCATGAAGGGCCTAGATATACAGTAATCGATATTATCCGGAAGATTCCGAATGCTACCTGTTATACTGGTGCGATTGTATGGAGCATGTATACACGCCCCAATCGCGTTTAGCCTAAAGGGCGAGGTGGATGCCATTTTTCATTTTTCTTAGAGCTCCTGTTATCAGGATTGCAATTCTTCTTAATAACATACAAATTGCATCTCGAATAGCATACAAATTGAGCCTTCCACCAGACAGAGACTCCATAGAATAGTGTCGGCTTAATGACCGCATCACATAGCCAGTTAATAAACTGGGGTTCAATACCCCATTGAGTACCTATCGCCTTCTTACAGACAAACATAGCCGTCAAGGCTAAGCTTGGTTAATACTGCACCACAAATTTCAATGTTAAAAAAGTTGTTTACTTTACTGAGTTTCGTTGCGGCCGCGCAAGGTCTCTACATCCGAAACGATTGAAAAAAGTCACGATTGGCTGATCGGAGATTGAAAGTGAGAGAGATTGTGGAAGCCATTGGCTCAGTGCTTTCAATTTTGAATGATCAATTGGCTATCAACCACAAACGCAATCTTGCTCTTATGTACAGTTTCAATGGCAAAAATCCATGAAATAGTCTACGAATTTCTCTTTTATCCACCGTATTCTCCAGATTTTGCTCGGAGTGACTATTTCTTGTTTCCAAACCTAAAGAAATGGTTCGACGGAAATAGATTTGACTACAACGATGAAATAATCACACAAACAGTCACCTATCTCGATGACCTCGATAAATCGATAAATAGATATTCAAAATATAACCCGTACTTTGGCTGGCACCTGAAAGAATTCCTGGATACTTCCCAAAGTGTAGGCTGTTCTGTTGATGGGTTGTCCCTATATGATAACATAACCTCTTTCGAGGTTATACATATGCAATGCACTGTACCTTCTTTATGAAATTTAAAATTTGTAAAATTTTCGAGCAAAAGTTTGTCGACACAACTTTACAAATAATTCTTATTAACTTTTATTCGTATTCATGAGATATATTGTATGAAATAACAAAACTATTTTCTGTTCGTTAATTTCTGATTAAAAAATAAATACATTTATTTCAATATGCCATAAAATTTCATTTAAAAATAAATTATTATTTTTTTATCTATGCTATAGTGAAGAAAAATGGCATTAATTTATGCCAATAATTTCCCAGTATTGTTAATTGTAATTCAACAGTTTTTCCGTTGTCTTCCATTTTCGTTGGTTTTTTTTTCAAATTTTAGTATTCCGATTTTTATTTACTTCAGTAATATTGTTTCTGATTAATTGCTTGTTTTCCATATAAAGGAAAGATAAATAAGAAAATCAACGAACACTTCAACTGTATGGGATGCAAAGAGTGGAATGGTGGAAGGTCAAGAAATGGTTTTTCCTGTTTTCTTCACATAATCTGGTAAGATAAGACTTTAGCCAGAATTTTTTGTTAAAAACATTTTCGTGTTGTTATGGATTCAGTGGAAATTATGGTTTATGTACACAGTAATAAAAGGCAGTTTTAAATACCCTATAGTTTAAATAAATATTTGGTCTTTTATTGAAGTAAAATGTAGTTGAAATTATTGTGGGTATATTTTAATGTTCACATTAAGAAGATGCTTTCATCTCTTCTATATAATCATATTAATAGTCAATTTTATATAGAATGCTAGCTGTTAGTTGTTACATTTAAAGACATTTAATGCAACTTACAATATTTAAATGTTGTTTGGTATATCGTTACTCCTCCAAATTCGCATTTTTTAGCCATTTTATATCTTTATGTACCACTAAGTGCACACAAGTGCCATCAAGTAAAATTGAGTACAAAAAGTACAGGGTTTTCCAACAAGAGGTGTTATTTTGGTATTCAAGGAAAAATGGCGTTTTATGAGATAAATGATCGGATGTTTATTTCATAATAAAGAGAAAGATATGCAGTTAATAATGAAAAACAACATCAGCCAAATGGCCACCACGACCACGCTTACAGGACCATATGCCTTTTATGAAATTTTCCATAATCAAATCGCAAAGTGGCTGCCCTATGACCTCGATAGCCTCACGAATTCTATCTTTGAGATCTTGAATCGTCGCTGGGCTGTTGGCGTAGACTTTTTCTTTCACGTGGCCCCAAA
The DNA here is from genome assembly GCA_942486065.2 of Calliphora vomitoria. Classification (NCBI taxonomy): domain Eukaryota; kingdom Metazoa; phylum Arthropoda; class Insecta; order Diptera; family Calliphoridae; genus Calliphora; species Calliphora vomitoria. The sequence continues at coordinate 59,900,862 of OW818031.2, forward strand.
GAAAGAAGTTGCAAGGTGTTAAATCACAAGATCTCGGTGGCCAATTGTGATCACCTCTTCGAGAGATAAACAGAGTCCGGAAATTTCTCTCGTAAAAGAGCAATGGTTTCGTTGCTTGTGTGGCACGTAGCGCCGTCTTGTTGAAAGTAAACATTGGCCAGATCAATATTATCCAACTCCGACCATAAGCAGCAGCAACACTTTGGGCTACAGCAGCAATATTCTCAGTTGTTCTCGAGCGACGTGCACGGGTTTTATTCTTCACATCACTAACTTGAATTTTAATAATTTCAATGCGTTGTTGAAGGGTGTATCTTTCCATTTTTAGTAATGGCGTAGTTTCAACTTGTCAAATGTCAAAGAATAAAAGCTTCAAAAGTGACATCTACCGAAAAACCGGGTGATTCAAAATAACACCTCTTGTTGGAAACCCCTTTACCATCAGAACAAAACAAAGAGCAAGATTCAAAGCTTTTGACTTCCGCGGTTGTAAAACAGCGAAAATATTATCCTGTGCTCTAAATTATCATGGAAACTGAATACTCAGCACAGGGTCAAGAAGGTAACTGCAGGTAAAACTACATCGTTGATGAACTATATAAGGTCCAGAAAACAGTTTGCATTGGCAAAAATGCAGCACTAAGAACTCATCATTCAAAGGCACTGAACACTATACTGAACCTTGTTCCAATTGACCTTCAAATACTGGACACCTCTGCCTGCAGCGCCACGAGGATTAATGTATCTTTATGTTGGAGATAGAAACCATATGAGCACATGGGTATTCTGGACCTACAGCTTCAGATCGTGAACTAACCTTTGGACTATATTACTCCTTATACTGATTTTGATAGGGTCTTCAAAGTCTTAGTTCCCTTCAGGAGTGAGTGGTGTAGGGGTAACCTCGTGTACGAATATGACACCAGAGTACATACAGACGGTCATAATATGAGGTGTTGTGTTGGTTTTCAAACAGTCCTTCGAATGAATGTAGTGCTTTTCAGTTTAAAATATTTATAATCATGGTAGCTTGTAATATACTATATGATCATAATACTCGCGGCAGTATTGGTATTTTTGTCGACAGTCAGGCGGCACTTTTGTAATTGAATGCCTATACTACTTCGTCTTCATTAGTCGAGCAATGTAAGAATGATCTGTCAAGTCTAGTTCGTCCATCTGATGTTAGTACCGCTAAGGACTATTAAAAGTATTATCTTCAGACACTTTCTTACCAAGGCTGAGAATAGATGGTGCAACTTAAATACACATAGGGTGGCCAAGCTTAAGTGGCTCTCTTTTAACGAAAACTGAACTAAGCAACTGATAACCTTTAATAGAAGGGATATAAGTATCAAGGTTGCTGGCAGTATTAAGTCGCCTTGGGCGCCCCTTTAACGACCATTGTCTAGCTGCAGGAACAGGAAAAAAGCGTAAGAAAAAAGTTTGAAGAAGCTCAGATTCCTGAGCAACTACATACTAGCCAACCTTCGATTGGGCGCGCATGGAACTACTACGTTAACCAACCTAACTAACCAACCATCCTATTTTGTTATTTCTTCACTCAGATAATAAGTAAACAAATTTACAAATTTGGATGATAATATGATTACTTCAGAACATAGTATGATCATGTATGACAATGATATTACTAATATTTGATCGTAAAATGGTATTTCATGATACTAATACTTAATATGTTAATATGTTTGTTGGATTATCATAAATCTTATCATAATATGTTGCTCTTATGTTTGCCACAATCATGTTTTTTCTCTGCGTGTAGAGGTAAACTTAAAGTCCGGGGGTTGATATATCAGTCAGTCAGTTACTCTGTAATATTACTGTTTTAGATTGGGAATCATTTATAAAATTAAAAGACAATCATGTTGTCTTTTCTGGCTTTTCGAGTTATATTCTTATAAATAAGAAAACATAAAAAAGGCATAAACTATTCATTAATCAGTATACTGCATTTCTTATATAGTCATTCCATTTAATATTATCTAATATCATTTATGAAATAAAGATAAATATGTAATGAAACCATAGTTCGATGACACTGTACAAAAAAACATCCAGTATTAAGTTGTTTTCCTTAATCTTTATTCAACAAAAGCTTTACACCTACAGTATTTTTATTTTTTTTAATTTTTAATAATGTTTAAATTTTCTTATTTCTGTTTTTCACACAGATGAACCGTATCATCGAACGGCAACAGCAACGACGCAACTTATACCAAATCACAGGACAACAATTACGCCAACAGGAGCAAAGTTAGCTGCCGGAGCCGTAACAGATAAAATACCCTCAGCTGCCGAGGCATTTAATATGATGGCAAGACATAAACTCAAGGATAAGGAAGTGAAAAAAGAAAAGAAAAAGAAACGACACAAAGACAAATTCACAAAGGATGAGGTGATTCCAGCAAAGGATTTTAATTTAAAAACAAATAAAAATAAGGATAAAGAAAAGTTGGATAAACAACAAAAAGAACAACAGCATGAACTGAACGAATTGAAAGCTATAGATGGTAATGGCAACAAGGACAATGGCAGTGAACAGGAAATTGAAATGCAAATATTGTGGTTGGAAAAAATCTACACTCTAAATAAACAACTACAAAAGGAAGAAGAGCTGGCTGCCAAATTGCATGCCAAGGTACGCAAACATCAGCTGAGGATGGCTCAACAGACTCAGCATGAAGCACAAATGGAAATTGATAAACTCGATAATAATTTGGCTCTACAGTGCGGCGATATACGTAAAGTGGAAGCCAACCTAATGCAGACAAATGAACAATTACAAAAGAAATTGCTCATTTTAGAACGGCTTAGTATGGAATATTTGCAAGAGCAGCAAGAAAACCCTAACCATAACAAACGTAACATTATTAAGGATACTGTTGAGCAGCAAGCAGATCAAATAACTACAACAAAAGATTTAGAAAATCCGCTTAAAAATGATGCCAACACTTTACTAACGAACCTAGAGAAATCAATAGATATACAAAAATTATCCTTAAATAATATCAAATCAAAAGAAGAAGTTATAAAATTAGAAAAGATTATAGCCAAACCAAGTCTAGAATTACGAGCCACAAAAATTGAGCATAAAGAGCCTAAACCAGCGGCAGCAGCCTCAATGGCTAATAATCCTGTGCGAGTAAATATGACAACAACTGTTTTACCTCAAATAAATCAGCCACGATTTTCAAATGAAATTAGAGCAAATTCCATGAATGACACTTCAAATTCAACCAATCGTAATGTTTTTGTTACAACTACAAATAATCAACCACAACAGCAGCAACATCCTCAACAACCAGCTATAGCTCCCCCCACAATGTCAGTATCAGTTACAGCACACACTTTACCCAGTGAAGCGGCATTGTCTAACAGTACAGTGTCAACGTCATGTATGTTTATTGATAAAAATATGTTGTCGTCATTACATGTACAAAATGCCAAAACCATTAAGAAACAAATGTTTCATACACAAACAATATCAGCAGCAGCAGCAGCACCAACAGGAAAAATACCAGCAACATCTATATCATCACATCTACTGCCACCACCTCCACCACTACCACTATCACTACCACCAGTATCAAGTGCATTCCCTAAACAACAATTTCAACATATTTTCCATCAACAGCAACAACACATGCCAATGGCATCTACATTTCTAACCTCAAGGCCACAAAATTCTCACCAAATACCAGCTAAAAATATTGTTCTAGTACAACAACCTTCCACAGCTTCTTCGTCCTTTTCCTGCTCTTCTAATTTTACAACATCATCGTCACCATCACCACTATCGTCATCATCGTTAACAGCCGCAGCAGCAGCAACAACAGTATCCGTATTAAAAGCCTCACAACCGCCCACCTCTGCCTCTCCTTCACCCTCTATAATGGCCATGAATACAGTGGATATAAGTCAATTGGGTACATTGGTCTAGCGCTCAAGGCCTGGCCCGAGAGTAATGATGATGAGTTATTGTGTACATTGTAGAAGTCTCATTGTAATTAGAAAAACTAATATATATTGTATATTTAATATTTTCTCTAGTATTTAAGTTAAATTTAAGCATTACTAAGCAATAATTATATTTTTTATTGAGTTGTGTGGAGGATTTCATGCTGATATTACTTTTCGTTAAGGATTTTATTAAAGTTTGAGAAGTTGAAAATAATAGAATTTCTTGGACAAACTTGATCCCAGTAAAAATAGTTTTGAAATTCTTACTCAATTTCAGAATTAATTATTAGAATAATTTCATTACCAGAAATTATAAATTAATGGTTATTGTTAGATTATATTTTTTTAATGAAACAAATGAAATCTAAATGAAGTTTGATCCATTTAAAGATACCATTTCAAAATTGTTTGTTCTAGGACTGATTAACTGATTAGCTAGACAAACCACAAAAAAATCCACTTTTATTTTGTTAAATAGTTTTGATTAGTTTAGATTAGTGAGATCGAAAAATTCTTAACTTCAATTTCCATGCTCTGTTTTTGGCCTCTAAATATTTAGCTGCGTTCCTGTCAGGAACTTTTTGAGCCTTGTATGTTTTTAAACCTGCATTAGCTTTAACTTTTCGTACCAAATAGTCTGAGCACTGAGCTAATCGGGCTGCTTTCCTACCGAATGTGTTGGGAGCTCTTTTAAAAATGCTTTCTATTTTTTTGGCTTTAGAAACATCATGCCATTACATCTACCTGAACCAGGTTTTCTATTAACAGACAAGTTCTCCTGGTACTGTTTAATAACATTGGAAACAGTTTGACAGCAGACCTTTGAATGATTGGCCAACTTTTTGTGGGACCAAGTTGGATTTTGTTGAAAATATTTAATAATGAACGAATGAATGTAATTGACATTGAACATAATAACTTACATGTTTTGCAAAGGTAACTTGATCAAAAAAAAAAAAAAAAGAAACATCAAATAATACTTGGGTTAAAAGTTTTAATGAAAAACGTGTGTTAAGAATTTTACGATCTCACTCCTTATACAAATATTAGAAAAGATAAGGATGTTAGAGTCAATTCCAATACACTTAGACTACGAAGCATTGATTTTTCACCGAAGAATCTAACCCAGCTCGTAATTAAACTTCTAATTTAATAACCTATAGGTTAGACAGTTCCTTGATGCCATGATGATCATTCATTATATCTCCAACGCGGGACAGAGGAGTTTCAACACCGAGTCGCTGCACATGCCTCCTAATGTCCAAGTGTCCAATTATAATAGAGATATTTTACTAGTCATCATAAGTAGCGAAGTGGTTTGTTTTATATTTAGATGTGATCGTAGTTATCTAGCTGACCTTTCATAGTGACCAACTTTGTTTTCATTAACTGTTCAGTACTTTGTCGAAATTTGGGAGTATACTCAGATGTAATGGTACTTATGCGATAGCGTCAGTCTGGAAAGTCCATACGTCCTGACATTTGCCTGCAAGGGCCCAAGTGGAAACAAAACTGCGTCATGGAAGTCTGATGCTTCGGCATCTAGAATCTTACAATAGTCAAATCTATAGACGAACTGCCAAATTTATTATACCCTACACCACCATAGTGGAGAGGGTATATTGGGTTAGTGCTGATGTTTGTAACATACAAAAATTATGTCCTAACACTCACCTTAACTCTTATGTGTGTGACAAAAAAACACCTTTAACAGGGTGACATGGTACCCGAGTACCACATACAGAACCTATGAAGTTACATATTATTGCGCAATATATGCAAATGCTCCATATTATGAAATGCTAAAACAATTTTTAAGTTTTGCCTAACGTCAATTCAATACATGGGGATTCCCATTTATATACATAGTACTCAAATAAATTCAGCCAGTAGAAAGACTAGTCAGTATTGTGTTGTGAGCGTATACGTAATATTTTCCATACAATTTGTATGTGGTACCCGTGTAACCTGTCACCCTGTTAAGGGTGTAAAATATAAATTGATTTACCACTCCCTCCCAAGTCGAGACACAAATGTGTCCATTATAAAAAATAAATATAACAAAAAGTTACGAGTTCTCAGAAAGTTTCAAGCGCTTAGGAATTCATAGAATTCCTAGAATAGAAAATTGCATTTAAATTACAAAAAGTAAGCCGGGTACCCTGTCACACACACAAGTATTCCAATCTCCTCAAGATCACTTTCTGAGTCGATTAAGCAATGTCCGTCCGTCCGTCTGTATGTCCATGTAAAATTTGTAATCAAACTACATGTCGCAATTTTAAAGATAATTCAGCAAAAATATATTTCGTATATACGCAAATTATCCCACCAAATTTTGTGACGATCGGTCCTTGTCATAGCTCCATTTTCGGAAGTCGGCCTTATGACTTCCAAAAATCAATTTTCAAATAAAATTCAATAGAAATTAGTATCATATCAAAAGAAAACTCTTTGTAGTCATATTTTCGGTAAAAGGGTAACATATGGTCGGGCTTGCCCGATTATAATTTCTTACTTGTTTTTTTATTTTAATTATGCTAAAGTACAGAATGACAGTTATCTTATTCCATCGTTCCATAGCATTCAGTTTGAAGCTGAACTTACTATATATAATGAGTTAAAGATATTTGATTTTGTCCGTAAGATTGAATTCGTTGCTTTTCAAAATAATGGATTTAAAGTAAGGCTAGTATTACTAGAAAAACAGAAAACGCTGATGACTAACTTGTATAGATAACTAACCTAAGACCATACATTCTTAACGCCAAACATGTTGTTATATTATCAGTGTTAGTTTGAAAAAGTGCAATATTTTTGAAGGACGCAGTTTTAAAGTGGCATACTTTTGAATCTAATTGATATTTACTTGAATTTTTTTTGTAGGACCAAAAATTAACTTGTCTAATCTTTGAAATCGGATGGGACACGTGTTTAAACATTTTACATGTCGATGGTACCATACTTTGAGCCCATAGCACCGCCCCTGGAAAATTTATAGGGTCCATTTTAATAACATTAAGTTACATACTCCTTGGCTACGCCCATGTCAAATTTTCTTCCGGGCTGGTGCCGTTTAGAAATGCCAGATTTATTTCCAAAAAATTTTGATTCTGCCCCACTGTGCGTCTGTCTCCCTCCTTGGGGCATGGATAAGCATCTTGGTGAAGCTCCACACCTTGATGTTATGCCTCAAGGGGAAATATGGGGCGAAACCGTGGCTCCGAGGTGCACGGACCTCATTCCTGGTAAGAATTTAATTTATTAAATTCACAGCTGACTAGAGTCTTATCTAGTACCACGGGGATCCTATGGCCCCAGGAGTTTGGTCCTGTAGGATCATTGGTGAGGTCACTTCGGTGAGTACGTGGTGGCTGTGGTTTAAAACCCAAAGCGGGTAGAATATCGTTGGTTAAAGGAATGATATTTGGGCTAGTGCTTAATTTCGGACTACTAAATGTATCTTACTAGGTACTATTGCTGACTCAACAGAGCCATTGAAAGTAGCAGATACCAACTGGCGTTTGTGCTCAGGAAACGTATTGAGGTAGTAGCATTCGTGATGTATTGGTCGCTGGACTTGGTTCTCTGTTGAGGTCAAAAGTGTTTGATAAAGTACACTCACTTTGACTTTTATCGGCTGGAAACTTTTGAAGTCAGAGACCATACATTGGACTGGATTACCAGGCCGGATGTTGCAGCTTTGATAATTGTCCTGGGCTGGTCAGTTGGCTAGCTAGCTATGGATGGCAGGGATTAGATAGCCCGAGCTCTCGAGCAAGGGGTTTGTGCATTGATATGTGCAATCAATGTACAAGAAGTTGCTTTGCAAGTCACTCAATGGCGGTGTTAGACGCATTGTCTCTATCCGGTGTCTCTATCCGTTGCGATTTAAGCCCTTGCGGCAGGTACCCACGTAAATCTTAGACACGTTGTGCGTCTGTCTGTACGGCCCAAACGAAAAGAGCTAGCTAAATAAAATTTTCCACAAATACTTTCTGTTGATAAGGTTTGTTTGGTAATGTAAATAGGTAATATTAGATCGTGATTTCACCCGGAATACTGTTTAACAGTCACAAATATGTTGATTATGCGGCAATCCACGAATTACTTCTATGGACTCTAAAATTATACTATAAAGTAGTTTATAAATCGGGCAACATTTCCCCCTAGACTCCATACAAGGTCCCGCTCAGAAAATTACTTTTACTTGTTAAGTTTAAAAGTGATAAATTATGTGTATGCTTGTTTTACATATAAGGAGTTAAACGACTTATGAAATGCGTTTTTGTTTTTGCTTATCGATTGTGTTTCCGTTACAAACATTTGAAAGATAAAATAATTTTCTTTTAGTCCTTAGAAGATCCTTTTGAGAGATCTTAGTTGATATTTATTGTAAATTTTAAGTCAATAAGTGACTTCAATCATCTTGTACTATAGTTAATTCAGAATATTCATCCCTCTTGACAAAATCGCCGATTAGAGAAAATATTTTTAAGACTCAAATAAACCCTAGGATTATACATCTAAAAAAATTTATATTTCTTCCAGTATTTAAATAAACCAGGAAAAGTGTACAATAACACAGAATTTTTCAGCCCCGATTTGGACGCCAACACTGTACACAAAACTGTTGATATGGTGTAACTAATTAGCAATAGACATATCAGTCGTCTGTGTCATATAACCTTGTCGATAATCTCCAGAACTACTGCATCAAATAGGACAAATATTTAAAGTTTTATGGTTTGTGGAGCAGTATTTTATTGTTAGTTAGTTATACTCGAAACGATTGTTTTAAAATTTGGACGATATTTACCCCTCATATTAAAAATTGATAACTAATGTTATCAAAGGTATGGTAAAAGTACTTAGTAAACCATTATTATCATAATAATAGGGTCTGTTAATAGGCATCTGTCAATTGACTTCTGTCAAAATTTGAACATTTAGTTTGTGGTTGACAGCCATTGACTTGAGAGAATTTGAAAGAAAGTGAATTTCGTCTGCTCATTAAGCATTATTTTTTGCCGAAAAAAACCATCACTCAAATAAAGGCTTGGTAAATACTATGCACCATCAATTTTAATTTTAAAAAAGGGCTTTTCATCCAGTTGAGGTCTCTACATTCGAAACAATTGGAAACAAGTAAGAAAGTATGGTCGGTCAAGCTTGACCATATTATACTCTACAAAAAGTAAATGAGCAAAAATCTTTTTCTTTTAAAATTTTAAAACCTTATTTTTGTGACTGATTTTTGGATTATAGACCGATCGCCATGAAACTAGGTTGTGTGATTTATGTATATAAGAATGTTATTTCTGTTAAATTTTATGTGTATTCCAACACTCTTATGAGATTTATGCTCGTTAAAGTGCTTTTCGGAAAATTAATTGACATGAATTCCGTATATATATAAAACCTATTTGTAGCGAAACCTGATTCTGAGTCGATCGGTATACTGTAAGGTGGGTGTTAGACGAATATTTTTGGACGTTACAAACATCAGCACAAACGCATTATAGCCTCCCCACCATGGTGGTGTAGGTTATAGAAATACAGAACGGAGATTGAAAGTGCGAGAGATTATGGAAGCCATAGGCATTTCACATGGTTCAGTGGTTTAAATTTTTAAGGACCATTTGGGTATGGAAAAGCTTTCAGATAGATGGCTGCTGCCTTTGCTCTCAATCGGGTGCACAAAAGTGTGTGCAGTTTGCATGGAACAAATCCATGAATTAGGCTACGAAATGCTACCTCTTCTGCCCTATTCCCCGAGTGACTATTTTTTTGTTTACAAACCGACAGAAATGTCTCGGCGGAAAGAGATATGATTCTAACGATTACAAAAAATACCTATTTTGATGGACTCGACAAATCTTATTTTTTGGAAAGGATAAACAAATTGGAGAAACGTTGGACAAAGTGCATAGAGCCCAGAGTAGACTATGTTGAAAAATATGATAATTTGTTATCCAAAAATCTGTGTTTCATTCAAAAAGCCGCGAACTTTTTGACCCATTCTCTTATTTGAATATAAGGATAAAATAATTATATTGAAGGAACTATCTTTTATTTATTAGAAATTTGTAAAATTAAATATTTTGGTAAATAAAAAAGTATATAAAGTAAAAGTATATATATACTTTTTAATAACATTTCGAAATGTTATATTATAATGAGTCAAACTTTATTTTGAGAGGATGAACTGTGGACCTGTCTAACGTAGTGTAGAAATAGAATACAAATAGTTGTAAAATATATTAAAAATATTTTCTCTCTCTTAAATAACAAGAAAATACATGTAATTTGTTGTTGAAAGTCTTAGGTTTTAGACAATAGACTTAGGCTTTTTGTCTTTCAGTAACGCTTCTATGTGTATTGTATTCCATACTGTATAATATAATGTTTTCAATATTTAGATCTACAGATTATTATTGAAATTAATTTAATTATATGCTTCCAAAATTAAATTTAAGGTGTAAATATACAAATAAATAGGCATGCATTATTACATAAAATATGCCTTAAATAAAAAAGCATGTAATTAAGTAATTTACACATAGTCAAATTTTTCTCATAGAGAAAAATTTTTAATAACTTCAATAATATACAGACATAATTCCCAATAATATAAATGTATATATTTTGTTTTATAGAATTAAAAATTCTTTGATGCTGTTGTATCTGCAAATTAAATTTATTATTTATTTTTATGTTTTTGCATTGTTGTGGCTTAAGTTTTTTATTATAACTATTACTATGAATTTTTATAAGTTTTTATCTGCTTTTATTTTATTTCATTGTTTTTTTATTGCATTTGTTTAAAAAAAATATTTACAAATAATGAAATTTAAATATTTATTAAGTGTAAATTGTCAAAAGTAAGTAAATGAATATATAATACTATTAAACATTATTTTATATTGACCGCACTTCATTGCGCTCATTTGAGTTAAATTTGTAAAAATTTTAATTTAAATATTTTTTTTTTATAGAGTTCAAAACCAAATTATTGTTAATTAACCAAAAACAAAAAAAAATGATTTTATTAATAAATATTTAATTTATGTAAAATAATTGCAATTGTTTCTATTCATTGAATTACAATAGCTAATTTAGATGCTAATTTAGTGTCACATAAGTCAAAGAATATCAATAGCAGGTCAATTGTTGTATCATTATGTTATATATTGAAAAAATATGTCAGATTGAAATATACATATATAATCTATGTATGTATGTGTATGACCTTTTATCAATTTATTTCATGCAAAAATTCGTATATTTTATCAATCAAACATTTTTTGCAAAATGGCTTTTCAATTTAAAACTATTTTATGTCCCCCAATCATCATACTGTTAACATAAACGTATAAGGTGAGTGTCAAAATTATAAGATAACTAACCTTGTCTACTGTTTATACAAAAATACGAATAGTATTCATTTGTACTATTGTTAAAATACATGTTGCTTAAACTTTGTTCAGTTAAGAATCCTTTCTTCCCATTTGATGACTGTTAGTTCTATTTATAAACATAAATAACAAAAAACTTAATTTTAAAGTGTATAAATAAAGTAGTGTTTTATAAATGCGATTAGGGATATTATGTATGAAATTTTCTAGTGTTAATAGACTTGTGTATACAGTGCTCAATTCCGGCCAAAAATCCATAACTTCTTTATTTCTTCATAAAAGATTTTGAAATTTGGTAGAAAATTTAGTGCAATTGGTGGTAGTGACCTAAGAGGCGAGGTACCTCTGGATTTCTCCCCAAGTACCTCCAAAGCCCAAGCCGTCCAGACGGTTAAACCCCCTGTCTCGGGTGTCTCAAAGGGGGAAGCGACTAAGTCGCCCCTCATAGATGTCTCCCACATGTCAATTGTGCGATCAGGTCTAGTGACGGAATCCTCCTGTCCAGAAGCCACATCACCCCTGGCCAACCCCGGCTCTAAATCTAATCCCAGGCATAAAAACCCTGCCAGAAGGGCCGCTACCACCAGGCGATCCGCCTATCGCTTTATCGAGGCACTCGGCTCTAAAAAGTCGAAGATCTCACTAAGGAGCAATAAGCTTCCCTCTCCTGGGCGAAAGCTCACATTGCTGGTTTCAAGACCGCTTTTCCTTCTACGGAATCATCAGCGGGGCCTAAACGGCAGCGTTCAGAGGAGGATGTAGCGGCCAAGAGCCAGCAACTGGGTCCCAAAAGGCCCAAAGCGGTACAAATGTCGTTAGCCAAGTCTTTTAGCGAGATTGTCAAAGACAACCTCGTTAGGGCGGTTATCGATCGGAGTGCCAACGAGGGATCCATATCTCAATTGAATTAGGATGTGGTGAAGCTGAAACTGGTAGGGGTATTCTGGAAAGTTCTCAAAGAGAACCCAGGCACTCCTCCACAATGCGATGATGCTAGTTTGTACCAGGGTCACGTAAAATTGATGTCCTGTGTAGATGAACGCTCAGCGTTGCTACTCAGGACTGCTGTCTCATCATTGGGTGAGGTTTGGCCGGATCTAGGCTTGAGGTGGTATCTGTGAGTAAGATACCCCGAAAGCCTAGGTCCATAGCTAAAATACCAGCTGAGCCATCTAGCCCGGAAGAGATCTTGGAGATCCTCCAGTGCAGTAACCCACAGCTTTCGACTCACGATAGGAAAGTTCTGAAGTTTACGGACACTGAGGGATTTTCGAGAATGGCGGTCGTTGTCCTAAATAAGGACTCTTTGGGGCCGCTAAGGAAGACACAAGGGAAGGTCTGCTATGGATTTGGTACGATAATCCTGCGTGTCTACCGTAGAGATAACAAAGGTGATACCTCCTCTGAAGATGATGTTAAACCCATGCTTTCGGAAGAAGGCATGGAAAGCAATAAAGCCGCCGGTCCAACCGACACTAACAATACCAGCTCTGTCTCCGAACTGGTTGTTATCTTCTTTGAACGGATGGACGAGGCGGTTGACGAAGACGCCCTCCTGAATTCTGATCAGGAGGATGCCGACGTTACCATTGTTAAAATGGAGCATGGTGAAGATGACACAAATTAACCTTTACCACTCTAAAGGAGCAGTGACACCAATACAAGAGGTGAGATTCTTTTCAGTTTCATATTTAATAGTAGTTTGGAAGTAGTAAATAGAGGTTCAAAACCTACATTTATTGTTTCGAACAGAAGTGAGGTACTAGACTTAATACTTGTGAGTGCTGAGTACCACACCATGATTACTAATTGGGCTGTCGCTAGCGACTGCTCCCTTTCCGATCACCAATATATTGACTTCAATATTAGTGTAACTTATAGGAGTGTTAATAATATTCTAAATAGGAGGAAGACCAATTGGGAGATGCAATGTGGCGCACTCTCTCGGTCTTTACCAAACCCGCTCTCTATTGAGAGTACGGAAGATAGCAGTTGATACACTTACAGAAGCGTTCCAATCGGCTACCAATTTGGCCTGTAGACCAATCACCCGCAGAGGTAGGAATAAGCCTCCATGGTCCGAGGCTAAGAGGTTGGGTAACTGGCCGGCATTCAAGTCCTCATTGAATCACTTCAAGAACCTTACGAGGAATGCGAAAAGGAAAGCCTGGAGGGACTTCCGTAGTGGCGTGGAAGGATCCTCTAAGACTACCTGATTACGTAAAATTCTATCAACCTCTCCGGTTGTAACAAGCTATATAAAGAAACCATGTGGTAGATGGACTCTGAATAGTAAGGCAACACTTGAGGTCCTACTAGATACTCATTTCCCAGGCTGCCTCCCAGTAGATAATGAAACTGTGAATGGGGCTGCTGATTCCGTTGCTCCATGTGATAACTCTGTTCCGGTGAACAGGGAAAGAATCCGTTTAAATCCCCTGGGTCGGATGGCATTATTCCTGCTGATCTTCAGAAGAATGAAGAAATAGTTGTACCTTGGCTCATCAACATATACACAGCGTGTATTAGATGGACCTATATTCCTATATGGTGGACGAGGTATAAAGTAGTCTTCATTCCTAAAGGAGGTAAGGCTACTCATAGTAAACCAAAGGATTACAGACCAGTTAGTCTTGCATACTTTTTGCTGAAAACCCTAGAAAGAGTGATTGACGTATACCTGAGAATGACTATTCCGACGGAACTCGTCTCAAAATCACAAAACGCCTACACTAAGGGCAGATCTGTGGAAAAAGCTCCACATTCGTTAGTTGGTTCCATTGAAGAGTTGCTATCACATAAGGAGTATTCACTTGTTGCCTTCCTTGAAAACTGGAGGGGCTTTTAAAAATGGCAGGCCCGACGCCATCCTATCTGCGATGGACGAACTTGGGATTGATCTTTGTGTACGCCGGTTAGTCGGAAAGATACTCGGCTATAGAGTCATATGTGCTACCCTAGGTGGCATAAGTGTTTTAAAATTGGCCAATCGTGGAACCCCACAGGGTGGTGTACTATCTCCACTTCTGTGGAATCTGGCTATGAATACCCTGTTGGTCAGGATGCACAACAGAAGGATTAAAACAGTCGCGTATGCTGACGATGTTGCAGTTTTTATGACTGGTAAATTTCTGGATACAATATCCAGTTGTATGGAATCGGCATTAAGTACACTGAGTGAGTGGAGTATATCGAGTGGTCTTAGTGTGAACACCCAAAAACGGAATTGGTTCTCTTCACTAGGAGGTAAAAGAGCGATGACTTTAGACCACCTAGACTGAATGGAATCAGTCTTGAGATCAGGGATAATGCAAAGTATCTTGGCATCATTCTAGATAAGAGATTGTCCTGGAATATGAACATTCAGAACAGGATTAATAAGGTATTATGCCGAAAGGTATCAATTTGATCTTCAAAGCAGCCGTTAAACCCATCTTGTTCTATGGAGTATTAGCGTGGTGGCAGGCCTTGGATGATGGTGAGACTAAATTCTGGTTGTTCGTGGTCCGGTAAGGACTTTGGACACTCTAAGGTACTGAATTACTATAGGCACATACATGGTAATATCGATTACTACATCGCAAAGTCTTTTTTCGATAGGCATTTCCATTTTATGATCCCGAATAGGGATTTATGGCAACGCATACTCTTCCCTCTGATGATGTCATATGGATATACAGCTATGGCTCTAACAGGGGTAATACGGTCGGTGGAGGTTTCTATATTGAAAACTTTGGGATAAAATCCTCTTTTAGGCTACCTAACTTCTGTACTGCTCTTCATGTGGAAATTACTGCTATTAAACGTGCATCCAACTGGCTGAGGTTTTATCGAATATCTGGTGATATAAGTATATTTACTGACAGCAAGGCTGACGTTAACGAAATAGCGAGTGCTTTCACGACATCTAGGTTAACCGAGGAATGCCGGGTATTCCTAAATGAGATAGCAAAACAGGTGGTCTAATGAACTAGCATAGGAAGGCACATTAGTCCACCTGTTTTGTGCAGACTCATATAGTTTCTACTGAACAGCCACCTTTCATTTAACAAGGGAAATACCAGAAAAGGGGTCGATCGTCTCCTTACTCATAATCGCACCTCTTTTGGCCAAATCATCTGCTACACAATTCCCCTGATTTCAATCGTATCCAGGGACCCATATAAGTGTTATCCAATAATGTAATGAATCTACTTATAAAATACCGTCATGAGCAAATAAGGCTAAGTGTCTTCTTTATTACAGGAAACTGTTTAATCGGGACACATTGGCCTACGGTACAATGATTACTGTAGAAGCTGCCATAATGAAGAAGAGGAGAGACTGTGTATCACCTTTTCTACCAATGTCCAGCTCTGAAAAACCTGAGGGAACACATCCTCGGATTTCCATTCCTATCATGTTTAGACGAGCTATCAAGGATGAATCTGAGACGAATCTATTCCTACATACGGGAATCTGGTTGTTGTAATTTGGAGTCAACGGAAGTACTGTAAATACCCCTTGGGTATCACAATCAGATCTGAATGTACCCAAGTAAGCTGCTTGAGGAGCGGCTGCCCATGGAATCTAACCTAACCATCCCCTATACCTTCGAATTTTGGCATATGGGCTGGTCGGTGTTTAATCAGTCAGTCACTCAGCGTTACACTTCTATATTTATAGATAGATATATAGATTACTATAAGTAATAAGTACTATAAGTAATTGCTTTTTGTATTAAGTAATAGTCAGTTATCACAAAAAATTACCAAGTTTTTGCTGTGTGTGATTTCTGAAATGATTTCATAACTTTATTATGAATGTAGTTTTAAAAGTAGTTGAGCGTATGAGTAATATTTATTTCATATCATTTATGCTAATTTTATTTTCCTCTGATGAGATTTTGCTATATTTTTTTGACTCACTTAAAATCTTTTTTGTAGTTTTCCACCTACATATTCCAAAATTTTTAATTAAAATTCAATATTTTTATTATTTTTCTTCAATTATTTATTGATAAATGTTTTCGTTTATTCTTTCTGTTATTTTAATCCATTTTCATTACAGACTAGGTATGAATTATCATACATAAATATGTAAATAACACATACTCATTTTTTTGGTTGTTAAATTTTAATATCTAAAAAATAAAAATTCAGTTAAACATTATTTTACATAGATACATACATATGAAAAATAAATTTGGGACCTAGTATGGAGATCAATTTGGCTGTAGCGAAAATGTTTTTTTATAAGTAATCATTGAAAAACATTTATATGAATAAAATAGTTAATAAGAGGTAAATTTCAGTAAAGCTTTAAAAAACTAAAGGTTTTTTTAATTAAAAATGAGAAATGTCTATTTAAACCAAGACTCTCAAGTCATCACAATGGACCTCATGGTCTCCGAGTGGAAGTACACGGAGTGTACTTAAGTAACTATTGCTTATCAATTCATTAAATGCTGTTACTTTCTTGAAAAGGCAATAGATAAGAGATGTAGTAAATTGCTTATATAACTATAATTAATATGGAAAAATAAAAGTGCTTTAATTTAAGTAGTTCTATAGTTTCCTTTTAACAATATTTCAAAGATTCTGTTTAAATAGCATAATATGTTCAGGCTTTTATATCCATATAAGACTTATTTCATATATTAAGTAATCTTTTTATATATAACTACTGTATGCTCTTTTTTAAACTTTAATTGTGTTGAATGAAAATACTTGTAATAATCTCTGCTTATTCAGCACAATTAAAATTTACAAATAAATCAATTGCAATCTGAAAATCTACACAAGTTAAATTGGAAGCAAAGATATTCGTTATGAAGAGTTGCTCTTTCCTTAAAATAAATAAAAATTTAATCCATCTAAGGATGCATTTAATACCAAATCTATACAAATTACCAACTTTCAAATGTATTTGGTTACAAAATAATAAATAAGCCAAAAAATATTTCCTAATGAATTTAAAATCATATCAAATTACATAAAATTCTAAATGAATTGGAATTTAAAACCTTCAGTAGTATTTGCACAACTATTTGTTAATCTAATCAAAAAATCTTTTTTGTTTCTAAAATATCTACAAGAATTTTGTTTGCCTATTTTAGTTTTTTTTCTATATGTTTGTATCTATGTAAATATATATTTGCATTTATTTCATTTTTTTAAATTTTATTTCATTTCATTTCTTTCGTTCGTTCATTTATTTATTTATTCTAAATGTAAAGATAATCTTACAAACTAATGACCAATTACTAGGGTAGAGTTTCTTATGCATCTAAGTAATTGTTGGTATATTTTAGATATATTTCCTTTTCTTTTGTTATTACTTGCTTTTTAGTTTTTTAACTATAAATAATATTTTTTATTTTCTACAATTTAAACGTACATACAAAAAAAAAACAAATTAAATTTATTTATTTTTCTTTGTTTATTTTTAAGTTTTTCTGTAGTCATGTATATGTTATGTAGTATTTAATTATTAGTTTACAATTTCCTGTATAAATATGTATGAAATTATAGAAAAATTAAATGTTGTCTGTTACGGAAGTATTGTGTTATAAGTTTAGAAGTAAGTATGTACTTTTTTGTTTTCTACATCAGATTAGTGGTGAATCATTTTGGACTTCTTTGGATTTTTTTTAACACTCTTCAAATTCCATGCATTTCTGAAGTGAAACAAACTTTTTTAAGTAGACGGGAGTTTGTAATTTATTTTAGAAAAACAACTAAGAAAAATAAGCTGAACAAATTTCGAACATCGGTATTTTAAACACCTGTTTATAAAATTTATCAAAACTACCTTAAAAGTCCGTACAAGAATGTAATCCATTTTTTGATTACATTAAACTCATATAATGCACTATTTGATAAAGATAAATCCTAAAACCTTATTGTGTTTAACGTTGGACAACAAGACCGTCTCAAGACGGTCTTCGATTTTTGAGCTCCAGAGCTTTATTAAAGATTTTTCGCTTTAAAATAGTGAAAACTGTCTTATGAAAACACTTTTAACATTTGTTATACCTCCTAGTATTGCTAAAAGTCAACAAATTAGCATTTTACGGTAAGTAGATAACATTTTATATTTGAGTTTTATAATGTATTTGAAGTGAAAATAAAAAGTTTGATTTAAAAACGAAATAGTGCAGGCCTTCTCAAGACGTTCTAGCCAGTTTATGTGCACAAAAATGTCACACTCTCTTACATTGCTGTTTGCACCATCTCTATATATAAAAATAAATGTTTGTATGTATGTGTGTATTTTAAACAAACACAAACTGCAAAGCGTTTTGCTGATCTGCAGATCGAACCCTCAATCCTCAGATTAATAGGCCAGCATGCTATCGACTTCATGGCCACCTTTAAAGTTCAAGGCCAAATGTACTACAGAATTTGATCATTGCCTCTGCTTACCATCGAAAATGGAAAAATTCCAATTGATCCCGCCAAAAATGAGATGTCGTTCCCACTGAACTTCTGCCAAATGCAGATGAATATTCAAGGCGTTGTCGACAAGGTATACCCAAATCTTACAACCAACTACAAAAATTCGGATTGGCTGTGGGAACACGCAATTTTGGCACCAACAAATTATAATGTTAACAAGCTCAGTAAGCAAATACAATGGAAACTGCCTGGCGAAATACAAATCAATTGACACAGTAATGAACGAGGAAAAAGTCGTCGATTATCCTACTAAATTTTTGAATTTATTGGAACCAACCGGACTACCACCACATGTATTAACATTGAAGATTGGATCACCGAATTTGTCCGACGCTGTATATTAAAATCGAGCTCGAGATGCAATATAAAACTGATGTTTTCTAAGGGCCAGCAACGCGGACCGGGTTCAGCTAGTTTGTTCATAAAACACTATTGTTTGCTTATGGTTCTATAATTTACATCCTTTTATTTTACTATTGTGTTAAAGATGGATCTTACTAAACGTCCCTATAAGAAACATATAAATTTGGGACAATTGTCTGATGAACAATTTCTCAAGTTCATCGACTCTGTAGAGTTCTGTAGACAGCACAGGTGAAAGTATTGATAGTGATGACAGTGTTGCTGATACCAGTTATGTTGCTGATACCAATTATGTTGCTGATACCAATTATAAAAGATGGATGAAATTGTTCGTGCTTTGCGTTTCAAACGGATTTTCTTGTTACATTATTTGTTGATCATGATTTGTTTTTGTATAAGCTGCCAACCGACATCGAAACGAACAAACAGCAAAGTTGATTTTGCGTAGACTACTTAGACTCAATCCATGGAGTCGATGTGAATACTGTATTAGGGAAGGATAACAAATGTTTCAGCCCCTCATCAACATATGTAGGTATTGAATGTTTCAGAAGAACCAATGCTGGTGAAAAACAGTCAAAGTTTCCTCGGTATGAAAGAAAGCAGAAGAAATTCATCGAAATGAACTGCCCTCAAATTATTCGAGAATACAGTGATCGCATGGGTGAAGTAGATCTCATGGATTGTCTCCAGGTTCGATACCAAATTTCAGCTATGACTCGAAATAATATGATTAGGTTGTTCTACCATTTTGTGAACATGGTATCCACAAATGCATTCATTTTATACAAACGTCTTCACTCCGATGAGGCCACTGCTTGCAACAATGTGTTCGACAAAAAACTGTTTTTGCAGCTTCCAGATTTCCGTAAAGAAATAACTGCTGGACTTGTTTCCTTCAAAAATACACGGTCTGTAAGAGGACCATCCAAATAACTATGAGCCTTTATCACTACAGCCTGGTATATTTTGAAGGATGTGCTTGGCACATATATGATATGTGCCATGCAGCCGGAAATGCAACTTAGAAGCGGCTCGATAATTGGTGGCTGAACTACTTTACTGTTCGAGCAGCACAATGCTGGAGATTCTTTATGAAACTCGAAAACGCTGCAATGTAAGCAAAGTTTGCACATTGAGCCAATTAGTACGTCCTTGTGATTCCTGTAGTCGTCATCCTTATTATAATGAAATGCCGCCAACTTTAAATCGATTCTTTCACTTGAACGAGCCATTCGGGAGCAATTAGCTTCTAGTCTTTCCACATGCTTTTGGGGTGTCTTGGCAGTTCTCGGTGAAAATGTACTGCGATGAATTTTCTGAAGCCATGATTCGCGTTCTCTTTCCGTTTCTGTAGCTCTAGACGCAGATGCTTTTCCCGATTTTCCTAAAGACGATATTCACTTCCGCAGCTGTTTCGGCTGCTCTTCTTTCCCTGATCTTCCGTGACTTGGTTGTGTTTTTACCAATGCCCGTTTTTTTGGTAGGATTTTTGTAAATTTCACTTAAAATAATTTGTAAACAAATTTTGTTCTTGCAAAAATTCCAAAACACTTGTTACTTAATAATTTGCTTTAACTTATAGCTTTTTTCTCAAGGACATTCGTATATTCATTCGGCTCTTCAATCGATTTTTAGCGATTTTTAAAAAAATTTGAGTCCCAAGGCGACCAAATTTAAGGGGACACGCACTGTCCCCCATTACGCCTACGAAGCTGAAAACTGTAAATTAAAAGACCTCAGCTCAAACTTTGTGAAATTTCGTTACTATATCTTCAATAGTTCCCGAGATACCGAATTATTTCTAAAAAAAAGTGAATATAAAGGATTTCACATAGCGAAATATAACACACCAGTAAAGATTATGCCTCAAGCTCAATATCCTCACCAATCAAAGATATTTTTCCAGGATCAAAATTTATTAAATTTTTCATTTATTAAAAAAGTTACAATTGGAAATCAGTTGTTTTAAAAATTCTAGATTTAAATAGCGCAATGCCCTTAGTTTTTATAAATTTTCATTCACCACAATCTGATGTAGAGCAATAAGTTATAAATAACCCAGCTTTTCTATCTCCATTTGACAGTGACTTGAAGTCATTGTAATTTGTTAATACTCTTATTTTAGTTCTATTTGCAAATGCGACTCTTACTTTTACATCTCTAATTTAATTTATTTTTTTTTTTTGTTATCTTAAATACTTTATTTCCATTTTAGTTGAATTGGTTTAATTTTATAAATTTACAATTTAATTTAGCTTACAAAATCTAAAAATATCATTATGATAATAAAACTAAAATGTAATTTTCAGTTATTTTTAATAACTTTTTAAATATTTTCTAAACAGTTTTGGTTTTTTCGTTTTTATTACAAAAATAACAAATAAATTATATTCATTTTATTACTTTTTTTATTTTTAAATTTAAATACCATTTCTATTTTATTGTTTTTAATTTTGTTTCGTTGGAACAAATGGTTTTTTATTTGGTTTTATTTAAAATTTTCTTTTTTAATTAAGTTAAATAAAAATTCT
This sequence comes from Calliphora vomitoria, assembly GCA_942486065.2. NCBI lineage: Eukaryota > Metazoa > Arthropoda > Insecta > Diptera > Calliphoridae > Calliphora > Calliphora vomitoria. The sequence goes on from OW818031.2 coordinate 59,922,600, forward strand.
TTACAAAAATTTCCATAACATTTCAAATGGAGAGAAAAATTTAAATGAACACAAATATTTGTAAATTATTTATTTTTTTTTTCATATACTTACAAATGTACATACAAATAACTCGTACATATTAATTAAATCACTTTCGATTTAGGTGTTGTTTTTTTGTTTGTTATGCAATTAAAATGTAGTAAATATGTATATTAATTATTTCCAGGAAATATCCTTGACTGTATGGCCATGTTAGTGTCTAGTTGTGTGTAATATTAAATTTTATCTATGTATGTAGGCGGGTAAAAGTAGTAGTAATATTGTTGCCAATAACAGATTAATTAGCCAAGTTTGATGATTCAATTGCTGCCAGCTGAAGGCCGCACCATGATGTAATTCGGCAAAACTTTCACCTGCAAAACAGAAATACACAAGAGAATGTTAAAGAATGAGAAAGAATCAGATATAATTAAATTAAGTCAAGACGCTAAAAACAAATTGCACAAGGATTAAAAGCCTGTAAGTATCATTGAGCTATTAGCAAAGTTTAATTAAATTAAAAATGAAAATAAGCGCAAGAGAAAGGCATGTGTATTGTTTTTGATTTAATCTGTATGCCAGTGCTTAAGATAATTTGATTAATAAAATAATGAAAAGTTCACTTCATATTATAAATACGGAAATATTGTTGTGGTATAACTCTATTTAATTCACTAAAAATATTAAAAATATGAATTCACCATACTTAGGTTATTAAAACAATCATAACAAATAAAGTGACCCTGGGTCTTCCGGTTTTGATCATATTCGGAAAACGCATAGAGTCATTTGCATATTTCCATTTTGATTTCTTTTAATTTCAAAATACTTCCCTCCGGTGCTAGGACACGAGCCGGTTGTAACCAATTTTGTCCAGTCCATGTACGCCGTCACTGCATGGATGGTCCATCACCTGGCGTGCCTACTCGTGGGACCAAAACTGAACAACAACAACAACACCCTGAAAAGGATCTACTAGCCTCAATTCAAGAGACTTTTGTCGAAATGTCAGACACAGCACTCTACTGCCCTCCAATAACCCGACAAATGCTCCTCCTCCATCAGATGCCAAGGATGGCGACCGATTGAAGAAGAAAAGAAAAAGAGGAAGAGGAAGAGTCAGAAAGACATCCTCAAATCACGATACGCCAAGGTGCTATATTTGGAAAACGCAGTAATTTGCATATTTCCATTTGGATTTCTTTTAATTTCAAAATACTTCTCTCCGGTGCTAGGACACGAGCCGGTTGTAACCAATTTTGTCCAGTCCATGTACGCCGTCACTGCATGAATAGTCCATCCCCTGACATGCCTACTCGTAGGACCAAAACTGAACAAACTACACAGCACTCTACTGCCCTCCAATAACTCTACAAATGCTCCTACTCAATTAGATGCCAAGATTGGCGACCAATTGAAGAAGAAAAGAAAAAAGAGGAAGAGTCAGAAAGACATCCTCAAATCCCGATACGCCAAGGCGCTATTCATTCTTGACAAAATTTACAAGAATGCAGCCAGCGGTGCCCCCCATGAACGTGATGAGGAAGATCTCGTAAAATACCAAGATGTGGTAGATGAGTACCAAAAGTTTTTGGATTCCATACCCAACATATCTAAGGCAGCAGCCGAAGACACAGAGAGGTCCAAGCGCAATAGCTCTAATACAGAGGGAGAAAAATCGCCCAAAAGGAGAAATGTTGCCGAAAAAAGTCCCTCCGGGGCCCTCATCTACCACGACTACATCCGCAGGACGAGCCTTCAACGAGATGGTTAGAGACCATCTCCTAATGTCTCTGGCGACATAGAATGTCGGTATCATCAAACCTGTGGTAACAGAATGGGGTGCTGTCGATTCCAAATTAACTAAACTCCTTATGGACTACTTGTTCACTAATAGGACTGGTACGGCACCTCGTTTTGACTCTGGTGAAATTCGCCGGGGCTACATGGTGATCAAAGGCTTGGACGAGTTCTCAAAGGAGTTTCTTAGCAAATTCATCGCTAAGATCAGTGGTGCATGGGAAAAGGTTTAAGCCTTAAACTGATCCCTGCCCAAGAAATTCCTATGAGACCGCGTGCTCGTATCTGGTTACCAAAGATAAGAACCGATGCGCAAAAGAGATTGGAGTGTTTCAAGCTGCAGAACCCCAACATCCACATGGATGACTGTTCTATCATCCGCATTAAGCAAGGCGATGGCCACACATGCCTAATTCTCGCTATCACTGAATCTGGATCAGTCGAGCTTGAGAAGGCGGGTATAAAGCTGTTCTTCGGGGTGAGGGACGCTAAGGTGAAAGTCTTTCGGCTCACAGGTACGAGGAGGGGTGAAGCGAATGAGGTTGAAGCTGCAAAGTCTCTGCTCACAGAGATGTAGCTCTCCGAACCCCCTCCAAAAGACAACAATGGCACTTAAGATAGAGCAGATAAATCTACAGCACTCCAAATGTGCTACAGATAACCTTCGCGTACACTTAGCCGAAAAGGACCTGGACATTGGACTGGTGCAAGAACCCTGGGCTTCAGACTTGGACGTGAAGGGGTCCCTGGCGTGAGCATATAACATCCTCTATGCAAGGAACAATGGTAGGCCAAGATCATGTATTATAAATAATAGGTCTTAGGTATCAGCAGATAGGTGGAGGATGTCCAATAAAAGGTCGTTTTCTGACCATAATTGGATTCTCTTCGAAATTAGACTTCAGAACTTGACAGAGAAAATACAATTTAGGAACCCTAGAAGGACTGATTTGTTCAAATTTAATGTAACTAGTCTTGCAATTCAGCAAGTTCTTAATAACCTAGATGTTGAAGAATATATCAATGACTGGTTAGTAACCATGTTGAAATCAAGAATAGTTATAAGCAATTTGGAAGAGGCACACCTCTCTACTACTATGGCTTATCGTTATTAACACAATTATCATTGATCTAGACAGAAAAGGGATAAAAGTTGTCGCTTATGCTGACGATGTGGTGATACTCGTATGTTTTCGGATGTGATCACTGATATTATGTCCAATGCTTAAGGGTTGCTCGACAACTGGGCCACGATAAGTGGTCTTGGGGTAAATCCATGCAAGACAGAACTTGTACTTTTCACGACAAATACCAAGACTTCAAGCTTCAAACTTCCACGGTTGAAAAACTGTGAAATTTAAATAATGCAAATTATCTAGGTATTATACTGATTCTAAATTATCATGGAAACTGAATACTCGACATAGAGTTAAGAAGGCAACGGCGACCTACTATACCTGTAGTAATATTTTTGGTAAAAAATGGGGACTTAATTAAAAAAAAAATTAACAATGATATAAGTATATAATAACACGTTTTTAAATAAATCAATAAATAAAGTTGTCAAAATAAAAAATGTTTAAATATTACACAAACAAAAATTATTTTAAAATATTTAAGTTCCCATCCCGTTTTATAAATACTAAGTGCCTTTAGTATTGTATGTCTGCTTAAAAAATAATTTTTAGATTTGCTGGTATATTTATAATTTGTATATAAAACAAATATATTTTCGAAGTCAGGATAGTGTTTTAAATTAGCACAATGTGAGGATAATGCTGTTTGTTGCAAAGGTATTTGTGTTTTTGTATTTTGTACTGTATTTTTTGTATTTTTGTATTGTATTTTGTGTTTTTGATTTGATTTGTGTCCAGGTTTGAGTTCATTCTTTGTTGTATCTACATATACTTTGTTACAGTTTTCATTATCATTTTCTTGGCAGGGTATTTTATAAACGGCATTTGATATTTCTATCTTAAGTACTTAACATTCTAAAAATACTATTGAAATATTTACAAAGTTCGTAAGATGGAGGGTTAATACATGAACAAATCGGCTTTAAAGGAAATGATTTTTCTTAAATTTTTGGTAATCCACATAATCTAGAAACTACAGCTACATTTGTTTTAAATTAGTTTTTTCTGAGAACGAGCGGTATTGATACACGAAATAAATAATAATTTTGCATTTTATTGTGAACAATTATAAAAATGGAAAATTATACTCTGATTTTTTTTTAAATTGGTTATAGTTTGTTAAAAATACAACTTTTTGAGGAATTTTTTTCTTGTGTTTGTTGTATAAAAGTTTAAAAAAATCAGAGTGTAATTTTCTATTTTTTTAAATGAATACCCTCCATCTTTTAAAATATTTAATTATTTGTATTGTAATTTAACCAAATAACATGTATATATACATTTATAAAGGTAAACAAAACACTTTAAAATAATGTTCTTAATTTTTAAATAAATTTAGTTATGAATCACAAGAAAACACTTTATACTCTTAAGGAAATGGAAACTGTAATTAATAGTTAAAGTATTGAATATCTCAAGGGTTAATTAAGCACTTCAAATGCCAGGTTTCTGTTTATTTTTCACTAAAATAATTTAAGAAATCACACCACATATATTAGGGTGGGTAAATTTTAAGAAAATTTCTCCAAGTAACCATATGTTTAAAATTAAATCCTATCTTGCGCATTTCTTATTTTTTTCAATGATATTTCGGTATTTTTTTTTAATAGTTTTTTTATTGGATAAAATACGAAATGCGCCAGATAGGATTTGACTTTAGTTCTATGGTTTCTTGAGGAAACCTTCTTTTTACTTTTTTATCGTCCATTCAATTTGACCCAGCCTAATATATATTGTTACGAATGTGAAATAGCGATTTGAATTTAACGGTCTGTAACGACTGACTGCTACATTCATCATGTTTATAAACACGTCCATCAGTAGAAGCTTCTACTTATAAATGCGGTTATTAGCATTGTTTATAAGTATGGCAACACTAAATGTTTAAACTGCTAAAATTGACACCGAAATAGATAGATTGCGCGTGTATAAATAGTGGCAGAGGTTGCTGTAGTGCTGTAGTATAGTGAGTAAACAAAACATTTTAAAATAATGATCTTAATTTTTAAATAAATTTAGTTATGAATCACAAGAAAACAGTTTATACTCTTAAGGAAATGGAAACTACAGAGTTAGAGTTAACATCAACTGTCGTGTACATTTGAGTTTGTACATTATAAAGTGTGTGTGTATTTCTGCGAATTGATAAACGTGTATAAAGACACTGAGTGACTATTTAAACTGTTGTTGTTGTACATTTTAAATAAATAAAGAGTTGTTACAATTTTAAACTAATAAACGGCTTTTATTTGCAATTAAAATGGTGAAAACGTAACAATATACCTTAAGGCCAAACAATTGAGTTTTTTTAAAACCTACACCACCATTGTGAGAGTGGATGTGATGATGATTATAATGCCCAAAAATATTTGCCTAACAACCACCTAAAAATACACCGATCGACGCAGAATCTCTTTATGCGTCGACTAAACAATGTCAGTCCGTCCGGCTGTTAGCAAAAAACAAGTCTTAATTTTGATAATATTTCGATCACATTTGGTAAATACATTGTTAGCGGCTCTAAGACGAAACCTATTGGAACTGATGGAAATTGGTCCATTATTTCACGTAGGCCTCATAAAAATAGGATTTTATTAGTCGTAAATGCATAACTTTCATATGTAATTAATGCATACGGAAGTTATGTCACCTAATTTTATGATGAACGGTCCACAATTAGTCGTAGTTCCTATATAAGGCACTCTTCCGAAAATCACTTTAATCAGCATTAATCTTTTAAAAATGTTGCTATCCACATAGAATTCAACAGAAATAAGTTTCATATAGACATAAATTACACGACCTAATTTCATGGCAATCGGTACATAATTGCTCATAGCTCCCACATAAGACAACTTCCGAAAATAACTCATTGAAATTTTAAATGAAAAATGTTTTTGCTCATTTACTCAGTACGGTACTATTTAGCCGGGTTTGACTGACCATACTTTCTTACTTGTTTTACTTTATCAAATATGTCATTAAATTATTTCCGCATTAAATAGAAGTTTCATTAATGCTGACTTTACAGATTTGTGTCATGCCAAATAGCAATTTTAAGAGATGATATAAACTTTCAGGTGACAAATGGCAACAGAATTTAATAAGATTTCGGTTAATTACTCACATTGAAGTAAATGGAGTGTTGTAGACACAGTTGAACATGCATATTTGGGCGTACATGATTAAAATATTTCCAGCTTTGTGATGACAAAAACCAATATCGACATTAAAATGCTTAATATAAATCATTTTACACTGACAATTTGGCACAATTTTGTTCAACAGTTCCTCTAAATATAACATCTATGTATGTATATGAAAATGACATTATACCATAAACTTTTAAATTAAATCACTAATGAAATGAATTCAGTGGAAAACGTGTTTCAAGTCAATTTCAAATATATGTTTTCCAAGCAATTTTGTGGTTTAATTACAAGCTAAACTAAATGACAATGCCTTTGATGGGTGTAATTATAAAATTAGCAGGAAACTTCCTTTCATATGCAGATACTGACATTTGCGTAATAATGAGAGTTGTGAGTTTTAACGAACAAAAACAAAAAAAAAATATTTTACGAAGTAATAAAGCTTTTTATACCTATATACATATGTGTTATTACGTATAATGTGAATTTTGTGTTAAAGTTATTGTAACTAAATTTAGTGTTTTAGGTGAATGAAAACACAAAAAAAAAAAAAAACATACGTGTGTAAATGTTTTAGTAAATTATAATATCACCTTTGAAAAATTATAATTATACCTTTAAAACACGTAAAATTTAATTAAATGTCAACTCAAGTTTTGAATAAGTCTATTACTACTTGGGCGTATGATTTATAATTAATACAAGGTATATCACAAAAAATTGCGTATACGTCTGTATTACACATTTTGTAAGCAATATATAAAATTAAAGAAATTTAATTGAAAAATACTGATAAAATATATTATTGGCTGTATGACACAAAAATGCGGCATTGACAATAGATGGCGTATCTTTTGAACGCAGTTTATGTTTTTAATAACTTATAGCCATTTTGAAGGGTACATACTGGAAATTTTTCCCACTTAGTTATTGAACATTGTAGTGTAAAGAATATTTTTTTTTTACTTCGAAAATGTCGAATTTTGTACCAACGAATTGTCAAATGCGGGAAGATTTGCTTTATTTCTTTAACTTGAAAAAAGTGCACTAAAGCAGACAATTGCCCACCAAAGCTTATGGTGAGTGTGTTCCATCTGTTTCAACATGGGAGATGGTTTGTGCGGTTCAGAAGTGATGATTTTGACACGGAAGACAAGGATCGCCTAGGCTATCCAAAAAAGTTTGAGGACAAAGAATTGGAGGCACTACTCCATGAAGATTAAAGTTCAACAAGGGCCTGTAATTTCAAAATGTTTTAGAGCACCAGGATTCATCCAAAAGCATTATGAGTTGCCATACCATCACATGGAAAATGTATCGAATGCAACTGTCTGGTTTGAAGGTAGCATTGGCCGAAAAACACCCGGAATATGCGGCCAGACCTGAAAACGTAATTTTCCGTCATGACAATGCCCGGCCGCATGTTGCAGTATCTGTTAAAAACTATTTAGAATGATGTGGTTAGGATATTTTTCCTAAATTAATTTATAGTCCAGACCTTTCTTCGTTCAAATTGAAATGATTCTTTCTTGGCCTCAAAGATAAGCAGTTCTTTTAGCTCTTCATAGCTAACAATGGCCAATACTTTGAATAAATATATATTGTACAAAGTATCTAAAAATTTAAAAAAATCCAGCATTTTTAAGTCAGACACTCATTACTTTATGATATATCTATTTTAGTAACGTGAAAAGGAAATATCGTTAAATAATACTCCAAGTCAAATAAACTTGGATTTTATTGAGCTTCTTAAATTATTTAAAATCTTAAAATCCTATAATGGCGTATAGGAAATATAGCAATTTTGCCTTACTTAAACTGTATCATAATTAAGTAGCCAAAAATTCATGCCAGAGCTTTTGTACATTTTAGAAAGATCATAATAGGCATGCATTATAAAAACTTCCAAATCGAGAAAAAATGGTCCCCTTAATGGACGAGGGAATTTTTTGTTCATCGAAAATTTTCTTATCGTTTTTTTACTTTTACATCTATTTATACCCTCCACAAACACAAGTGGTGAATGAGGGTATATATAAGTTTTTCATTCCGTGTATAACATTGTAAAATTTTAAGTCGATTATCAATTTTTAATTCGATTGAGTTATGGCCGTCTCTCTGTCCATCTGTGTAAAGCACTCACACATCCAAACAACACAAACGAACTTAGCAGACTTTCAGCAGAAAATGTTTATTTATTATTGTCCTATCTAATTTGGTATTGAAAATGAGCAATATCTGTGGAACCAGAGCTATGAACCACAAAATGGTATATATATGTAATTGATCCTTATTATATTTTAAGTCGATTGAGCTATGTCCGTCTCTGAAAAAAACTCTTGCGTCCAAAACACACAAACAAAATTAGAAGTCTTCCAAAAAGACAGTTTGTTATTATCCTAAGGTCTTTGGTATTGAAAAGAAGTAATATCCGTACAGTAGACCATAATGTGGGACAACCTCAATTTTCACATATTTTTTGTTATTTGTGAAGAAATTTATATTAATGACTTAGTAATCCAGATATAGAACAAAGCTAGGTAAAAAATACAAGTTTTTTCCCTATACAGCGTTTTCCAATAAGAGGTTTTATTTTGGTATTCAAAGAAAATTTTTTGGCACCCTTTGGAATCTCTTTGATATCAGTTCGAATATATTGGAAAATTACTGTAAAAATCTTAAGGTTCAGTTCTGTAATTTATGTTGTATTTAACCCTAACCATACTAACACGGGTGCCCCGGTACCCAAACGAACTTTGAAGTCAAATTGTTCTTAAACAAAATTAAATACAAATTTGAGGTTCCGCAAGTTCCTTCAGAAAACCATTTTCAAAAGATTTTGGCCATCTAAAGAACTCTTGATTCGTTTGGATTGACTCTGGAGCGACCCAAAGTCATATAGTCCTTTCCCTCCTGATAAGGGTACCCGGGTACCCTTATATATCTTTTTACATTTTGTATGAAAAAAGTAAAAAATTGGTTATTTAGAAAATATTTTACATCAAACTGTTGCATAAAATAAATAAAAACAATTAAAATCTAGTGGAGCGTGGAGCAATAGTTTTGCTTTCCGTATTGCACATTGGTCGTTTACAGCCATCGCATATTTTGCCTGTTTTTCTATCAGATTTTGGATTAGTACTAACACAAAGGTAGCAGGAAGCCTTTATTGTCAATCCTCCTGTTTTATAACCGATGGACCTGCAGCATACTTGAAAACTTATTTAGGGATGGTTTTATTTGTTATAAGCTCTAGAGCGGCCCGGAGGTTAGCGAATCGTGTTATTTGATTATCATTGCGTATTATGTCAATGTCCATATATTTGTTTTGCATTGGGTGGTGTGTTTAGACACCATCTGGTCAATAACATCTACTCCGTCTTTTTGTTTTTTTTGTAGAGGTCGTTAATCTTCTATTTTCCAATAACTGGCTCCAGTCGAGTATAATACAAATGATAACAGAGAAAAGTGTTCCGTTTTTGTTGAAACAATATTGTGGTTTACCAATTTCGTCCGATGGGTTTGGCCATAGCTCTGTTGAAATATAGAATTCTTTTTGTCGAAGGGTACCGATTTATTCTTCTAACTTGTAGCTCATTGGCCAAAGAGAGTGAAGTAAAAAAATTGTCTGTTGTTACATTTTTTCCTGATTTTTTGTAGAAATCCACCAGATCTAGAAGAATGTTTTCTCATCCATTTACCTATCGCTGACCACAAGGTCGCTTGCCTGTATATATGATTCCATTGAAAGAGTAGTTATTGGCTGCGTTACACAACCAAAATATTTAAATTCCGTATTTAGCTGGCTTTGAGAGAATATATTGAGTCAATCTGGTTCAGCCTCTAAATGGAAATAACTGTCTGTCTACGGTCACATTTCAATCTGGAATATAATTTAAACGTAGATTCTGCATCAACATATTCCAGATGTCGGAGATAAGAGCTCCTTTATCTGCTTGTTTGCGTTTCGATCTTGTAAACGCATTTCCGAAACTTATTACGCGTAGTATTTGCTGAAATCGGGACTTTACGAAGCTTTGTATAAAGGATGACTCTAATTACCCCAAAGAATTGAAGGAGGATCATTGTTGCCACTATTTATACACATCGCCAGTAAAATTCCAATATAAGCATCAAGTTTTTACATATAAATCAATAAATTTAGACAATAACGGACAAATAAACATACACGGGTACCCGGGTACCCTTGTCAGGAGTCTACGTGTGTAAATGTTGTCCGTACGGTTAGGGTTAACCTGTAATTTAGAAGCTATGAGTACATATATAAAATTAATGAAAAACTCTTGTAAGTTTTAGAGCGTATTTCTTAATTTTCAACTTTTATAGTAAATTTAAGATAATATTAGCTACCTAAGATTTCGGACTACTGATTTCTTTATTTTATTTCAAAACACAAAACAAATACAATTTCAACGATTCTCCAACATACTGTGTATATATATTGCGTATACGTAATATTTAATTAATGCAAGTAAATAAATATTCCACATACGCAAGAAAAATTAGACAAAATTCGACCGAATACCCGAAACTTTTAAAAAGAGATCACATATGCAATTTGAATATAATGGGGTTTCCAACAAGAGGTGTTATTTTGGTATTCAAAGAAAAATGGCATTTTATGAGATAAATGATCGGATGTTTATTTCATAATAAAGAGGAAGGTATGCCGTTAATAATGAAAAACAACATCAGCCAAATGGCCACCACGACCACGCTTACAGGACCATATCCTTTTCATTAAATTTTCCATAACCCAATCTGCCCTATGTCCTCGAAAGCCTGACGAATTCTATCTTTGAGGTCTTGAATCGACGCTGGGCTGTTGGCGTATACCTTATCTTTCACGTGGCCCCAAAGGAAGAAGTCGCAAGGTTTTAAATCACAAGATCTCTGTGGCCAATTGTGATCATCTCTTCGAGAGACAACACGGTCCGGCAACTTTTCCCGTAAAAGAGCAATGGTTTCGTTGCTTGTGTGGCATGTAGCGCCGTCTTGTTGAAAGTAAACGTTGTCCAGATCAATATCATCCAACTCCGACCATAAGATACGGTGTAATGACGTTTGTGAAATGCCCAATTCCAAAGAACGACGAGGAATAGACAAACCTGGGTTTTCTTCAACACTTTGGGCTACAGCAGCAATATTCTCAGTTTTTTTGAGTTTTGCGAACTGTGACTGCAAGATTTTCATAATTTTTTGTTGTGCATTTTAATAATTTCAGTGCGTTATTGAAGCGTGTATCGTTCCATTTTTAGTATGGCGTAGTTTCAAAAGTGACAGCTACCGAAATACTGGAAACTTTTTTTTTAAAATGATTTGAATAGGAGAAAACGCTAAAATGTTACTATGTGAAAGTATTTAGATCTTATTACATTTTAAATGCAAAAATAATAGTTTAAACTGACTATATTTAATTTTTTAGTTTAGTTGGTATGTTTTAGACTAAGATTGTGGCGAAAACTAAGCTCCCAATTAGAATTTTGTATGAAATGAATTTGACTGTGATTGTTGTTTAGCTATTGTCAAATTATATGCCAAGATATAACTTATTTTGAGCGATATTTTGGACAACAATATTTTGAAAGAACTTGTTAATGTTTTTTAAATATATTACCCTCTGAATGGGTAAAAAATTTAATTTTTTTGTAAATCTTCATTGGAACTTATTTAAGATTTAATAATTTACTTAAAAGAATATTTTTAAATTATTTGTTTGCTTGTCAAGCACTTATACAATTTACCGAATATACAAAAGTGTATTTTTCAACAACCATTGACTTATAAACTAGTTAAAAGGAAATAATATTATTTAAGCACTTATGTGATATTGTACATAAATATCTTTTGATTCATGTTTGTTAAACATTCTTTCAACAATTTATCATAAATAAATGTTACAAATCAAGCCAAAAACTATTTTTATATATCTGATTACAATTTCTGCTAAAATAGTTTTACGAATTCATCCCAAACGCATACACTCAACTCCTATAGGATCTGTTTCACTAAACATGGTGCGGTGAAGTGAAATGTGATGTGAAAACCTAATTGTTTGGTATTTGGTTGCTCTCACACGCTTTCGCACTATCCCACACACTGTTGCTCAATAACTTTTATGAGTTGATTCAAAATGCTAAATTGATTACAATCAATAGTGACAACAAATACAAATGAACAAGTATTTGGATAAACTCTGTTATATAAAGACCTGCACTCAAACCTTGAGATTCAGTTACACACAACCAAACTAAAACTATGTATGTGTGTGTGTAGGTGTGCATTAGGGTGGCCTTATTTTGAACTTCTCGAATTTTCGAAGTTCGGATGTGGTCCTTATATGGCCAACAGCTACTTCAGACTTGGTGATACCACTCAACTTTATATGGAAATTATATAGCTAATGGTCCACCAAACAATTTTTGATTACATTTTTACCCAAAAAATATCTTTTTTAAAAAAATATAGGAAGAACATTTTTTTTAACTTTTTTTATAATAATTTCCAGTGAATCCTAATGTTTCACTAATAATATTTAGGAAAGTTGTAGCTACGGTAAAGCTGAAGAACTCTTGTGAACATATCAATGCAAGAATCGCTTTGTATTAAAATATTTGAAAGTGGGAAAGGTTTGTGGAGCTTCTGAAGAGTAAATATAAGCTTTTTATACAAGTTTTTGATACCTATGGAATCCTTAGGACTTGAAGACTGATATTTTAGTAAAATGAAATGATTTTGTGTTTTTTTTGGTCGTCATTTATCTTAAAAACTATAAATATTTTAATGTGGTGATTTTTCATCAAGAAAAATTTAAACTTTGAATTAATGTAAAGTTTTAACGGTTAAAGACATCAAAACAAAATTTGGAAGTAATACAGATCATAATATTTTTAAGTCAATGGTATCACTATTGTTGCCACTCTATGTTTTTAAACACCAAAATTCCTAAAACGGGGAAAATGTATTACAAAAACTGAGTTTTTTTAGAACAGTGACCATTTTGACGTTATTTACAGCGTAATAGTAAAACCGTTTTGAATGCATAAGAACAACATATAGGGCTATACAAATATGAATAGTGTTTGAGGATCGGTGCTTTGCGTTTTTAGACTTTTTTACTCAAACCTAAAATTTAGTTTCAAAATTGGCTAAGATTGGATAGGGGTGGGGGGACAATGTCCGCTTAAGTGAGTCAAATTTTACTGTATTCGTTTTGGCATTAAGTTCTCTTTCCAAGTCATACAAAATTGTATATAGTACCGAAGAAATTTTTTTTTCTATAAAAGAAATAGTATGGGCACTTTTTGGGGAAAAACTTAAAAAACACACGCATACAAAGTTAAAATATATAAAAAGGCGCTTCAGCTTTAGATGCGTGTAACTTTTATAGGGACGAGATAATTGTAATGAGGTTTGTTTTACTTTCTTTAGAATTTTATCGCAAATATACATCATATTTAAAAATAAAATTTCGACCTTCCGTAGGCCCATCATATAAAATACCAAAAAAATATCTAGAAAAATTTAAAAAACAAAAAATTAAACCTAAATATCTTTTGAACTAAAAGAGATAACCTACAAATATGAGCACATTTTTCTAGACCTCCTCAAGGAATATCTATATTTTAAACTTCAGCTGATTCGGTTCATAATCGGATTTTTGGCGATTTTTCTAAAATGTTAGACTTTGAGGGTCCACCCTATTCCGCCTACGACGCTGAACAACTGTAAATCAACTCGAAACCACCTCAGCCGAGTAAATAATACAGCACTACATAGAAATGTGGACTTGATAATACTATTTTAACAAAAAATCTTTGTTTTATCGTCTAAAAATAGTAAAAACGAAAATTGTTAAGGTAAAAAGTGATCTTTATGTGCTATTTTAAGTACCTAGACACGTTCAAAATGCATTAATATTTTCACAAGAGTTGTTCAGCTTTACCGTAGCTACAACTTTGCTAAATACTGTTAGTGAAAAATTAGGAGTCCTTGGAAGTTATTTTAAAAAAAGTAAAAATAGTATATTTTTTCAACAAAAGAGCACGAAAAAGCTATTTTTTGGGAAAAGATGTTACAAAATTAGTTTGGCGGACTCTCAGCTATATTATTGCTATATGAAGTTAAACGGTGGTGGCACCATTTTTTGAAGGCCCACTGATTTTTAGAATCTTTGGGGGCCCATAAAAATGGACAAACTGAGTATAGGGTTTTACAACCCTTTAGTATTAGATTCCGTAATTTTTGAGAGTGGACCTTATATAGGAGCTATTGCTAAAAAAAACCGATATTCTCAAAATTTAGTAATATGATTACTGAATACAAATTACAAACCTGTGTATAATTTGGGCTATATTTTAAAAAAAATAAAAAAAATTAAAATTTGCGATATGAAATGTGTATGAAACTTAAGTTGTAATTGTTTTAAACATTTAAATTATATGAACCAAAACTTTAAGCAGAATTTCCCTTAAGTGACGGAGAAGAATTTAATACCTTCGGAGCATAGAAATTCCAAAAACAGCAAAATCAGGACCACCCTAATGTGTATTCATAGTTTTTATAAATAAATAATAAAGCCGTTACTTACCATTGAGTATATGTACAACGATTGTATAGTTTTGATATTCACTAATTGAGCACGTATAGTTACCGGAATCGGCTTTATTGATTTTGGCAATGAATAATGTTGAATTGGCGCCATCATCCATCAATTCTGTTTTCACACTACGAGAGTAAACCAAATAAAAAAAATAGCAGCAGCAATAACAAACAGCAACATGAAAAGATAAATTGAATAAAATTAAATAAATTTACAAATTGGGATACACATACGAGTTAATTTATTTACACAGACATATAATAAAATAAAATATCAAATACAATAAATTAAGTTAAATAGGTATTGATGTGTGAATTCATTTAGTTGATAATTTGTTAAATTAATTAAATCATTAGTGAAGTTAAATAAATTCGTTGTAGAAGTGAGGTATAAAGAAAATATTTTATTTCATGTAAATTACAGTTTTTAATAGCTATTTATAAAGAATTTTATAATTATACAGTAGTTAGGGGGCGATGAATTGTTCTGGGTAATTTGTTAATTGTTTAATAAAAAAGGACACATTTATTGCATGTATGACTTAAAAATAAGGGATTTTTTAAAAGTTTTATCTTTTATTTTGAAACATTTGTACAATATAGATTTAAGTATTGGCCACTGTTAGCTGAAACCTTATCCCATCTTTCTAGCAACATATAGATTCTGAGCCAAAAGAACTGCTATCGTTTGAGGCCAATGACGAATCAAGTTAATATCGGATACTCTGTAGCAAAGATAAGCGTATCCCAGAGAGAACGTTCTGCATTGATTGAAATGAATAGTTTTCGGACGGTGCAAGGTCTGGACTATAAGACGGGTGAGGTAAAACCTCCTTATCACTTTATTCTAAATACTTTTTACAGGTATAGCATATTGTGGCCGAGCATTGTCATGGTGGAATATTACTGTTTCATGTCTAGGCGCACATTCTGGACGTTTTTCGGCCAATGCTCACTTTAAATGAATAGACAAAGCTGCTCCCATTTCCGGTATCTGGAGCAGTCGATTGCAAGTTAGAGGAATAAGCCTATATTCCAAAAGAGCTACGGCCAAACCCAAAGGACGATATAGGTACACCCTGATAAGGTTTGAATAGAAACTGAACACTTTTATCTGTTGTGACGAGGAAGATGAAATGTGTTTTCTTTCTGTCAACAAATCGAGGGAAGCCAGCTATAATTGGAAAAGAGGAGGTATTAACGATTTCTAAAACAAAAAGGCGGAGTAGATGTTATGGACAAGATGGTTTCTAAATATACCACCAAAAGCAAAACAAATAGATGGCTATTTGCCATTTTTCTTGGGTGCATTTTGTGTATACTTCAGCCTCGATTCAAGCGAAAAAAAAAACAAAGCTCTCCAAACAAATCAAGAAAACTTTATAATGGGATAAAACTTTACAAAATTGTTATCTGAAGGAACTTGCGGAACCTCAAGTTTTTAGTTTATTTTGTTGAAGAAAAATTTGACTTCTAAATTGGTTCGGGTACCCGTATCAGTGGAGTTAGGCTTAATGATTCATTTAAATTAGGCTTATTTTTGCAATATATATGTTATCCAAATTATATCCTTAAAAATCGTATATCACTTTATTTCACTGTTTTTATATTTAACCTCGACCTCAACCACAGCCTTACAAATACTTATTTACACACCGCAAAATTAAAACATTTCATTTGCTCACCTGACACCACCCCTAGTAACATCATAATTTAAAACGTCTTCACTGTGTTTCCAAAACACCACCGACGATGACATGGCAACATTTCGCACAACACAGGATAGCTGTAGCGTTGAGTCTTGTTCATAATATTTCTCCTGCAAAGGATCACCAAATTCATCCACAATCATTACTTTGGGTGCTGAAAGAACACACAGATAAACAAACCACAAAAAAAAAAAAACGAAATAAATTTGTATTAATTTAAAATGTTTAAAATATCCTGTCATTATTCATCTGAATCATCATGAGAATTGTAACAAGGTACATAATGAAAACTTACCGTTAACATGTAAATTTATTTGTATGACACGAGGCGGATGTGTTGATATTTGACATTCATAAGTGGCCTCATCGTCCTTCTTAACATTGTTGATTTTTAAACGCCAATTACTGGGATATTGAAATTCCATTTTGTAGCGTTTATCACCGGTGTAAGTGTGTAAACCCACCGTCAGTAAATCTAAGGCATTTTCACCTTGTGAATTGCGACGAACCCAGGAGACCTGTTGGTTAATTGATGGTGTTTGGTTTAGTTGGTATTTGTTGAGAATAAAACAATGTTATAGAAGTTGGTTTAACTATTAAATATGTATTATAAAATATTTAAGCAGACAAGTTAAGATATCATGTATATGTTAAGGGAAGGTAGTCTAGCAATCAGCTTTATGTAGAAAGAAACTTAAGTTAAGTAAATTTATTGACTTAAAGAGGTAGAAATACGTGATGGTTACTAAATTTATAGGTTTTGAATTTATGGACTCGTCTGGCCAATTCATCTACTGAATATGGTAAATTATCAAGTATTAAAAAACATAAACCTAAAACTAATGGAATTGTATACACAGCTGTTCAATTTACTGAAAGTGTTGTTGGTTGCCCCAACTTTTGTATTGAATAATTTAACTCATTCTGCTACTTATCGTTTTAAATTGAAAACAAATAAGAATTTGTAGTTGGATAAGACTGATTATATAAAATGCTTTATATAATATATAGTGATAATTAAATAGTTGTAGGAATCATAAAGCATAATTTTATTTCTACACACACAAAAAATATCGATTGGAAATCAGTTGTAATTATAAATTGGAAGAAACTCAATTGTAATTATTATTAAATAATTGACTTTTTAGAAAAATGATAAAACTATATGAAAGACTATAGAACGACGGATATTTTGTATTACTCAGTTCAAAAAACACGGATGTTGCAGCAAATGAGCGATATATAAAACGGGATGTTTGTATGTATGTGCATATATGTTCCGAATGAACTTAAAAATGACTGGACAGATTGTGATGAAATTTTCAGGGAATCTTCAGAATAGCCAAGCGGGTGATACTGTGAAGTCAGATTTTCCTTCAAAATATCCAAAAGTGCAACTCATGCTTTCAAATGACTTCGGCCTCATGCCCACCTTTAAAGTTTAAGGCCAAATGTAGCACAGAATTGTATCATTGCTCCCGCTTCCCAATGATGACGCGAAGTTCACTCAAATTTATTTCACTGGAAATGAAGCTACAGAAGAGCCGAACGCTATCAACGAACATGCGTGTGCATTTGCTGCAATACCCTTCTGCCGAAACATTCTCAAAACAATTGTTGGACATCAGAAATTGAAAAATTCTAATTGATCCCGCCACAAATAAGACTTCGTTTCCAAACTTCTGCCTAATGCAAATGAATATTCAAGCTGTTTTACTTTAAGAATTTTGCACGCATCTTTTAAAAAATATGAACTTTTAACCTGTATAAAATCCAAATAAAAACGAATTTCGTAATTCTTAATAAACTTTGCCTTTAAATGAATGCGAATCAATAAAACAACCTCCACGGGCATGAAGTTTGAAATTTCTCTAAGAAATCTGTATATTTTCAAAATTAATTCGGAAAATTCGGGAATGGCAATACAAATATTTTGTTACTAAAAAAAAAAACTTTAAATTCTTATTAACCATTATTTTTTTTACCACTAAATTAAATTAAAATTTCTTAAATATACTATTAGTAATAATAGTCTTTAAGGATTGCCTCCCACTTTAATGTAATTTTTGCTTGTGAAATTATATTTGATCCCACAGCAACGGGAGACATGATTAAATTGTTTAGAAGAAAGAAATAGAAAACAAAAACGATTTTAAACCAAACAAGCCAAAGTGCAATCAAGTATATAAAAGCCATATTATGGCCTTTAAGGAAATGTGCATATTATCAGTAGAAGGAAGTTTGTAAAACAACTGTAACCCGTTTACATTAACTCGTACTCCTACATGCATAAGAACATGCAACCAGCCAGCTTAACTCAAAAGTAAGTGATAGAGTTTTAGTTTAAGCACCAGGCTGAAAAAAGTTGTAAGTTTAAACGAAATAACATGTTAGGGTAGTAAGACTAACTAAATTATAACGAATTGAATGTACACTACATCATTTTATATTTTTGTCAAAATCGAATTTCGTATCATAATTTTTTAGAAAATATGGATGATGCGAGGAAAATTATAATACAAGATGTAATAGTGAAATTATTGAATAATAATTATGGATTAGATCATTTCGAATACATTTGATAATGCATGAATAAGGAGTGAGATCGAAAAATTATTAACTTTAATTTATTCAGAGTATTTTCCAATCTTTCTGGCAACATATGGATTTCTAACCAAATGAACTGCTCATCTTTCGAGGCAAAGAACGAATCTGGCCAATATCGGATAGTCTGTTCCAAAGTGAAGCGTATCCCAGAGAGAGCGTTCAGCAGCTATTGAAACAAATAGTAGCCGGATGAATGGTCTGGACTATAAAGCGGGTGAGCCAAACTAACTCAACACTTCTTTATAAATACTTTTAACTGGTATCGCAACATGTAGCCAAACTGTGTCATTCATATTCTGGACATTTTTCACGAATCAATTGCGTTCGGTACAAGTTCCCTGTAATGGTCTGGTCAGATTTCAGCAGCTCATATTTGATATGACCCTTTTGCTCCCACCAAATAAAGATAATGACATGAATATTTGGCTTTGGTGTCGATTCGGCTGAACATACGATCTCTTACACTTCTGATTATCGCAATGGATTTAGTTTTTATCTCAAATATTGATTCAGTACAAAACTGATTTCCTTTTATACCGTTCAAGCATCGTTTCAGAAAATCGTTTTTCAAGTTCTCTCGCAAACGTATTGAAATTGCTGCTTGAGTAGCTCCCAATGATTTTTTGAGCTCTTGTTGAGTTCAACAACAATTTTGCCTCCAGTTCTTAGTCTTCAAAGCTATTTGCCTTGGCTGTGGTTGTGGTCGGTAGCCAGCCTATGTGTTGAAAGCATGAATTCGACCAAGAACGAATCAAGCCAATATCGGGTACTCTATTCTGAAGTGAAGCGTATCCCAAAGTGAGCGTTGGGGCATGGTCTGGTCTATAAAGCGGGTGAGGCAAAATTTCAGTTTCAATTCGTATGGTACGTACCCATTTTTCTTGATTTTGGATGAATCTTGCTGCTCGCAAACATTTAGAAATTGCTAATTGAGTATCTGCCAATGATTTTGCATGCTTGCTGAGTTTGACAACAATCTTCAAGGAGTAATGCCTCCAATTCTTGGTCATCAAACTTGTTTGGATGGCCTGTGCAATGTTTGTCTTTCGTGTTAAAATCACTACCTCTGAACCGCATAATCCATCTCTCGCACATCGAAACCGATGGAGAACATTCACCATAAGTTTGGTGCGTCAACGCTGTGCTTCAGCCGCATTTTTTTCAAACTAAAGATGTAAAGCAAAACTTCCCGTATATGACGCTTTGTTCACACAAAATTCGACATTTTAGAAGCAAAAAAAAAACATTGTTGTTTTTTCAATAACTAAGTGAGAATATATGAGAGATGTACCTTAGTACTTAGCAATTATAGGCATATTTCTACTGCGGTTTTTATATACACTAGGACTGAATTTTATATGCTGGCTGCTGTTATATAGACATTTATGTACCTCACACATGTTTCCGGAAAGAAACGTAAATAGGGACACGAAAAATCAAGAAGCTATTCTGGAAAATTTCAACAGAGGTTGTATGTTTTCGTGTGCAAAATTTCATGATATTATCTGCAATATATTTATAGAACCATTTTTAAAAAATATAAACTTTTTTTTTTGAGTTTGTCTCACATTTCGTTCCATAACTCTAGTTCTATGTGACCGATTTTTCCCATTTGCAATACCAAACTTTTCAGGTTAACTGAAAATATTTGAGAAAAATTGCAAAATCAAATCAATTTTACCTCATCCTTTTGGTGGTGAGTATAATAAAAAAAGTGTAATTTTATAAAAAGAAACGTAAGAACAATATTGGAAAATCGTTTAAAATTAAAAAAAAATCCTTTCATTAAAAATGATTACACTAAATACCTTTTTGTATGCATTAATTTAAGTGAAATTCTGCTCTGTGTCGAACTTAATAATAAATTTAATATACTCCACTCTATTATTACTCATAAATGATTCTTTGTTTCCCTTTAGTATTCACAAAGTTGAAAAACAAAATTATACAATGTGTACAAGAGTACACATAGTTGCTAACTAAAAATGGATTTTCTTCTTTATCATTCTACTCTAGTCCTTTGGTAGATTTCCTATTCCTTTTGCATCTACCACTAAAGATAAAATGCTCGTTATTCTCTAAGGATGGCTGCTTGCGACTACTGACTGCAACGCAACAACTTTTGATTGGTGGCAATTTCTTAGTGAACTCTTTTTATTTTTTTTTCTTTTCTTGTCTCGTTTACAGCTTTGTTGCTGTCTGTGAATTGTTGCGATTTTATTTAAGCCGAACATACTTACAGTCTTATCTTGAAGTAGAGATATTCTGCAATTTAAATGTATACTGCTGCCCGCTTGTACTGTCATGTTGGTCGGTTGTCCCACCAGCTGAACATCCTCAAAGTGTGGTCCATAGCTGAAGAAGCATTAGCATGAAAGTAAGAAAAAAAAAACAAAGAATGTTGAAATAATTTTATTATACGAATATTTTATATAATATTTAAAGGTGGGAAAATGTTGTTGATATTAAGTGACCGTTTTATGAACTACACAAAGGTAGCTGTTCAATATTGAATATAAGAAATAATTAGTAGTCTATTTTCTGTGTAAAGTATGAGACTGTACATAAGAATTTATGATGAACTTGTAGGTAGTGATCGTATATATGCACATACTTGCAAGTATAATCTAAAAATACACTGTATTACTATTGTGTTGCGTAGCATAAGTAGAAAACACAATGTTCATCCTATGATCTCAGCAAGAGATCAATAGATTTAAGGTATATTTTTCACGATTCGATTTGAAACATTTAGTATATATAGAATCTGCTGTTACGATATATTATCTCTTATATTCTACGAGTTATTCGCATTCGCTTTTTTGCTAAAAACGGAACTAAATCTTTCCCCAATTTCTTGAAATGTCTTTTTTTTTAATTAATAGCTAATATAATAATAATATTCTTTAGAAAGAATTGTTAATAAACCTCTACTCTTTTTTCCCTAATACTAATAAATGTATTGTTAATTAAAATCTATATATTTGAAAAAAAATCTGGAGAAATTTGGATCCGCTATTAGTAAAAATCCAGATTAAGGTAGGTAAAAAACCTGAAATTATAATTTTAAAATTTGAATATTATATAAACTATAAAAGATAAAATATATTTGTTGGTATGTTTTTTATAGCTCTCTTCTTGTAGACTCTAGGCATATACAAATCGAGAACAAACATTTGAAATCTTTTTAATTTTTCATATACCTGAGATAATCCATTTTGGGGCCTTGAGGTTCTGCCCCATGTTAGTTTTTAAAGTCCAAATTCAAAATTTGAACTCAGCTACAGCTCCTCTATAGTCCTAGGAAATTTTATTAAAATCGGATTATCGGTTTAGAAGTTACAGATTTATATCCACTTTTTTCCATTTCCCCCACTGTGTCATGTTTCGTCTCTACATATATGGCGTATGATAAATATTGAGTTATCAACAAACACAGCAATATATTAATCATACGTAATGTGTGAAAGTTCAGAGGAAATTTTAAACCTTTTATATTGGAAATAGTTGTGTATCTTTTGAAATGCTAATCATACATGTTCTTTGAAAAATATCTTGATTTCTTAGATTATGTTACATAACTATACACAAAATTAAATGCCTGAAAAACATTTAGTTATATTGTTTGCTTGGTTGATTATAACCTTGTAGTTTACGAAACTTATTTTTTTACTTATTTAAATATATTAAATGTTACAAAAAAGAAAATGTTATAGCAACAAGAAAATAAAAGCAAAAACTACGAAAATAAAGTAAAATAAAGTACATAGAAGCTTTTGGCTTTGCATTTTAATAAACTTCCTTATCATATACTTCTTTACAAACATACATACTTACATACGTAAAAGTATTGTAAATATCCTTTCATAATTTTTTTGTGCATTTATGTTGTTATGTATGTTTGTGTTGTTTTATTATATTATGTAGGTTACTTAATTTTTAGCTTGTTAAAGTTTTGTCTTGTACATATTTATTATATGCTGTGTCTGTTTGACTCATAAATTATGAAAATTCTTTTTTTTTAAGTTGCCATTTCCTTTTTTAAGCAGTGCGTTGGTGTGGAGAAATTTAAAATTTAAGAAATCTTCTTATAGATATGCTGCACTTTTGAGTTTAGATTAAAAGTTTAAACTAAAAAGAATGTAGTGGACATGGATTTGATAGGTTTTGTTATCAAATTAAGAGAGAATTATTAAAAAGTTTTTGTTTTTGTATTCATTATGAATTTTTAATATTGCTTTAGCTAAATAACCAGACTTTTATATTAAAAAACATCAAAGACGAAGAAATTGAAATTTTTACAGGATGAGCAACAGCAGTGACTTTTTGAAATGCATAACTATTAGTTCGAAATATTTAATTTTAATAATTAAATAATTTGATATAGAAAAAAAAAAAAAAAAAATAATAATGAAGGTGTATATGTGATCATATAATACGAAGCACACCGATTTGGAAATGGTTTGGAGTCAGTGACTAATTTTTTACATTCTTCGTGCGTATATAAAAAAAAAATCCACTAAAAAGCAAATTCACTATTCTTTCTGGCCATTTTGTTACTTTTTCTTCATTATCTCCCACTATTCTCCTATGTAAATATTTTTGTTTTGTGTGCTTTTTTTCCATATAATTCATTTAATTTTATTACATTTAATTGTTTCTATTACTGAGCCATGAGATCCTGCCCAACTTATGCTCTAAGAGCCATCCAGAACGTTTCTCTATTACATAATTTGATAAAAGAGGCTTGAGTATACATGATGTCTCAGGCTTAGATATATGCAAACCTCATTTGGGTTGTTTAGTATTTGGGAGGGAGATTGAGGAATTTAAGGACCATTGTGATATCGGATAGCCAGAATGCACCTGGATACCTTTCTTCTTCTGATATTAGGTCTCGAGTGTCGTCCTATACTCTATTACATCTCTAAAGGGCACTTGTTGACATTATGATGGTTACTTAGTCATAAGTGCCATGTCATAATTAGCTTCGTAAGAAGCCTAGGCCTATTGTGGTGATGTTATTGACGGTTTCACCAGTATCACTAACGGTTTATAGAGTATCGCTAACAGTAATCTACATATGAATATATAAGTAATTACACGTATTGTGAGGACCTAAACTTAAGGGAATTTGGATCCCACACAACATGAATTGTAGAATGTGGAAAAAAATGTGTTAATAATAATGAAATAAAGAAGAAAGCATTACTCGCTTTATTGGGCAGATGATGGATGACAGTGACAACAACAGAGAGTGTCTACAGCATTGTATCAACTGCAGAGAGTGTCAGCAGAGAAGTCAATACCGTTGATGTCAGCAGAGGAGAGTCAACAGAGTGTAAGCAGAGAGGAGTCAACAGAGTGTATCAGAAGAGGGTAGTCAAGAGAGAGAGTCAGAAGAAATGATATTCAGCCGTATTGAAGAGGACACAAGACAAAGAAGGAAGTAGCCAAGAATACAACAAACACATTTTCTCAAAGCAAAATTACACACACAGTACCACACACACAGATCAACAACAAACAAACAGTTGATGACGATCAAACAATTGAGATGATTATAGCAACAACCGCTATCGGTTCGAACATTTTGTACTGCAGTAGCTACAAAGCTACAATAGTTCGAGAAAACAATAATATATAAACTAATGTAACAGAGCAATCGATCTCTTTTGTGTTGTGCAAGTGAACGGGTAAGACGTGTAACAAGCCGGTATGATAAAAAATATATAAATTAAACAAGTTACAGAGCAGTGCTAGGGAGTAATTAAATTGGTTTACAATCAGCTAACAAGGCGGATTACATCCTACCTTATCCAAAACAGATTTATATCCGTGGAGGGAGGAGAACAGGGCACTGGCTCAGGGCAAGGATAGATATTTTTCTTGGTAGTCACCCAATAGTTCACGGAGTAACAGCAAATTGTTTTCAATAAAGAAGCATTCAATTTGCATTTGTGGCTCAATAAATAGAGTTAAGCTATTAGATTCATAACTAGACAGACCTACTTTACCGATTTGCCTTTGCCTTTAAAACCAAGCATTTCTGATCAACAAAACAATTTTTTTTCGCCCTTAGTCTTTCTCTCGATGTCGTATCGTGCCCTAAACATACAAACAGATGGACGGACATAGTTAGGTCGTCTTAGAATTTTACCAGGACCCATAATATATATACTTTTTTTGTATACGTCCAATGTTTCTATGTGTTACAAACATATGGGCAAAATCTAATTTTTATAACCATCACCAAAATGATAGTGGTGGGTTATTTATTTGAAATAATGATATTTTATTATTTTTTTTATATCAAGTTATGGATATCAGAAAATTTGCGTTTGTGCTGATGTTTGTAACACCCAAAAATAATAGTATAACTTCCATTTTTAAGTATATCGATCGAATCATTTTATGAGTGGATAAAACGATGTCCGTTTTTCGCAATTCTGAAGATATTTCAATGAAATTTGGTACATACATTTATTTCAGTTCAAAAAAGAAGCCTATTGAAACTGGCTGAAGTCGATCTATTATTTCACCTAGCCTCCATACAAATGCCCTTCCGAAATTGGACTTTATCGGTCATAAATGTTTATTTTATATAGGTATCTACACAAATTTTGCTGCAAATAAGTTTTTCATATGGGGGATTTCATGTCAAGTAAACTTTTGAAATCGATGTCTTCCGATCTGAATGAAATTTACACCAAGTTTAGTCTTATCGGAGACACAACTCTCTGAGTTAGAGGGTCTTGACATATATCTCACTCACATTCCACTTACCTTAATGAACATTTCATCCCGATCAAAAGACATCGATTTTAAGAGTTAGTTCACTTGACATGAATATATAATAATCGCTTCCGAAAATCACTTTAACGAGCATAAATCTATTAAAAGTACTGCTAGCCACGTAAAATTCAATAGAAATAAGGTTCATTTAGACATAAACCAGACGACCTAATTTCACGGCGATCAATCCACAATTTGTCATATCTCTCACATAAGGCCAACTTCCGAAAATAAGTTATTGAAATTAAAAAAAATATTTCTGCTTATTTACTCAGTGTAGGGTTTTGTATGGTCGGACTTGAGCAACGTTTGCATTTTATTTGAAAAAGCTAAACAGCATAGAAACTCCAAAGCTCTAAGCACTACATTAAGGGACAAATTTCATAAAACCGAACAATGGACACCTTCATGTTGCTTTGTGATCTTGAAGTATTAGTAGAGACACCTTGAAACAACTGTTACACTATTTCATTAATTGAAGAGGGACGCTAAGGGGTTAATTTGGTTGAATTCATCCCGAATATATCTATATTCATTTTAAATATTGTTTAAGAATTTCACATATTACAAAGTTATATGCCACCTTCATTTACGTGCTTCATTTTTAAATAATGTAAATTCTTATGAAGTTAATTTTCTCTAAAGAATAATGTTCTTAAATATTGTTTGTCAGTAACTTAATATTACCCTTGTGGTATATGAAAGTATGTTGAAATAATGTTATTTAAAATGCATAATTTTTCATGCAAATACTACAATATACGAGCACTTAGGATTTACGTTGAAAGCGTTTCATTGTTACTTTTAACACCTGTGTCGTTAAAGGTTGATAGTAGTTAAAGAATATGCTATTAAGTAGCATAGATATTTGAAGAAAATGGATAAGTAAAAGCAGATGTTTAGATAAAATTATTAAAATTAAAATCAAAAATGAAACATTAGCCAACAAAATACAAAAATTTATATAGAATTTCTTATATTAATCGTGTATATTAAATTAGCTTTAATTATTATTAGCTACAATATAGTAGAGCTCTATTAGTTTCATGTTTTGACTTTTTTGAATACAAATATTTAACAGCTCAATTCTAATCTTTTTAACATGTTTTTATCTTAAAGAAAGCTAGTTTACCAATAATTTATAGCAACTTGAAATACATTTGCAATAGAAACAAAACATAATCACTTTACATGACTCTTAATCGCATCAATTTAATCAATTTCTTCAACAAACCATTTCATTTAAGAATTATTACCATACTTTTGCTCTTTTAAAGTTTTATTACATTCATAAGATTTGGTAATTTATAAGCCATTCCACAAAAAATATTTCCCCCCCAAAAAAAATGTACTTATGTATGCCGCATTCACATCCACATTATACAACATTTATAAAACATGGTAATAAAATTTCAATATCTTAATTTAATCTACTCCATGCTCTGTAAATACGCATAGATATATTCCAAGAAGATAAATAAGTATTTCCAAACATTTGAACAATTTACGGTAGCAAATCCATTTAAATTTTGTACGAATTCCATTGGATTGAGGGGCGTGTGTTTTGGATTGTGTTTAATATTAAAAAATATTTGTTCTCGTTATTTACAGGACACGTTTCTTCTATTTAAGTGTATTACAATTTTAAATGGAACAAAACTTAAATTTAATTTTATTTAAGATTTTCTTGTTCTATTTATTTGCAAGCAGAAACAAAAGGAATATAGAATGAGGCAAATAAAAAAAGGAATTTTGAGCACAACTTGTTGGGTAAGGATAACAAGCGAGGGGTGATTTGTAAGTAAGTGCACTGTTTTTGATGAAATGAAGGTTTAGATAATGCATTCCTGCAGCTTGAAGACAATTAGTTTTATCTTGAAAATCAAATTCCTTTTAAAAACAAGCCTGTATCTAAACGTGCTAATTTTTCCCATATAAGTATAAAAAAAAAAATATTATTTTTTGGTGAAAACTACGTTTACTTACATATGGGGTCTTCAGCGTATAAGTGGACTAAGCTTGAGATAGTAAGTATGAGAATATTGGGGTTTGTAATTCTATAAATTTTACATGAGATTATTGTCGATTGGTGTAGCAAGATATAGGCCAGTTTTGAATTTTATTTTAGCACGTTTTATATAATTCTCAGTAGAAAAGTCAGGATATGAAAAATATTGGCTTAGGCCACTTTTGCGCTGACGGCCTCTACGTGATCGATAAAATGTAAGGAAATTTTAAAATTTCTTCAATAAATTCCAACAATAAAGATCTAATTACCAAACTTAAAATAAATTACTCCCAAAGACTAAAAGTATATATTAATTCCAATAATTAGCAGTCTTATAATAATAAAACGATTGGTCCCAAAAAATGTGAAATAACATCCAACAAAGTTGGAATAATTCACAATTCAGAAGCAATGTATTTATTACTGCCCTCAAAAACGGTGAAGATTGTATCGCCTGGGGTGTACAAAAACCGGCTTCGCTCAATATAGTTTTCTAGCATTGCCGGCCTGTATATATATAAGTTCCCGTAGTTCCTATAAGGAACATAGGACCATAACAAATTTATTCCTTTGCGATTTGTCCGATGCAAGTGTTTTTATTTCGTTCCAGCCCTTGTTTCGATTTGGCAACGCCAGGTGTGTGATGGTCTTCCATTTCCACGACTTCCTGGTGGGTTCCACACGATAGCTTGTCTTGTGACATCGTCAACGGGCTTTCGTTGAGTATGCCTTAGATATAGCCATTTTCTTTTTCGGATCTCGACATGTACGGGGTTTGGGGAGGTTTCGACCCATAGCCTTTCATTTGATATCGTAATTGGCCAGAATATGTTTAAAACTCTTCGCAGGCAGCGATTTATGAAGACCTGTAGCGAGTTAACATCCTTCTGCGCTGCATTCCACGATTCTCATCCATAAATAAGAGATGATTTCATGCAGCAATTAAATATATATAGCTTGGTTCTTTTCGAAATAAGTATGTGCTGATCGCAATATGGGGTTTAAGATACCAAACGAATGTTTACCAGCTTTTATTCGGTTTCTTACGTCGTCTGCAGAACTACCTGTAATAGTCAAGAGACTTCCGAGATAGCAGAACGTTGACACGTCTTCAAGATTCTTCTCGTCTATTGTGAATGCTCTGTTGTTAGAAGCATTAATTTTCATTGGTTTAGTTTTGGAAATATTTATTTTTAGCCCAGCCTTAGCTGCTTCAGTTTGTACTGATCTGATCTTCATTGGAGCTGTGTGGATCATCTAGCCTTCTGTTGAATCCCCAAGTTATTCTCCTCTGTTCACACGATCTTCTCAATATGTTGTCCAGGACGATGTTAAGAAGTAGGAGAGAAAGAACACAGTCTTTCCTCACCCCACCTCGTTTGGGCAAGTTCGTAATATATGTCATGTATACGTTTCTTGCAAGTTGACAGCGGAATTCCGCAGAGGGAGTCTGTATCGTCTTCCGACATAAAGGCTCCTAATCCTGCCAAGTGATCGGTAATACAATTGCCATCATTATCCCTGTGTCCTCCCCTCCCCCTTGGGGCATGGATAAGCATCTTGGTGAGCTCCACACCTTGATGTTATGCCTCAAGGGGAAATATGGAGCGAAACCGGGGCTCCGAGGTGTACGGACGTCATTCCTGGTAAGAGTTTAATTTATTAAACTCGCAGCTGACTAGAGTCTTATGTAGAACAGCGGAGATCCTATGGCTCCAGGCTTAGGTCCTGTAGGATCATTGGTGAGGTTACTTCGGTGAGCATGCTGGTGGTTGTGGTTGAAACCCAAAGCGGGGAGAAGATCGTTGGTTAAATGACTGATATTTGGGCTAGTGCTAAATTTCGGACTACCAAATGTATCTTACTAGGTGCTGTTGCTGACTCAACAGAGCCATTGAAAGTAGCAGATAACCAACTGGCGTTTGTGCTCAGGAAACGTATTAAGGCAGTAGCATTCCTGATGTACTGGTCGTTGGGCTTGGTTCTCGGTCGAGTTCAAAAGTGTGTACACTCACTTTGACTTTTATCGGCTGGGAACTTTTGAAGTCAGAGACCATACATCGGACTGGATCACCAGGCCGGATGTTGCAGCTTTGATAATTGTCCTGGGCTGGTCAGTTGGTTAGCTAGCTATGGATGGCAGGGATTAAATAGCCCGAGCTCTCGAGCAAGGGGATTGTACTTTGATCTGTGCAATCATTGTACAAGAAGTTGCCAATTGAGTGTACCTTGCAAGTCATTCAATGGCGGTGATAGACGCATTGTCTCTATCCGGTGTTAAGACCACCGTGGGATTAAGCCTTTGCGGCAGGTACCCACGTAAATCTTAGACACGTTGTCCCTGTGTCCACGTTCCCATGTGAGTACAACTGTCGAATGTCTCACCATCTCATTTAAGGATGCCTGGCATTCCTGGATCATATTCGATGTTGTATAAACACCTATCAGGGACTTAATTGCGGCTTTACTGTCAGTACATATACGGATATCCCTACCAGATACACTGTAATATCTAAGCTGTAATATCGGCCTGAAGAATGCTACATCCATCTGGAAGTCTAAAAGACATTCTTACTCCAAATTCAGAGATGTATACACCACCGCCCACTCTGTCCTCCTTTTTAGACCCATCCGTATAGATGGATAGCCTCATCTCATCAGCAGGGAGACCATCGACAGTTTCTATATTGGATGGGATTGAGAAACCGAAGTTCCTCAGGAGTAAGGGTTTGGGATACTTCCTATTATGCAACCATAGGATCTGTAATTCCATGCATAAGATCTACTGGTTTTCAGTTGAGTAGAGTGAATAGCGACTTCTTCGCGGTTGTTTGCAATGCTCCTGTTATCAGGATTGCCATTCTTGTCAATACCCTCTCAAAGAGTATAAAATTTGAGGCCCTGTGCATTGCCCCCCTTTAGAATAATATAGGTTCAGTAACCGCATCAAATAGCCAATTCATGTTCCAGGTTCTAGTACCCCATCTCGTACCTATGGCCTTTTTGCAGACATATATAGCCGTCATGGCTTTAGCCGCTCTTGCCTCTGTATTAAGTTTCCAGGATAATTTCCTGTCGAGTATGATGCCCAGGTACCTTGCGTTGTCCGAGTGTGACAATTCGGTTCCATTAAGTCGAGGTAACTTGAAGTTAGGAATTTTATTCCGTTGAGTGAACAGTACTAGTTCAGTTTTGCTGGGATTTACACTTAATCCACTATCGATACTCCATCGATTCAATGTTTCTAGTGCCATTTCCAGTCTTTGCGATATCGTGCCAAGATGAATCCCTGAAACTGCAATCGCAACGTCATCCGCGTAGGCAACGGTCTTATAGTTCTGGAAATCTAATGTTTGGACTAACGAACACTCATTTTGATAGTATAGTTTGGACTTACTGCTTAATAGTGTAACTTGTCAACAAATTTCTCAGATGATGCCAAAATAACATGGTCACCACTAACTGTCAACATCGAATGCTTCAGAATCTAAACTCTAAATAGCTCTTTTGTAGGAGTAAAAAATGACTATAACTATATTCAGTCTTTCTATGACAGTGAGTTGAATTTAATATCCATAATAATATTGACTTGTCGACAACATATATATCGATATTTTTAAAAACAATTGCTGGGAAGTTAGATATCCTATAAATCATATTAAATACACTGAGTTCTGTTTTGTTGGGAAATAAGCAAATATAAGTTCCCCAGTACATCGGAACAGATGATAAAAAGAAACTTGCAAAACTTGATTAGAACAATAGCAACATCACCAGCAAAGGTAACTACTTTACAGCCATGATACTCGTAGGATTTTTTTTAGTTTCAGTGCCAGATTAGGTGTAAATGGTATCAAAATACCACAGTGCTATACCTGCGAAGTTTACAAAAGAATAACCCAAACATCCATTCAATGTCCAAGAATGCTACATACAAGTTGTAGTTGCTAAACAGCAAGATTTCTCTAAAATACTTAAGAGCTCATGGATATCATTCTCAGTTGTTTTTTTTTTATCTGCTTTTCTGCAGATAAAAACAAATTTGGATCAAGTTTTTAAGAAAAAATTCATCCATGATCCTTTCTGTTCTTATTGGTCTATAGATAATACTGATGTTTAACACCTCGAAGGAATATACTATAACTTTAGACAGTATTCTCAGTGAGACAAAGAACTCTGATAGATAACAGATTCAGATCAGTTGTTATAAGCAGCAAAAGCTCTTTCCCGCCTCCAAAATGAAGATGTTCCTCCTGTCCTTACAATATGATACAATTTGAGATAACACGAGAAAATCCTTACTGAGACTAGGAGCTCTGAGTTCCGATAAAAGTATGTAGTTCCACCGATCGAAGGGAGAAAAGATTCAGATTACAATTTGATTGTCTTCAGGGAATAATTGCGCTCAAAATCTTCTCATTATTATAGCCAATATAATCATTATTTCAAACATATTCACCGTTTCTATTGAGATTTCATAGCTATAATTCTTGTTGTAACTATCAATAGCCTTGATACACCACAAAAATTACTTAAAAGTTAAACCTCGTTATGGAATACTGAGCACTATCTACAGTTTTGTCTTGTTTAAGTAAAATAAAAAAAATATATACGTATGTAGGTGTGACTACATAAGGGATGTGTATATCTACAAATTTTACAACTTTTCAAATACTCCCCCCTCCCACACAGACTACAAATTGTTAACGGTGGTAACGACTTGGAGTAACATTTAAACGAAAGATGTGTTCTCGATATGTGAATGTAGTGTACATTTGTTCTTGTTCTTTTTTGTGTTGCTATTGTTACTACCATTGTTGTTGTAGAAGTTGCAGCTGATGTTGTGTAGCTGGTATATATAAAGGACCCTATAGAATACTAAACATACCTGCATACTTTATATATAAAATACAAGAGCATATTTTAAAATGATTCTTCAGCTAAAGTTTTACTAAAAATTTTTTCGATTTTTTTTAGTTTTTGGTTTTCTTTAGGTGTTTAAAGCATTTTTGGTTTCACTGCACACAGTCAACTGCAACATGATGGAATGATGGAAAATCCAAACAAAAAGTAGAGCACTTGGATAAATGATATTGTAATATTGTAAATAGGTGAAGAGAATAAATGAAGAGTTTGCTTTTCATTTGCAAGACATTTTGTTATGATGACAGCAGAAATTTCTAAGAATATTTGAAATTCTAATTATAAGAAAGTAAAACTTAAAAAAAAGTTTTTGTTATATAGATTTCAATGGAGTGGCCGACATTAGTAGAAGTGAAATGAAACTAAGAGCTCTGGGTTTATTAAGAAGAGTGTTTACAGAATTATGTAGAGTGCTTTGTAAGTATGAGGAGAATTTTGTATATTCTTTGTTTATATTTTATAAAAACAAACGTTAAACAAATTTAGTTTTATTGCAGATAATTTATATAATTTTCTCAGCAATTTAAAAACAAATTAAATTGACTTAAGAATAATAAATCTTTACTTTCGGCTTTGAAAATCTCAGTTCAATTTACCTATCTATGAACCTATACTTATATAAAAGACTGACGTTACTGAGTGACTCACTGACTGCTTCTAGGGGCATGCCAATTTAGACTGTAGGAGGAACCTCATATATATCCAATTACTTAGAAGGGAGTTTTGAAAATCTGAATGTAGGGGATTAAAATGGGTAAAAACGGGTAAATTTTGGTATTAAAAAAACATTTTAGAGCATTTAAATAAAAGATTGTATTAGCATTGATTTTTACTATAAATTTATATTTTTTTCTTTTTAGAGCAACTTGAATAAATATTTCGAATTTAAATTTAAATTTTCGAACATTAAAAAATCTGAATTTTTTCAAAGTTTTTGCTTTTATGTTAAATCAAAATATTTCAGCATATTAACCATTATTAGTTATGACATTTTTGCATCTTTCTGGCAACATATGGATTCCGAGTCAAAAGAACTGCTTATCTTTTGAGGCCAAGACGAATCGAGTCAATTTCGGATACTCTGTTCTAAAGTGAAGCGTATTCAAGAGAGAACGTTCTGCATCGATTGAAACAAATATTATTCGGACGGGTTACTGTCTGGTCTATAAAGCGGTTAAGGCAAAACTTCCCAACCACTTTATTATAAATACTTTTCAACAGGTATTGCAACATGTGGCCGAGCGTTGTCATGATGAAATATTACGGTTTCAAATCCGACAGAATATTTTGTTCGTTTTTCGACCAATGCTCACTGCAAACGAACAAGTTGCATTCGGTACATGTTTCCTGTGATGGTCTGGTCAGATCGCAGCAGCTCATATTAGTCAGGAAACTTTTCCTCCCACCAAATACAGAGCATTACCCAAGCCCCATGGATATTTGGCTTTGGTGTCGATTCAGCAGGTTGGCCGCGCTGCAAGCACATTCTCTTACGCTTCGGCTTACCGTAATGGATCCATTTTTCATCGCAAGTAATGATTCGGAGCAAAAATTATATTCTTTATAGCGTTCAAACATCATTTCCGACATGCAAAAACATATTTCAAGGTTTCTGGGCTTCAATGAGTATGGTACCAAATTTCTCTGCTTTTGGATGAATCCTGGTGCTCACAAACTTTTTGTAATTTTTTCTTGAGTAGCTGCCAATGCTATTGTAAAATCTTGTTGAGTTTGACAACAATCTCCATGGTCATCAAACTTTTTTGGCTGGCCTGGGCGATCTTTGTCTTATTTCAAATATGAATTACTATCTTAATTTTTTTAGTTTTGGCCAATGTAAGTAAATTTCATTGATATTAAAGAGCACGTCTAATATGGTGGAATTTAAAAACTCACTGCTAATATTTGCGTTGCATTGATCTTTCGAAACCCCCACAATTGGCAAACCCTAATTCTACAAAAAGTAATACATTCAGTTGTTACGTAAATATTCGTATTTGCAAATGTTTATTCTGTGTAACTCGAGTTGTGTATAAGTATTATGTATGTGTTCCATTTGTAAACTTAACAACTGACCTATATCAGTGTCAATTTATTTACAAACTTCACTTTACACTGGTAACCTTGCTGTTCGCATTTTCAGTTTTTAGGAATTTTCTTGTTTTTTGTATCGAAATAAAGATATTTGTTGATGTTGAAATGCAGGTAAATCCATGCCAAACTCATTTGTCAGTGACACATAAAGTCGACCAGCAGTAGTGAATACTTGAGCAGTCATGTTGAATTAAAAACAAATGAATGAATCGACAAATGAATACGAAATTTTTCCTTTTTATTATTTTTTTGTTGTTCTTCTACTAGAAGTTTCCATTGAAGTGTATAGTGAAAACATACTTTTTTGTTTCTGTGATGAATAATTTTTTGATTTTTTTTTTTTTTCGTGTAACAAAATGTAAGTTTTATTATTTTTTTTTTTAATCAAAATATTTTTCAAGTTGTACAAAAAATGTTTGCATAAAAAATATGGAATAATAATAAAAGGTATGGTTGAAATAATGTACTCATATTACAATGATAAATACTGCAGATGAAGAGTGATACAGTAGAATACATAGAAGGATGAGACTCATGAATATTGTAATATGTAAATGTGGAAAATCGATGACATGTTACAGTGAAATTTTACTGAATATGACAGATATGGTGTAAAAAATGTTTGTGGAAGTACCAAGCAGACCTTGATCATTTAATTTATTCGTTAAAAGTGATGGGAGTAACTCAACTTATTTTTTTTTTCAAAAACTTATTTTTATCCTGGGAGTGATGGTATTTTAAAAAGTACAATATGATTTGAATGAGAAAATTGTATTCGTTTTCATGGTACATTTTACTGCTCAGTAGATGAGCTTCTTGGAATGAAGTCTCAGTTGTGATAATTTTCTTGGAATGTATGATAACCTCATTGGATACTAGGGTTATTAATTTTTCTAGTTTTCTTTTTTTATTATTCCAGAAATCGATCAGTTTTTAAAATTTACCCGATTAGTCGAACTAATAACGAATCAAAAATATTGTTCGAATAATTCAATAAAATATGTGGAACAAAACGAAAAATCTTTTCTTTGTAACTTTACTCCTCTCCGGCACGGC
The DNA here is from genome assembly GCA_942486065.2 of Calliphora vomitoria. Classification (NCBI taxonomy): domain Eukaryota; kingdom Metazoa; phylum Arthropoda; class Insecta; order Diptera; family Calliphoridae; genus Calliphora; species Calliphora vomitoria. The sequence goes on from OW818031.2 coordinate 59,958,523, forward strand.
ACTGAATTTTCCGGCTCTATCTTAGCAGACTTTTGTCAGTTGACATCTTTCAAAATTTGAACCAGCTGCATCAGATTACCTCTTGAATTGAGGAGAAATTGGAAAAAGTGAATTTTGTGTGCTTTCTAAGCATTATTTTTTGAGGTAAAAAACCCCATTACTCTAATAAAGGCTATGCTAGATAAATTCTATGGGAACTCTGAACCATCAAGTTCAATACTAAAACAAGTGGTTTATTGAATTTCGTTGTGACCGTACAAGCACGGAAGATGCAGAAAATTCTGTACGCCCAGTTGAGGTCTCTACTAAACATCTGCAGCGAGTAAGTTTTTTCTTCATGAGTAAAACTTTGTGTCGAATGTAGTATATATTTGTACTCTTACTCAAAGTACAAGTAGGGAAGTGAAGAGAATGTTTGCTTATTAAATACGAACAAGTAAGTAGCCGAAGTTAATAGAGTACCGAATAGAAGGAACATATGAAATGTGAACAACAAAAACAGAAGTACCTTACAAATCAAGTTTTCTTCATGTGGCAGTCCAACTATTTTTGTTTATAATACAGTAGAGATGAAAGTAATGCAGTACCCAGGAGTTCTAGGAGACAGTTCCGAGCTAGTGATTTTACCCATCATTTAAGGTAGGAACTAGTTACTTTAATAGCTACGTGACTAGTTATTTTAACACGTGCATGTCCTAAGTAGGGGGTCAATTGACCCTTTTTGTCTACAATGAGATTTTCTAATAGCTGGTCCAAAGTAGTCAACGCATTGGATTCACATACCGGTTACATAGCGTCAGTTACCTTACTAGCTACCTAACTGGTAACTTCATCCGTTACATTACAAGTTATTTTAACATGTACGGGTGCTAATTGACAACAAATAGTCATCTAAAAAGACATATAACAGACATTCCAATAAACGATTGCTTGTAAGCAACCTTCCTCCGACAACTCTCCAATAGATTGCTTCTGGTGGGTAAAAGAACTACTTTCTAAAGTGACGTACAAAATAAACGTTTAAAGTGATTTCACTATAGGTTACTAAGAGACACTAAAGTGACTACTGACTTAATGCTATGTTACATGTGATATCAGTATACTTAATACAAAATAAAAAATAACTGTATGAGAATTATATCAACACAATTTGTATAAAACCAGTTTGAACGAATTACTCCCAAAACGTTTAAAGTGACTACACTCCAGATTACTTAGAGACACTTAAGTGACAATTATCTTCATGCTAGATTACCTGGGATGTATAAAGTATAAAGCACTACAAAAGGCACATACAAGTCAAATGACCTAAATGTATAAATTGGAGTCAGCCGAGTGATAAGACATTTGAGACGATTATTGTTCATAAGGGATGCATTTACTACTTGCTTAACTACTAGGTAATGTAATTAACGGTATTTGCGGTATTTGTATATTGTGCATAAGTAAATAAATAACTACCCAGCAAAAAAAAAATTGAAGTTGTTCAAGAAGAATGGATATTTTCATGAGTTCTTTAGTACTTATTTACTCGAACTCATTTAAAATACCATTCTAAATTATAATAAATTTATCATAACCGAACCCATGAAAAATCACATCCAATACTCTCATTCAACTCTAATATAGAAATTGCAATATTTCACTATAATTTGGTATTTTTTAGGATTTAAAATGAACGAGTATTTTATTTTTATTTCTTACAATAAACATTCAAAATAACATTAGAGTTATTAAATGTTTATGTTTAATATTAAAATTTGTATATTGTGTCCATGTTAAAATATTCGTTAGTAAATTTATTTATTACTTTAAAGTAAAAAGAGTTGACAACTTAGCGGATTTTAAAAAGCGCATTCGCTGTTTTTAAACTCTATGAAGGAATTTTAATGAATCTTAATTTTATATTTGTTTTTTTTTACGTATAATTTTTGTATCAATTTCACATCTAAACATTAATTTCAATATTAATAAAATGTTTGAATTCTTTTATTTAAGAAAAAACCGTATTATTATAGTTCTTTGTTTTTTGATCTTTTTGAAAATTGAAAGTTGATAACACTAATAATTATGCCAGCTGTTGTGTTTATTAAAACAAAAAAAAAAAAAAAATCATTAACTTTTAAATTCTAGAAATTTTCGGGCGCGCCAGATAAAAGTGTAAAATATTAAAAATTAAATATTTGTTAAAAAAAATTATACACAAGGTAAGTAAGCATCAGTAAGAGCAACTTGTGGCCAACGGGGATTAAAAAAGGCTTACGAGAGCTCATAACCCCATAAACTTTACATTTATTTAATTTGTATGGGACGCACAACAAATTTGCGTTTTATAAATTTATGCTTATTCTATTTGGTAAGTATTTAATTTATCTATTAAATATATATATATATCTATATTTCTAATTCTGATTACTTTTTCATTACAGCCGGAACATATTGCGAAGGTAGTACCGATAAGTCGGATATTAGAGATGCTATAAAATTAGCGAATTTAATTTACTTTTTTTTTGTTGTTGAACTAAATTATTTAATTCTTTGTTTATTTTATTATTGAACAAAAAAAATGTATTTATATTTTTTTATATAGACTGATACATATTTAATAAATAAAAAAACTTTCAAATAATACAAAAAAACTTTTTAAAATAGTATTTTCATTTATTTTTTGAATTAATTCATAATACCTTCTAGAATGCATATTAAAATTAATATTCTGCACCAATGAAAATACATATTAGAATCATGCAACTTTCATTGGTTTAAAGCACTCATTTGAGGTATTGTTGCAGATCGATGAATAATATAGTCTATTCACTGAACTTTCATTGGTTTTAAGCACTCTTTTTCATGTTAGGCAGTTTAGCTAAATGCGAACCCATGCTTGCCAATGACACGCTAATGTTAAAATCATGCATGTTTCACCTAAAAAGAACCAGTTCGTTATCAGTGGCACGCATGCATTTACTACTTCTTTTGCATGTTTTTTTTTTGCTGGGTAAATATATTATAAACTTGCCTCATTTATTACCATTTCTTATGAAGAAGACTCCACTGATAACAAAATATTAAATTTAAATTGTATTTTCCAAACTTCACGTAGTACTGCAAGTACCTCGTGAAGTTTGGTTGTCGCTTGATCCTCGATATGTTCTCTTCATGTATGTTGAGAGTGCGAGCGTAAAACAAACTTGTACTGAACTAGTAAACATAAAGCCGAGTAACAACTAGTACATATTGGGTAATTTTGTTGTTCTCAAAAATATGAACATTATTTTTAAGTATAAACACGGTCTACTAAAATGCAAACAACGCAACATCATTTCAACAATTTTGGAAGAAATGTGCAAAAACCCACTGTAGAATAGCTCTGACATAAACCGAATGTCTTCTATTTAATCCTTAAACTGTTTTCATTCTGTTTAAAGAATAATAATAAGTTTAGCATATATAACATATTAGTGCTGAATGTTGTGTGGTTATCTATATAAAGGGGTTTCCAGCAAGAGGTGTTATTTTGAATCAGCCGGTATTTGACAAGTAGAAATAACGCGCTTCAACAACGCATTGAAATTATTAAAATTCACTACAAAAATGGTGAAAATCTTGCAGTCACAGTTCGCAAAACTAAAGCATTTTTGGGTCGTCGTGAAGCACCTTATCGGACCGCAATACAGAAATTGTGAAGAATAAAACCCGTGCACTTCGCTCAAGAAGTACTGAGAATATTGCTGCTGTAGCCCAAAGTGTTGAAGAAAACCCAGGTTTGTCCATTTCTCGTCGTTCTTTGGAATTTGGCATTCCACAAACGTCATTACACCGTATTTTGCATAAAAACTTGGGTCTTAAGGCTTATAAAGTTCAGTTAACACAAGAACTCAAGCCGGCCGATCATCAGCAGTGTCGTGTCTTTGCTGATTAGGTACTTGTTATTATCTCTCAAAGTGGTGATCACAATTGGCTACCAAGATCTTGTGATTTAACACCTTGCGACTTCTTCCTTTGGGGCCACGTGAAATATAAGGTCTACACGAACAGCCCAGCGTCGATTCAAGACCACAAAGATAGAATTCGTGAGGCTATCGAGGACATAGGGTAGCCACTTTGCGATTTGGTTATGGAAAATTTCATTAAAAGGATCTTTTCCTGTATGCGTGGTCATTGTGGCCATTTTGATGATGTTGTTTTTCATTATTAACGGCATACCTTTCTCTTTATCTATCTATATATATAAAACACAAATAAATGTTATACCTATGTCCGTTATAGACTCTGAAACTATCCAACCGATTACCTCCAAACTGGTATTATTGGAAAGGAAATTTCCTGAAGATAGTTTTAGACACCTAAAATACTAGACTAGAAGCCAATCGCTCCCAAATGGCTCGATCAGGAGAAAGAATCGAATTAATGTTGCCGCCATTTTATTACAATAAGTACTGACTGGCACAATTTGCAGCGTGTTGAAGTTCCATACGGAATCCCCGGGAATGTGTTGTTCGAATGGTAATTGAATGGTTATTGAGCCACCTGCGCTGCTTCTAAGTTACATTTCCGGCACCAATCCTATTTCCAAGCACTTTCTTTAAAATATCTAAAAGTTCAACTCATGCTTTCAAATGACGTCGGCTTCATGCCAACCTTTAAAGTTCAAGGCCACAGAATTGGTTCATTGCTCCCACTTCCCAATGATGATTGGATGTTCTTTAAATTTATTTCACTGGAAATTAAGCTACAGAACGAACATGCGTGTGAATTTGCTGCAATAGCCATCTGCCGAAACATTCTCAAAATAATTGTTGGACATCGGAAATGGAAAAATTCCAATTGAAACCAAATGAGATTTCGTTCTCAAACAAACGCAAATGAATATTCAAGCCGTTGTCGACAAGGTATTCCCAAGTCTTACAACTAACTACAAAAATTCGGATTAGCTGTGGAAAGATGCAATTTTGACGCCAACAAATTATAGTGTTAACAAGGTTAATAAGCAAATACAAATAAATCGTGATGAACGACGAACAAGCCGTCGATTATCCTACTGAATTTTTGAATTCAGCCGGACTGCCACCGCATGTATTAACATTGAAAGTTGGATCACCGACTTTGTCCGACACTATATTAAAATCGAGATCAAGATGTAATATAAAACAGATGTTTCCTAAGGGCCAGCAACGCGGAGCGGGTTCAGCTTGTTATGAAATAAACATCCGATCATTTATCTCAAAAAATGCCAATTTTTCTTTGAATACCAAAATAACTTCAATAAGCATCGTTCTGGGGTTATTATAATATCTTGTGTCAAATTTTGTGCAATTATCTTCGAAATTGTGACCTGTAGTGTGATTGCAAGGTTTACATAGACGGACATCGCTTAATCGACTCAGACAGTGGGTGTTAGGACAATATTTTTGCCCGTTACAAACATCAGTACTAACCCAATATATTGTCTCCACTGGTGTTGTATGTTTAGATAACTCAAATGATATCTCAAGACAATTCACACAAACTTTCCACAGAGATACTAAAGAGGGCAAAACTGTCTGTCTTCTTTTGTAAACATAAATTTTCTTGCAATATTTTTCTTCATCCCCTATACATTTTTATTCCTTTTACCAACAACATTTATCCCCGGAAATATCTTATTTACTATCAGTAGAAAATCAAATTAAAATTTAATTCAAAAAAGCACCACTTCAATACTTACCGTTGGTCATGGTGATGATGTTTATTCGCCGATGAAAATGTATCAAATATATAATTAAGCATGGGTGCATCCGTTTTATGAGCTTTGGACAAAATATATTTGCTATCAACTTTTCGAGCTGAAATTCTAGTTGTGCCCGTATTAATTCTGCTACTATTTCCATTGGCAGTGACAGGCTCTCCCATATTAGAGTTACCAGTGGCATTAACACTCCCACTACTACTAGAAGAGCCTTTAGCATTTGAACTTGTATTTTGTGATGACAATTTTGTGGTTGTATCCTTATTATGGTGATGTTGATGTTGTTGCTGCTGTAGTTTCGATGTTGTTGTCCTGTTAGCAGACACTATAGTGGCATTCACATTGTCAACTGTCAAGTGGCTGTTGGTATTGTGCATATTTTGTTCATTTCCTTTATGCCTGTGGGCAGTGGCCGCCGCCGCCACTGCCACCGCCTGATTTGGAAATGCTAAAGTTGATGTGGAAACGGAAGCGGTTGTGGATGTGGATGAGGATGCTGATGCGGACGAGAATGATTTTAATTCTGTTGTTAGGGATGCTGTTGTATCATTTAATATTGTTGTTGCTGATAATAATGAAAGTGATGATAAAACATCTAATTGAGTCCTGTTTAAATGCAACCTCGTGGGGTCATCATCTTCACCATCTGTTAATATGGGCGACATAGATGACAAGGATGTTAGTGATGATGATGATAATGACGACGACGATGATGTTGACAATGATAATAGTTTTCTAGTTGTACTTGTTATTTTAGTTGTTGTTTTAGCTGGATTCATAGTGGGTATTATTAATTTCGTTGTTGTTGATGTTCTGCTTATTGTTGCTGTAGTTGCTGGTAGTTGTGTTAAATTGCTGGACAAAGCAATATGTTTTGTCATGATGTAATTCCTTAACAATCCGCTTTCATAGTTGTCACTGTCATCATTCAAAGTATCGATTTCATTGGAATCTATTTTTAAAAAAAATAGAAATAGAAATAGGAAAAAAAGAAGAAACAGAAAATAAAAGGTCAAAATATGAAGAGACAAGCACATTTATAAAACTTTTGTGATATATTAACTTCAACTAGAATTAGTTTTATGTGTGGGTGAAAAATATACAGTGTAGAGCAAAACTTAACTATTTAAAAGTTTATTCTATATAAATTATAATGAGTACTTATGTAATTGTATTTTTTCCTAAATCAAGTTCAATTTGTTACAATTATTTAAAAAATACAAAGTAGAAGAAAAAAAAAGTAAATTTTGAACCAAAGCAATATAAAACTTCTGGGCCACTCCGGTCTTCGATTGCATCTATATAAATTACGTTTTATTACATTTACGATTCGGCACAGACGAGTGCTAAAGTCGTGCCGAATTTTATATAGCCTTCACCAAGTAGAATATAAGATAAATATTAAAAACAATTTTTGGTAAAAATGCGGGATTTTTTTCAAATTTATAGCTTTTATTTGTACAATATAAATTTATTTAAAGTATTAGCCACTGTTAGCTATGACCTTTTCCAATCTTTCTTGTAACATATAGATTCCGAGCTAAATGTACTGTACTGTCTATATTGTTTAATGCGACCTTGAAACTAGGGATTTATCCAAACAATTGGAAATATTCTCAAATAATAATGAAACCGAAACCTGTAAAGATTTAATCCTGCCATCTTCTTACAGAACTTGTCGAAGCTGTTAGAAGTGGATAAAATATTCCAGGATTACCTTTTTTGAATGATGGAAACATTAACCCAGTACACCAATTTGATTTTCGTGAAGATCAGGACACCATTGAACAGATAAATCGTTTAACTGAAGAGATTAGAATTAAAGGAATATTGTTCTGCTCAGGCTTTTTACAAGGTACGGCATAAAGGTCTAGTACAAATTACTGGAGTCTTATCTATCGAATAGACTATTCAGAGTTAAGTAAAATGATTATGTGATGAGAGAATACAAAATTAGAGCTGTCGTTCCACAGGGAAGTGTACTAGTACCTACGTTATATTTGATTTAAACCTCTGACTTGCCTACGTGCAATAAATTAACAATTTATACATTTGCTGATGATACCGCCATTATTGGCTCACACAAAAATCCACTCATAGCATCCAGTCAACAACAAAATTATCTCGTACGTGTGGAGACATTGTTGAAAGTATGGCGAATAAAGGTGAATGGGCTGAAAAGTAAGCATATTACGTTCGCTCTAAGGAGAGGAAATTGTCCACCTGTCACACTCAACAACGTTAATATACCGTAGTATGATTATGTCACCTACATTAGTATTCATATGGATAGACGGCTTACTTGGCGCCGTCATAGAGAAGCCAAGAGACTTCACATGAAGCTAAAAGCCTCTAGCTTTCATTGGTTAATCAGTGCTCAGTCAAAACCCTTGAATATAAATTCATGCTATATAAGACCGTTTCAATTTCGACATATGAAATTCACTTATGGTGAATGGCTAGCAATAACAGTATTGATCATATAGATAGAGCCCAATCTAAAATTCTTAGGACCATGACGGGATCAACATGGTTTATATGAAATGATAATATCCACAGGGTCTTGAAAGTACCATTGGTAAAGGAAGAGTTTAAGAAAGTCCGTGAAAAATATATTGTAAAACTGCAAAACCGCTTGCAAGACAAACGCGATAAATACTCCGAAGAGCAGATCTACCACCCCGCTAAGATGAGTGCCATTTATTCACGAAGGCTCTCTTGTTGGAGAGCAACTATTTTTAATTTTAATTATAAGATTTAAATACTTATTGATAGACTATAAAGAGCAGATGTCTATTCGGCTGGTTTTTGGTTTCAGGTTTTTGTAATGGATCTATTTTTCAAAGCAAGTAAGAATTCGTAGCAAAGATGATTTCATTTTATTGCGTTCAAGCATAGTTTCGAACATGTAAGATCGACTTTCAAGATCTCTAGGCTTCATTTCGTATGGTACCCAATTTCTTTGCTTTTGGATGAATTCTGCTGCTCAATGACTTTGCAAGCTCTTCTTGAGTTTGACAATAATTTTCGTGGGGTAATGTCTCCAATTCTTGGACTTCAAACTTCTAAACCACACAAACCATCTCTTGCACGTTGAAACCGATAGAACACATTCACCATAAGCTTTGTTGAGCAGATATGTACCCTTACAGAGAATACAGATTCGTGATAGCAACCGAATTTGTTGCCAATCGAATGATTCTGCTTTTGTGACCGAATTTTACATTGGGGCTACAACTGATTTTCTGTTGATAGAACCGACAAATTCTATGTTTGCAACCGAATCATTCGATTGGTAACAAATTCGGTTGGTATCACGAATCTGTTTTCTCTGTGTAGATAAACAAATTTTGTTGAAAAGAATTCGTAAACAAAATTAGAATTTCAACGGGATTATTTAATCATAAAAAATGTGTTAAATTTTTCATAGGGATCTTCTAGAATCCTATTGCAGGTAATAACAGTATTATATGTCCATAATTAAAATAACAAACATCCTATTTTATATAATACGTATTTAAATTTTCTCCAAAAATTCCATTATAGGCTAACTTTTCGGACCATACAAATTACTTGCAAAGCATTATATTACAGTATTTTGTAAAATTACAGTATTAAAAAGGGTCTTATAATTGGGACTGCCGAACTTTGACAGATGATAGCCATATTGTTGAAGCTACATTTGTCGACTTGGTTGCGATTTATTCACTTTGGTTTTCTAAATCACCCTGAACAGATATAGCGTTCAATGATACGTGCAAATGAATGGAATAAATGCGCCTCAGAGTCATGGAAAATTGGACATTTCGGATGCCACTCAGTGAAGTCCCTGCGGATAGTTACTCGATGTTATATTCTATACATAATAGCATTTAGACCATATAAGACCCATTTCCGAAAATCACTTTAACAAGCTTAAATCTCTTAATAATGTTGTCAAGTTTCATATAGAAATAAATCACGCGACCTTATTTGATGACGATCGGTTCATAATTGATTATAGCTCCCATATAAGGCCCACTTCTGAGAATACTCAGAGAGATTATTGAAATTTTCAACCAAAAATATTTGGCTGATATAATCGGTATAGGATATTACATGGTCGGGCTTGACCGACTATACTTCCTTACTTGTTTTAAACTGTCCGAGTCCTTTAACACTCGAAAATATCCTAAATAAAGTGTTTACTTGTTTGTTGTGTTCATCCTTTTACTCTCTTTTATAATGTCCAATTCTTGTTCACATTTGTCTGGGTAAATTCAGTTTTTTTTGTACTGATGTTCACAGCCACTCGATTGGTAAAAGCAATGAACAAAAAAGAGAAAAAACTTGTTTAAGAAGGACATTTAGATAAATGATTACCATTAGTCATTTGTGTTATCGACATAAGGATGGTTTTTTTAATTAAGTTTAAAGCTGTCTTAAATACAATTTACTAAACATTTTTAAGACATGTAGGAATCACATGAAACTCTAACATCCGATATCAGCATTAATTAAAAAAATGTAGTTTTTCCTTGAAATAAGTTTTGAAATGTTTTTTCTGTTTAATATAAGTTTTAATCTTGATTTTGATCATATAAGAAATGTTTGTGTTTGTTTTCTTTTTGATGGAGTTTATTAACAAATTTAAATCTATAAGAGTTGAAAAAGTTATTTTTATCTCTGAATGTATTTATAAACTTTAATCTTTCATATTATTTATCTTGTATAAATCATTTTCTTTAAAACTGAAAATGTATATTTTATTTTATGGTTGTAATACATCACATCTTGTGGGATTTTATTTTTATATTTTATCTTTTTTGCTTTTGTTGGTTTGTTTGTAATCCTTGCAAAATACTAAACTTACTTGTATATGTTTTCTTCTTCGTATTGTATTTTTTTGGTTTCCTCTATATAATTCTACCTCTCCTCTCATATGTATGCAGATTTGCAAATTTGCATTAAACCAAAAAACATCAATTTAAATTCATTTACTTCTGGTTTTTCTTTTGTTGTATAAACTTGTGCTCGTATTGGCTTAAAAGAAAAAGTTTTTCCAATTCTTTGTGTAGAAAAGTTTCGTTTATTATATTTGTTTGATTGTTTGACTTAATCTCATACCGTGTGTTAAAATCCTTTTGACAGACAGTGGGGAATAAAAGTATATGCCAAATTTTGTAATGAAAGAAATGTTTTTTGTTTGCATAAAAAGCTTTATGAATCAATAAGTTAACAACTTTTGGAGTCTAAACTATTTTGCATGCTGTATAAGATAATAGGGAGACAACTTCCAAAGCAGATAGAAAACAGAACTTTTCGATATTTTAACAAAATTTACCACAGTTATTATCTATTGCAAGTGCTTATCACATCATAGACCTTTTAACTCGAGAACCTTTTCGGTCCAAAATAGTGGGTGTATGGCTTAAAAATGTGATATTTTTAATAGATGGCGTATCTTTTGAACGCGGTTTTTGTTTTTAGTACTTATATGTAATTTTGAATGATACATATCTGTCATGTATTCTCACTTAGTTATTGAACATTATAGTGTAAACAACAAAATTGTGTATGCATCGAAAATGTGCAAAAAAAAAAAAAAAAATGCTGCTGAAACACACCTATTGCTCACCAAAGCTTATGATAAATGTGTTCCATCGGTTTCAACGTGTGAGAGAATGTCAAGTATTGCTTGAGTGGTTGAGAAGTGGTGACTTTGACATGGAAGACAAAGATCACCCAGGCGAGCCAAAAAAGTTTAAAGACCAAGAATTGGAAGAATTATTCCATGAAGTTTGTTGTAAAACTCAACCAGAGCTTGCAAAATTATTGAGAGCAACAGGATTCATTTAAATGCTGGGAATTGATGAATTTTGTGCTGTTCTTGGATTGTGGTTATCATACTCTGAGAGCAACATATTATGATAGAATGATTCATCATACAATCATGTGAATGTTAACTTAAACATATTCATGGTTGTCAAAATGTTGAAATGGTTATAACATGTGCAACTATATTTTTTCTCAGAGTGCAGTAGTTAAGAAGATTCAGATTTGTTACGAATTTATGTGAATGACCCCACTGTGCAACATTAACTTTCATTTTGTTTAAAAGATATGCCCTTTAGAATTACAATATATGAATGAATCAGATTTTTTAAAAAAGTTCAAATGTCAATTCTTGAGAATAAGGTTCAAAGGCATTTTTAAATTTTTGTGCAAATGTTAATAGCTAAATGAAGAAAAATATTAGAAACAAATTTAAGTACATAAGCTTTAATCCTTAATTCTAAAGTCAAAAAAGTTTGTACAAATATGATGTGTAAATAATGTTTCAGCTTTATTAAGTTTTCTGTTAAATTTGAAATCCAACTTATACTTCTACTTTGACTTTTTAAATTTTAATATAGCAATTTTTAATCTAAACAGCATATACATACATTTTTCCTTTTATTGTTGTTTTAAATTGAAAAAAAAATGCGAAGCTATTTTTACCTTAATCCAATATTATTAAAATTTCTTCATTATTTTATTCCCACAATATGCAAAATGTTCTTTTATCTATTACATTATTTGTAGAAACAAAACGTATACTTAAGTAAGTTAAAATCTGTGCAGTAACCTTAAAGATAAATATGTAATATAAAATCTCATTCGTAAGTATATGCATGCAGATGTAGATAACTACATGTATTGTGTATTAAATATTCATAATATACATAGTTACTTACATATACAAATAAATATGTATATCATATGTATAAAAGTGCTACCATAAATTCCAGTACATTTATATTTTAAAGACTTTTAAACACTTGCATAAATATTATTTTATTTTTTCTAAAAAATGAAATACAAAATATCCTTATACAAAACGGAAAAATATACATGAGTATGTGTCTTTCTACATAAAAAAGATTTAAATAAATAAAAGTTTTGATATTCATGAGAATTTGTACACAATATTTTTTTTTATGAATCATACGTGTTATTGATGTTGAATAGGATGGTCCCAAAATATATGTTCTTGATGTTTCCAAAGTAGAAATTTGAGTACAGTTTCTAAACATTGTTATATTAGTATTGACACGGAACAAACAATGGCAAGTTTTGTATGAGGAAATTCCAAAGTTTTTGGAGAATTTCACTAAAAATATTTTGAATTTTTTTCTATGACACAAATGTCATCTTGCAGATGTACACGTCGCTAACTCAACCATGATGAATCTTTTCGCGTTAATATTTTTTGTAACTTTGAGCAAAAGTTTAAAGATACAAATTGAAAAAATCTTAAAAATACAACTTTTGCTTAATTGAAATTAAAATTATACCAATTCATAGAATTCTGTAGGAACAATCAGCATATGTTAACATTATTACTAAAGGATTCTTCATTACTCTTTTCCTATCTTTAGATATAAATAAAACAAACTGTGTAAAGGCCTATCCATGGGAGCCACTGTAGTTTGTTGCTTATTCGCATAGACCTGTGACTTAAGAAAACCCCACAAGAAAATGTCTAACGGGGTCAAATCGCACGATCGCAGTGGCCAGTTCAAATCACCTCCACGTGCAATGACGATATCCTCAAAACGCTCGTACAGAATGTTCAATGTATTGTGAGCTGTGTGCAACATATCGTTGTCCTGTTTAAACCATATTTCGTTGTGTCCATATCATCCAAGTCAGTCCAAAAAAAGTTTGTAGATGATAGTTTGGCCCACATCATGCTCCAAGAAAAATGAACCCGTGACACCCCCAGCCCAAACTTTGACTTTTTCTGGGTGCATTGGACGCTCGTGTATGTCATGTGGATTGGTATTGGTCGCCAATTCGAGAATTAAGTTTGTTGGTTTACCCATTCATCCAGAAACGGGCAAGGCGCGCGAATCGTTGCCCGAACAATACAACATTTTTATCATTTGCACGTGCTTTTGAACGCTATATCCGTCCATGGTGATGTGGCAAAACCAAGTGAATAAATGACAGCCAATTCGATAGATGTAACTTCAACAATATGACCGCTATCATGACAAAGTTCGGAAGACTCTATTGGAAGAAGCTTTCTTCATCTTCTTTATTTGCCTATTCGTTTACCGAATGTTAGTGAACAATATAATAATTACATTTGATTCGATTATATTTCAAACAACATCATAAATTTCTCAATATATCTGTAGAAGCGTGTCTATTTCTTGCTTCGCTCAAAAGATTTCTAACATCTCGGATACCAGTCCACACCATGATGTAGTTTCCCTTTTTCCTCCTGTAGGTCTTCCTTCAATGTTTGCTCGTTAAATTATTTGTAATATTTTATATTTTGGGTTTCTCATAATATGGCCCAAATATGATGTCTTCCGTTTGTTCATAGTGACTAGGAGCTCTCTACCGTGGTGAATTTTCCTCAGAACTTCGCTCTTCGATATAAAGTGAGTCCATGGTATTTTGAGTATTCTTCGATAGATCCACATTTTAAAGGCATATGGTCTCTTTATATCTATTGCTTTTATTGTCCATACCTCCATTATATATAGTAGAACTGACCATACATAGGTCTTGATAAAACGTAATTTAGTTTGAAGATTAATATCATGGCTGTTAAAAACTTTTTTATATTTACAAAACGCATATCTTGCCATTTTAATACGGCATCTGATTTCTTTCGAACAATCCCATTGATCATTGATTGTAACCCCGAGATATTTAAAGCTATGTACTCTATCGATGTATGAGTTCCCTATTTTTAAGGTGGTAGTGCAATGGTTATTTTTTCTACTCTTTTTTCTAATATTTAGGCTGCATGTTTCACTGTTTGACGTCAGTTTATTTATTAGGTCTTGAAGTCCAGCCATATTATCAGCCTGTAATGTAGTATCATCAGCATATCTAATGTTGTTGATAAATAAACCTTTATGTAAATACCTTTTCGGAGATTGTTGATGGATTCTTGGAAGTTTCTTTTGGAGTAGATATTGAATAATAGTGGGGTTAATATACATTCTTTTCGGACTCTCCTCGAAATTATAAGACTTTCTGTTATCTCTACGTTGACAATAACTTGCACTGTTTGATGTCAATACAGATTTCTTATACAACGAACTTCCTTGTCGCCTAGACATATTGACATAAGAATTTTGATCAGTTTATCATGTTGCACCGAAGGCCTTTTCGTAGTCAATGAAGCATAATAAGACATCTTTCTGTACATTTCTGCATTTCTGAAACAATATTTGTATTGAAAAAAGTGCTTCGCGTGTGCCCATGCCTGCTTTAAAACTAAACTGAAACGCTCCCATTACTTTCTCGTTTTTTTCATAAATTTTGGAGTGAATTATTCTCAGGAATATTTTAAGTGCATGGCTCATTAGACTGAAAAGTCTATAATTACTGCAATGTTTTGCGTGACTTTTCTTGGGAATGGTTATTAAAGTCAATTCCTAGCCAATCTTAACCCTAAAGTTGAACAGTTCTGTTATAAGATGAGTGTTATTGTCGTCTATCAATTTAAGTATTTCAGATGGTATCTCATAGGCTCTCTTATTCCTTAGATACGCAACAGCATACATCATCTCTGTTGTAGTGATCGGAGTTCCTGTAAGTAGTTGTTGTCTAAGTGTTTCATAACTTGATTGGCTGTTATCAGTAAACACTTGTTTAATATATTCATTTCAAATAACCTTCCTTCCTTGAATATAGAAAACAGCTTCGTTGTTGTTGTCGTTTAGTACTTTCGTGGTTGGATTGCGGAACCTTTACATTATTATGAAAATTAAATTTCGGAGGTATTATTTGCAAATAAATTGTGTTTCCGCAATGTAAAACCAAGTTCAAAAATATTTTCAGCAAATATTTAAAGGTTTGTAGGATTCGTGTTCTCTTTCTGGTGCCCAAATAATTCCACCGATATTTAGGTTTTGTTCAAGTTCGAAAGTTATTTTTTGTTGGTTTCATCATACAATTGTTGCAATGAGTGTCAACGATTTCTGTACAACTTTATAATAATTGTAGTTTGTTTCTGTCTGAACATCCTCGACTTTTTTCATGACTCAATTTAAATGGTACCTTCCTAATGAAACATATATAGAATGAGTTTCAATATAGAATGAGTGTCAACGATTTTTGTACAACTTTATAATAATTAAAATTTGTTTCTGTCTGAACATTGTCGACATCATTTTATGACTCAATTGAAACGGTACCTTCCTAATGAAATGTATTTGGTTGTAAATATACATAAGCGAAATGTACATGTACTCATTTATTTATTTATGCTTATTATGGGTGTATATTTTAGTGGATGTTATTGACATTACAATTTACTACAATTTCCAAACAACGTTTCTAAAAAAGCTCATTGCAACAAGCTTAAAATTTATTAAAAAGTAGCGGTATTAAATTTGATGAAACATTTTTTAAGCTGTTTTAAAAAATGCAATGATTTTTTTTTATAATAAGAGAATGAAGAAAAGTGTATTTCTTTTCAGCGTGCCAGAATTATATAAAAAATATGTTATTGCACGAGGAGCCCTTTTTCGTTTTCGAGTAGTGTAATAAACCACTAATAAATACCTTTCTTTCGGATGGTATACTATTTATAGGGAGTCATTTTATAGGTTTCGAGATGAAAATTTCCATTTCCGTTTGAATTTCTATTTTTGTGTTTCTGCTAATTTTTTGTTTACTTAGCACACATTTTTCTTATTATAGCTATTTTTTTTGTAGTTTTAGTGTCACTTGTGTAATATCTTCAAATATTATATATAATAATAAGAAACAATGATTTTTAAATAGTTATCTGTGCTTAGGAAGACAGCATAAACTCCAGAGAAGTTGCAAACAATCATTTATCTGCTGTGTTAAATTATATGTTTTATTTAGGGTATAATTGGGTATAATTGTAAATTATCTGATAATATATAATGAATTGGGCAATAGACACTAAACTATTTTTGTTTTTAATATCTTCATTGCAAATAATCAATCAACTACTTTATTATTCCCTTTTTTTAATTTACGTTAATAGCGTATAATTGTTAAGTATTAATGAAAATTAAATATTAATCATACGTACTGTTATAATATACTGGTTCACATGATTTTAACGAGAAATTTTTGGTATGTTAAAAGAAAATTATGTGTTTTTGAGCAGTTAAAGATCAACGGATCAACTATATTACTCAAATATGTACATTAGGGTGTCCCTTATAAGCCAAATAAATTTTGGAAGGGATACCCTATTTTTTATATACCAACTTTTGAAATCGATGTCTTCTGATTGGGATGAAATTTGCACCATGGTGAGTTCTATTGGATATTAATTTAGGCACAATTTTTCAATAAGATCGGTCAAGATCTTTCTGAGTTAGAGGGGGTAAACATTTTTTCTCATCTATGTGTGATGAATTCACGATAATCGCCTCTTACAAAAGTTTTTCCCAGTGCCGATTTATAATACTTTATGAGATATAAAATCTTTGCGTCGGAAATGTGCTTTTAACCAAACCGATTCATGGTTCATACTTATATGAGTGTATGTTTTCCCAATTGTCTCTGATCTTTTTAAATAGTATTATTTCTGGTGATACAATAAATTGCTTAATGTTGGCTTCATATACAGTTTTAAGGACGAGTCTCTAAACTTGTTCCAAGAGCTCCATTAAAGCGGCCAGTGTTCGTTGATTTTGTACCACAACAGATTATTTGCACCTTCTCAATAAGATTCTAATCATAGAGGAAATTTCTTTTTGCTTCTTATTGAATTTTTCCAGATAATGTTTTGGAACCTTAAGAAGTTGTTCCTTGTCGCTTCCTTCGGCTTCTCACATCTAAGCCAAGTAATAGTTTACCATGCCTATGGACGTTTACAACGTTAGGCATGTTGTTCTTGAATTCAGATTTAATAAATTCTGCCCTGGTTTTCTCGTATGTGTACTAATTCGCTGAATCGTACTTCTACGTCGGTCTGAATAATATACATAGAAACAAATTATCGTTTTCATCAGCAAAGCAACCTGGTCTACCCGGCTCTCTGTGTAGCTTCAAAAATATTTTAATAGAAGAATTCTCATATTTTCAATGGCATCAGCATGTGCAATATCAAATAGGTTCACGGGTCCTATAAATATCAACACTTCTCTTAAGTTTTTTTGGAAACTCTCACACTTTATTGGAAAGCAAGATTCTCTCAAAATATAAAACATTATTTAATCCCAAGATTTTCACTTTCACTACCAGAGAGCTTGATTTCACGAATATTGTAAAATAATACAGGGAGAATTTGTCGATTAGATGGCAGTTTAGTACCACTTATTTGATGACTAGGCATTGCGATAAGAAAAATTGGGTATTTTTCACTGCGTATGTATATGAAATATAGCTGCTGTTATATGTTTGCAGTTACAATAATTTGTGTAAACAGTGGTAACTGTTAATCGTTTTTTCCAAATAACTCGATCATTTGTTTTTGAGATATAAATTGCTAACTTACTGAACTAAATAGCAAGTTGGCACGGGTTGCCCTTCTTAGAACAAACTGAAAATTTGTTTGGTGGTATTTTAGGTCATTACGAAAGTACTTAGCTGGCATGCAAAATAGAGAATGTACTTGGTGTATATTCGATATTTCCATTAGTCACATTATACAATGCATTTCTTAACTAATTCACCCTTCAGTGATTGCTTAGCTGTACAAAAGTCACTTTTACTTTTCATTTTTTAGATTTTCAAATTAATTGAGTTTTTTATGCATCATTATTAAGTATTATTTTTGTGTTCAATAAAAAAAATATATATATCATTAAAGGTCCACCACCAACCGTATGGTACATTCAATTCAAAAGTATGTTAATGACTTTGCGGTCCATAATATTGTAATAAAATTTTATCAATATCCAAACTAATTATTTACACAATAATTATAGGACTTTCCTCTACCCCTCTGCAGTACAAATGTTTCAATTAATGTTACAAAACTTTGTGGGTTGAGTTTAACTACAAAGTTGTATTTTCGTTTGTTTTTCCACTTTTTTTTTCAGTTTTCAAACAAATTATGTATAAATTTTTTTGTTTTGTAAATAGATTGTGAAAAAAAAATACAAAGCCAAACAAAATTGTCAACCATAATTACACCACAAATCCGTTTTGTAATGTACACATTACAAATTTCGCCCCTTTGTAGGCGCTTGTAATTAATTTGTTTGCTAACTATTTAATTTATTTTATTTTCCTCTCTTGTTTGAAATACAATTAACCCTTGAATAAAAAGGCTTTGAATTTATTAATGGCAGGTCATCGAGTTTTTAAAATTAAATAGAAACAGAGGGGTTTTCTAATAATTTTAACCAGCTGTGAGTGTGTGTGGCGATGAATTGTTTGAAAGGCCATTAATTTAAATCTAAAGTAATTTAAATTTAAGTAGTGTTTTTGTAACCTGCGTTATTCGGATTGCAGTTTCTACTATCAGAAAAAATATTGGGGGAATACAGAGTTTATCATTCTGTTTTTAATATACCGAAATATATACCGTCTATCTGTTGTTGACACGATTTCGCATAGAGGAAAGTACATATGGCGATGAAATTTTTCTCAAATGTTTTGCGTGGAAAATGAGCAAATACAACAAGAGTTATGGACCAAAATATGAGACAATTGGTTTATGGTGTCTCCCAATCCCCATAAAAGTTTCTTCACCGAATATGGCTATATGATGCATAAATGCCTATATAATAGCAGTATCCATACAAAATACAAACAAACATAAGTTTTGTGTTAAAGAAATCACAAAACAATATTTTGTTTGGATAGGTCCATATTTGACCGTAGTCCTCATACATATATAGTCTAATTCCTAAAATCTCTTAAATACGCATACATCTCTTACAAATATCGTTATCAGGCTGAAATTCAACATACTTAAGTAGTTATAATACCCATAAATTTCTGAGCGATACTTTGTATGAGGACTTGGAATAAATGTTACCGGCTTTTCGCCATAATTTATAGGACAATTTCGGAGAAATGGACCGAGATTGCCCATTTTCAATACTAAAACAAACCTTATTAACACAGAGTATTTGTGAAAAAGGCTAGTTACTTTTGTTTGGACGGACATAGCTAGATCGTCTTAGAATCTTATGTGAACCCAGAATATATATACTATTGTGGGTCTGCTACAAATATTTTGATGTGTTCAAACGGAATGACAAAATCTTTTTTGATGGTGAGTATAATTCGACATTTTCGAATTGTTCTGAAGCATACCAATTGCTCACTAAAGCTTATGATGAATGTGGTCCATCAGTTTCAACGTGTGGGAGATGGTTTGTGCGGTTTAGAAGTGGTGATTTTGACATGGAAGACAAAGATCACCAGGATAATAAGTTTGAAGACCAAGAATTGGAGACATTACTCCATGGAGATTTTTGTCAAACTCAACAAGAGCTTGCAATATTATTGGGAGCTACTGCAGTATAAATTTAAATATATTTCCGAGCAGCAGGATTCATTAAAAATCAGACCATAAGAACTGAAGCCGGGAGACCTAGAAAGAAGAGTTTGGATGTCCGAACTTCTGCTTTAATGCTATGAAAGAAAATCATTCGTGGATCTATTAAAACAATCCGAAACGTAAGAAAGCTTATCTAAAGCTAAATATCCATGGCGCTAAGATAATGCTCTGTATTTTGTGGGAGAAAAGTGGTCCTATTATTATGAGCTGCTGAAATCTGGCCAGACCTTCACAGGAAACCAGTACCGGATGCAAGTGATTCACCTGAAGCACGCATTGGACGAATAACACCCAGAAAATGTGGTCAGACATAAATATTCCATTATGACAACGCTCAATCACATGTTGCAATACCTGTTAAAAACTGTTTAGAATGAAGTGGTTGGGATGTTTTGCCTCACCCCTTAATAGTGCCCCGTCCAACTACTATTTGTTTCGATCGATGCAGAATGCTCTCCATATGTTGCCAGAAAGATGGGAAAAGTTCATAAAAAATCCTACATTTTTAAGTCATTCACCCAGTATGCTATGTTTAAAAATTATAGCACGCTATGACTTTCGAAGTTAAATATTAACTCATATGTATAAAAATGTTGAAAAACTGATTTAAACTGTGAAACTAGAAAATACCAGAAATATTATGTGTGTATATACTTGCATATATAATTTTTTCATTATGGCATTATTTAAATAAGGTATAATAATCACATGCTAGTTTTTTAATATAAAAATACATCCATAATACATTGAAATTTTGTCTAAGGGGTACAGCCAGGCCAAAAGCAGAAGTTTTTAGTATGAATTTATGATAAAATTTATAATTTGCATACATCTTGTTTCCCATTAAAGTTATTTTCCTCCTTTCTCTCGTCGAAAGAATATTATTTAATTTAACAATTCAATTTATTGGCAATTTATTTACTTATTAAGATATTTTTTTCTCTTTATTCATATAATGATATTACAATACTTTTTTGATGTAACCAAAAAAAAAAATTCTGACAATTTAAAATTTCATCCAAATGCCACAAGCTCTAACCCAACCCCTTATTAAACAGAAAGCAGCAGGGAAAACATTGTTTTATGTTTTTAGAACACGGTTTTGTTGAAAGAAAAAAAACTTTTAATGAAAAAAACCGACCATCCGAAAACAGCTACAAAAATAATGATTCAGGTTTATTTTCATCTTTTTTATTTGGCTTTTTCTTTATTAAATAGGAATACAACAGGCAAAACCAACAAAAAAGTTCATTCATACTTATGAAGACCAAAAAAAAAAAAAAGTAAAAAACTCTAAAACAACAAAATCTTAAAAGTGAAGCATTAATTGAAATTAATTACGCCAAAAAAGTTATTTTCCTAAAGAACGGGGAAAATTTTTGCAAAATAAAGGAAAAAGTGTGTAATGCGTTTTTCCTCCTTTTCTTCTATGAAAACCATAAATATTTAAAACAAAGCTAGGATGCTAATGTATGGCTCAGTTATTATATTAAGGGTTGAAATAAAAGTAAGAAACAAAAATTAAAGGTTTTAATATTTATAAACTTGCCTTGTAATTAATTTGGGTTTTAATTTGTTATGAAGACAATTTATAAATTTGTTTGATGTAATTAGTGTTGGTCAAGGGTTTGTTTGTAATCTTTTAAGATAATAAATGGTGTAAATTTTATAACAATATACTCAAAGTCATACTCTGAATCCAATTAACTCCGAGTTTTTCAACAACATGTGTTTTAAATGCTAAAATAAACAAAATTATCTTTAAAAAAAAAAGTTGTTCAAATACTATTTATAATAAACCGACTAACAGAAAAATATGATTTTGTTATCACCCTCAAAATAAAGCATTGTTTGTTTAAGGATGTCTTTCAAAATATTTTGGGTGTCGTGAGCTGGGCAATTTTCAAAAAAAGTTAATTTTTTTTTTAAATATTTGTATTTTGCTAATAACGCATAAGTGGTGTAACCCTAAACTATTAACTTAGGGGTAGGGTTAACTTACACTACTTTTGCTCAATTACTTTGTTCTATTATGCTTTGTGCAAAAATGATTTTTTCAGCTCCATCTGCTTTGGAATATAAAATGGTGGCTTACTCCACTTTATATTGATAGTTGGTAATGTAGTAAATGTATGTAACACCAGAACAGCGACCAACAAAAATTGTGGGTTACACCACTTTTGCACTGATGGTCTCTTATAGTATCGGTTATTATTTAAAAGAAATCTTTCAGTCGCATAAAACTCTATATTTGTCTTGTCAATGTATTTTTTTGTTTCGTAGAGAAAATATACGTAAAGCGGAAACTAGAAAAAAACTTAAACAAAAAAATTACTCAAAAAAGTTAAGCATACGAGTGTTGTTTTTGTTTTCACATAGTTTTTTTTACAGCTACATTTTCACTACTTTGGTTTTATACAACTGACATAGGTTTGTCATTTTCACTCTCTGCCTGTAGTAATTTCTGGCGCTTTGAAGCGTAATACAAATGTTCCTGTCTAATTTGGTAACATGATTAATTTTTTAACCACATACGTTTTTAATATTTAACAATTCTGCCGAATATCTATTACTCTAAATATGCTCTCAAAACGATATTTACGGAAACCAATTTTAAACATGGCAACAAATCGCAACAATTTATATTATTCCAAAACATTTCTTAATACGAAATATCGCAAGTACATAATTCATGGAAAAATTAAACATTTTAAAATGCTATTCACTCTGTCTCTCCATTAGATGACACTTAAAAACGTTTGTAATCTTTTTTAAAGATTCTGAACGTGTTTCGCACGAAATGATACAGGTACTTTAGGCTGTATGCCCAAGAAAAGGAAAAAAAAAATAATATATAAAGTATGAAAAATGTAGCATTACTACGCATGGTTACATTGAATTTTTAATGGTATGTGGTGTATTTTGTTAAAGATAAAAATAATTATTTTGAGCAGGAAGTGAGGTATGGTAACCACTTAAAGATAAGTATAATTTTCGTAATTTGAAATTACATTTCAAAGTAAATTCAAAGCTTTGTAGGCATCTATTGTTATGTGGGAGTTTGCTGTTGCAGAAAAAAATGAAATGGTAGCTGGTTTTAAAATATAAAAAACAAAAAAATTGTTTTTTTTTATTTATTTTATGTAATACAAAAAACCTTAAACAGAAACAATTGAAACGACTATTGAATTTCAGAGAAATTTTTATACAAAAGCCTTAATAAACTTTTTATGCCATGCAATACCATAGAGACTAAAGATA
Organism: Calliphora vomitoria; assembly: GCA_942486065.2. NCBI lineage: Eukaryota > Metazoa > Arthropoda > Insecta > Diptera > Calliphoridae > Calliphora > Calliphora vomitoria. The sequence goes on from OW818031.2 coordinate 59,982,003, forward strand.
AGCATTGTTCCTGAATATATTTTGTGAGTACTCCATATTTCAGATTTTTTATTTGATTCTATACAATTTTTTTCTATTTTCTGAACAATTGTCCAAAGTTTGCATTATTTTAAAAGTAAGGAAGTTCTGTCAAAATAAAACTCAGAACTTTTTAAGCAGTTTGTATGCAATGTTTCTATAAATACAATTTAAAACAAATAAAAACTTTTAAATATTTAATGCAATCTAGTGTTGATAGGAAAAACAGTAGCTATATTGACTTTTAGGAAAATACAGAAAAAGCTAAATCAATTTAAAAAAGGCTAAAATATAAATGAAAAATTTATGTTTTTATTAATTTTTTGAATAAAAAATAAGAACATAAATTCATAAAATTTCATAGTTAAAAATAAAAAGTTATTGTGTTAAATAAATGTTGATCTGCTTATTCGAATTAAAGTAAAGGGTTTTCCAACAAGAGATGTTATTTTGAATCACCCGGTATTTTGATAGCTGTCACTTTTGAAGCTTTTATTCTTTGACATTTGACAAGTAGAAACTACGCCATTACTAAAAATAGAACATACACGCTTCAATAACGCATTGAAATTATTAGAATTCGCTGCAGTAGCCCAAAATGTTGAAGAAAACCGAGGTTTGTCCATTCCTTGTCGTTCTTTGGAATTGGGCATTCCACAAACGTACTTACACCGTATCTTATGGTCGGAGTTGGATGATATTGATCTGGGCAACGTTTACTTTCGACAAGAAGGCGCTCCGTGCCACACAAGCAACAAAACCATTGCTTTTTTACGGGAAAAGTTTCCGGACCGTGTTATCTTTCGAAGAGGTGATCACAATTGGCCACTTTTTCCTTTGTGGCCACGTCAACAGCCCATCGTCGATTAAAGACTTCAGAGATAGAATTCGTGAGGCTTTCGAGGGTATAGGGCAGGATATGGTCCTGTAAGCGTGGTCGTGGTGGCCATTTGGCTGATGTTGGTTTTCATAATTAATGGCATACCTTCCTCTTTATTATGAAATAAACATCTGATCATTTATTTCAAAAAGTTGTATTTTTCTTTGAATACCAAAATAGCACCTTTTGTTGGAAACCCCTTTATATGAAAGTAATATTGAACCAAGTAAATAGAATAGACAACATGTGGTGATTTTAAATTTTTAAATTTTATTTAAGTTTTTTTACCAACTATGTTTATTGCAGAGCAATCGGTTAAAAACTGCCAAAATAATGCTTCGATTATTATATAAGGAGTGACATCGAAAAAACCTTAACACAAGTTTTTCCTTAAAAATTTAACCCAAGTATTATTTGATTTTTTTTGTTGATCAAGTTTCCTTTGAAAAGTTTGTCAGTTTGTATTGTTAACCTGATTAAAATAAGTGACGAAAAAAATTGGGTACTAAAATCATTAAATATTTTGAACAAATTCAAACTTGGTTCTACAAAAATTGGCCAAACAGTTGAAGGTCTGCGGCCAAACTGTCTCCAATGTTATTAAACAGTATCGCGAGAACTTGTACGTTGATAGAAATTTTGGTTCATGGTGAAGGAATGGTCCACATCATGTTTCTAAAGCCAATAAATATAAAGCACTTTCAAAAGAGCTCCCAACAACTTCGGAAAGAAAGCAGCCCGGTTAGGTCAGTACTCGGACTATTTGGTACGAAAAGTTAAATCCAATGAAGGATTAAATGCATACAAGGCTGAAAAAGTTGACAGGAATGGTGTTAAAAATATAGAGGCCAAAGACAGAGCACGAAATTGAAGTCAAATTTTACACAAAAAATATACCCGCTGAATAATGGTTGACGAAATGTACGTATGGAAAATTTTTTGGAGCTTCTGGAATAATTTTTTTATATTGCAGATGGGAATGTTGAAGAAAAGTTTAGGACCCAAAAGCAGACAAAATTTCCCAAAAAGTTCTTGGTATGGCAAGCAATATGCAGTTGCAGCAAAAAAGCCAAACATTTGTTACAAAGGACTCTATAAATACCGAAATTTACATCAACGAATGTTTGCAAAAAAGGATGTTTCCATTCATAAGACTTCATAATGTGTCCACTTATTTTTGGCCTGATTTGGCATCTGTCACTTTGGTAAGAAAAGTCTTGAGTGGTGCAAGAACAATAATGTGGTATTTGTACCAAGAGAGGCAATTCCTCCATAGTGCTTGCAGCTGAGTCCAGTGGAGAGATATTGGGCTCTTGTTAAAAGAGAATTGAAGAGCACAAAAAAGGTGTCCAAAAATGTGGTAGATTTTAAACGGAGATGGTCAACCTGTTCGAACCAAGTGACATAAAGCACTATAAAAACCTTAATGGAAGGGTTTTCGAAAAAGGTTCAATACTTCATCATTAGTGATTAGAACTATAAAGATATTTGTTTTTTGTAAATTGTTACAATAATAACTATAACCAACTGTGCATCGATCGTCCTGATATTAGTTTGAGTGATTTATTGTATATGGAACTTATTATTGTTAAATTTTATTTGGACCCCAACATTTTTATGAGATTTATGCTCGTTAAAGTGATTTTCGGGTGTGGACCTAATACTTTTCGCACCATGGTGGTGTAGGGTATAAATACCTTAAAAAATACTGTTCTAAAGTTCGTTTATTTTGCGATTAATTAGAATGCAAGTAATGCACAAGACTATATATTTTAATTTTGACTCTTAGAACTAACGGGAATACACTGTTTTGATAGAGTTAAAAAGATATTTGTTTCACCCTCACGGATTTTAGCTCCAATTTAAACACAATTTTGTGCACAGAAAGACCCTCGAAGTCATTATCCATATTTTCCATTAGGAATCAATATAATATTGATATCAATTTCCCTTAAATATTTTCACACTCAAACTTTATTAAAGAAGAAAAAAAAAATCGACTTCAAATGTCACATATGTTACAAACAAATGATTATTCCTCAGCCACCTACTACAGGGGCCATAAAAATAACATACAATTTACGGTTTATTGAATATGGCCATAAAAAATCGTCCCAATACATAGAAAAATAATAAAAATGAAAACATTTTTCGCTTTTATTTTTTCAGGTTTGTGTTCTGCAATTTATTTTTTCTTCCGATTTAAACAAATATTTATTCGAAGTCATGTACGTGTTTTGTTCAGTTTTTTTATTTATTTATTTATTTATGTTTGAAATAAAGAAAACACAAACTTTTATATACACACAACTCATGGCAGCATATAAATAAATACACCAAAAAATATTCCATTAAACTCTTGGGTAAAATCACAAGGTTTAGTTTACCAAAATGGTAGAGTTTAAGTATTGAAAAAAAATATAATTCTGAATAAGTAGTGGGTATGCAAAGAAAGAATATGTGGGATTTTCAATTGAATTTTTCCCACAGAACATTGATTTTATCTAAAAAGTTTTGGCTATAAATTTCATGAATAATTAATATTTATTTACATGTTTACATTTGTTTTAAGGGCATAATTAGTGAACTTGTTTTTTACGAATTTATTAATTAATTAACTAACTAAATATAAAACACAGTTTTTCAAAAAAATACCTAAATAAAATTATAAAGTTTAATTAAAATTATATGTGAGCAAAAACAAAATTTTACTAATGTTTCGTTTCTTTTTTCTTATGAACAAAGAGCAGTATTTGAGCGTTTGAAATCCCTTCACGTGCATTATTTTGATGAAGGGGCCAAAAAGTCAGAGACTTTTTGAATTTGCCAGTTCTTAACTGAAAGGGAAAAACTGCTTCTGTTAACTGTCATCTGTCAGTTGACTCCTGTCAAAATTTGAACAAGCTGCGTCATATATGTGCACTAAAAACTCATGAATTAGGGTGCGAATTGCTCCCCCATCAGCCAAGTTCTCCGGATTTAGCCCGGAGTAACTATTTCTTGTCTTCAAACCTGAAGAAATAGCTCAGACAAATCATATTTATTGAAAGTGTTGAAAAAGTTGAAGACACGTTGAAGAAAGTATATACTTAGAGCTGAATAGATACTAAATATGTTGAAAAAAAAAATGATTTTTTATCCACTAGCCTGTGTTTCATTCAAAAAGTCACAGACTATTGATACGCCCTCGTATTTAAAATATTATTTTTTTAGTTTTTTATTTTAAGTTAGTGTTAAATTAATAGCTTCAGCATGAAAAAAAAAACGCTTCAAAAGGTCGAAGAGAATCCCGCAATTCCTAAAAATTGGAGCGAAAAATCCAAAAATGGGAAAGTGCTTTGGGGTTAAATAGGGAACGCATCAGGATTTGCAAAGCTGCTTTCCGTTTTTTTGATTCCAGCTTTGAGATTTTACAACATGTTGTCCACAATTGAAATTTCTATAAAAAAAAATAGGTCAAATTCCTTAGGGCGTAGAGTCAACATATTCAAAAAATAGGTGATGTTTTTTATACCAAAATTTGTTCCGTAAAGATACCTTACAGAAAACCATAAAATTGTATGTTGTTAAAGAAATTTTATTATATTTTTTTTAATAAAAAAAAGAGTTAAATCACCTTTTCGTCCAATTTTTTTTTTTGCATTTTTAAATAAAAAATCGTTTATTTTTGGATCCATAATTGGGCTAATTTTATTTCCAAAAAAAAATTATTCTACGTCACTGTGCGATCGAATTTGAATCGCTTTCTGGTTCCATTTAACGATGTCCTTCCTTCCGCCTGTCTGGCCGTATGGCTGTCCATGTAAACTTGTGCGTTAAGAATAAGTATCAATTTGCACATGTAATGTTTTCGGCCCAGAATACAGCATCCTAATTCTGGATATAATACGAGGTTAATTGTAAAGACCTTCTTATATACAGTGTTGGAAAAAATAATAGAAACGAAAGCATTTTTTTCCAATTTTGTAAGTATAATAGTCAAGTTTAGTTTTGTTATAAAAAATTTAACCTTAAACCAATAGAACACCTTTGGGGATTGCTCAAGAGGAAGATGGAGGGCATCAGTCGGAAAAAAAGGACGAATTGTGGGAAAAAACAGGAAGAGTGGTTTTCCATTGAGAAGAACGTTTTCAAAAAAATTGGTTGATTCCATGAGCCGCAGATGCAATGAAGTTGTGAAAAACAAAGGTAGAGCCTCTAGATATTAAAATAAAACAATTTTTTAACAAAAAATAAAAAGTTGTACCTCTAAAAATTGAATCCTTTTGCGCGTTTCTATTATTTTTTCCATCAAAAATATTGACTCTTTACATTGTTAGTCATATAGTGTATTAAAATATTAATGAAAAGAGGAATGATTATGTTTTTTCTTATGTTATATGTCTGATAAACAAAACAGCATATACATTTTTTATAACAAAACTAAACTTGACTATTATACTTACATAATTGGAAAATGAAAGTGCTGCGCCGGGAAACTAGAATAGCTGTTCAGTTTTGTAAACTGTAATTATATGTTTGGTCGCTTAAATTTGAGTGCGATAATTGATCTTTGAAATGCACAAACTAGTGGGCAATAAAATACGTAGTTTATGATGTATATTTTTATGGCAATATGTAGTGCTGATAATATTTTTAAAGGTTATACGCATTGTGTGTGTAAATTGATAAGAAAATATCACTTGAAGACATTGTAATGAATGAAATGGAATTAGATTTGGAAACACATTTTATACCATGTGTTGCAGATAGATTAGTTAGTTAGTTAGTTATAAGTAGTCTAATTTTAGTAGGTAAGAGAATTAACAACAGTTCTCTATTCAAACCGAATGGTTGTTTTCTTAGTAAGGTTCCGTGTAGTTCTGATACAGTTGAGGTCGGACAGGTGGAACGGAATCAATGCCTATTCTTTATTTTTTGAAATATATTCGGATATGTAATTTGGCCAACATATTATATACAATGTAATTTTTTCATGATTTTTCATATGTTTAAATGTAGCAGCTTTTAAGATATAAGCAAACATATATTTACCCTGAACAATAATAAAACTATGCCACACCAAAGATATGCAGAGGTTCTCATGTAGCAATTTTGTTTTATTGGAGTCCATAGAGTTCAGAAATACTTACATTTTTTCTTGATCACTTAGTTAAGTACTCTTTAGTGGGGAGGTTATATTGCGTTTGTAACGTCCAAAAATAATAGTGTAACACACAGTGGCAACAAATTTGGTTGCTATCACGAATTTGTATTCTCTGTGTACTAAGGTTGATTAATATGTAGTTGCCCAGGAATTTGACACTCAAGGCTGGGCATTCGCAGAGAAGTTGGAAAATCGTTTCCTCTTTTTTCCTATCGTTGAAGTTACGACAATGGTCGTTAAATGGGAGTCCAAGGCGACTTGCATGTTTGCCTACCATCCTCGGAGGTATAGTAATGTATCTCGAGTATCTGTATCCTTTCTACAGCATTCTCTGGAATGGTTGCAGAGTATGGTTCCGGTCCTATAAGTGCTCATGACATGGCACTTATGACTAAGTCACCATCATAATGTCAACAAGTGCCTTTTTGGAGATGAAACAGAGTAAATGACGACACTCAAGACCTTATGTCAGGAGCGGATGAGTTCCCAGGTGCCTTCTGGCTGTCCAACATCACAATGATCCTCAAACTCCTCAGTCTCCATCCAAAACACTTAACAACCCAAATGAGGTTTGCAAATATCTCAGCCTGAAACGTCATCTATACGGGTTTTTTTTATACACGCACAAATAACGTCAAAAATTAGTCACCAAACCATTTCCAAATCGGATCAAAAATACTTAAATTTTCAATTATAGCTATTTTAAAATTCAAATATTTACATATGTAAATAGTGCCAGAGCTAGGGTTAAGCTTTGTACCGTTACTCCTATGCCTTTAGTTTTAGTACCATATTACCCAAACTTAATCTATTAATGTTTAAGAAATAACAATTGTTATTATGATTTCCTATAAATGTTTCTCTATTCAAATTGCATATGTTATTTCTTTTTAAAAGTTTCGGGTATTCTTACGTATGTGGAATATTTATTTACTTGTATTAATTAAATATTGCGTATACTCAGTATACAGTAAATCAAAATTATTGGAGAGCCGTAGAAATTGTATTTGTTTTCTGCTTAGGAATGTTAAGTAACTAATATTTCACATCTTAAATTTATGATAATTTAAAAGTTGAAATTTCAAAAATATGCTTTAAAACTTACAAGAGTTTTTCATTATTTTTATATCTGTACATAAATTACAAAAATATTACAGTAATTTTCCAATATAACATAAATGTACAAAAATCCGAAAATACAAGGTGGCGCAAAAGTAATCCTCCTATCAGAAAATGCTATAAATTTTGCGATTGGCCCCTAATGTCAGTTCTGTTTTGACATTTGTGTAGTAAACACATGCGAAATACACGTTAATAAACAATATTACGCTAAACTGCTCCAGAACGCGGAATATTGCTGACTATTTATTTTACCGATAATAGGTCGGTGACTTTGGCACAACGTGAATTTCGTCGCAGATTTCCTGGCCGTCCAACGCCTACTGGTGAAACACTGCGACTTTTAGTCGCTCGCCTCGAAAAAAAAAGACTGGCACAACACGAGATGCTGCCAGGCGTGGCAGACCCCGTTGTAGCCCTTCTGCAGAGAATATTGCTGCTGTAGCCAGACGACGTGCCACGCAAATGGGTATCAGTCGACGGTCTTTACAGCGAATTTTGGTACAAGATTTGAAGATGTTTCCGTACAAAGTCCAGACGATGCATCAGCTGTTAGCTGCTGACCGCCTACCGCGTCTAATATACGCTCAAGCCATCCTTAATCACCACCAAGAGGAAGATGATTTTTCATCAAAAATAATCATGAGTGGTGAGGCCATTTCCATCTTAGCAGGTACGTAAATAAGAAAAATTTACGCTTCTGGGGCACTGAAAATCCGCGTGTAACCCACGAAGAGCCATTACACCCGCTCAATGTCACTGTATGGTGTGCTGTTTTCGCTGGAGGAGTCATCGGACCTTTTTTCTTCGAAGACGTCACGGGCCAAACGGTTACTGTGAATGGTGTGCGCTACAGAACAATGATCAACGAGTGCTTTTTGCCGCAACTTGATGAATTGGGATTGGAAAACATGTGGTTCCAACAAGACGGTGCAACGGCATACACTGCACGTGCCACAACCGATATGCTTAATGCATTTCCCGGGCGCCTAATCTCCCGTTTTGGCGATTTGCGCTGGCCAGCAAGATCGCCTGATTTGACCGCAATAGACTTCTTTTTGTGGGACTTTTTGAAGTCGCGGGTTTATGTCAAGAAGCCTCAGACTCTTGCAGCTCTTAAAGACAATATCCGTCAAGAATGTGAGGACCTATCGCCGGAAGTTTTGGCCATAGTGATGGAAAATGCCATAAAAAGTGCTCAAATGACAATCAACTGTGGCGGCGGCCATTTCCATGACATCATATTCTCGACTTGATGTAAAAAAATTAAAAGACCAAATAAAAATAATCCACAAGAAGAATCAAAGTTTTTAAATTTTTTTTTTAATTACAGCCAAAAAACATCGGAAGTTTACTTTTGCACCACCTTGTATTTGAAGTGATAACAAAGAGAAGGGTTTCAAATATGTAATTTTTGTAAAACTTTATTAAAAAAATACTTCTTTTTTTTAATTCAAATAAACCGTTAGGGATACTGGTGATGCCGTCCGTAATTTCACGACAATGGGCCCAAACTTCTTGTGAAGCCAATTATCCTATTTATTGGGAGATCAGACATCAAAGCTCCTCCGATATACTTCACTCACTACCCTAACATAAGGTAAGCGCAGTGTATCTCCTCAGGGGTATGGTTGGTTGATATACGTGGTAGTTCCCAGCGCGTGAACAATCAAGTAGAGTCGAAAGGACGCCGTTTTGACAAGACTACAACACTAGTCAGATGTAGTGTTTTACATCGTAATGACATTTATATCGTAATGCTAAAATAATGAAGTTATTAGACCAAGGTAGGTTAATATGTTGTTGCCCAGGAATCTGTGCATTTTGGCACTCAGGGCTGGGCATTCGCAGAGAAGGTGGAAAATCGATTCCTCTTTTTCCCTATCTTTGCAGCTACGACAATGGTCGTTAAAGGGGAGTCTAAGGCGACTTTCATGCTTACCTAGCATCCTCAGAGTTCTAGTAATGTATCTCTAGTATCTGGGTCCTCCCTATAGCATTCTCTGGAATGGTGGCAGATTATGGTTCCAGTCCTATAAGTGCTCATGATATGCCACTTTTGAATAAGTAACCATATTAATGTCAACAAGTGCCTTTTAGAGATGTTATAGAGTAAATGTCGACACTCGAGACCTAATATCAGGAGAAGATAACTGCTCAGGTGACCTCTGGCTATCGGACATCATAATGATCTACAAATAACGGTGAATTTACTTTTTTGTGGATTTTTTTATATACATAAGTCAAAAATTTGCCACTCCAAACCATTTGCAAATCGAACCAAATATATAAAAATAATTGCTATTTTAAAATTCAGATATTTACATATGTAAGTAGTGCCAGAGCTAGAGTGAAAAGAACTTATTTATGACGCTTTGAATTTGCGACTTTAAGAATACCCTTATTTCACTAAAATGAAGTGATAGAGAAAAAGTATAAGTATTTCCATACTCTATGGAGTCCAACAAAATAGAATTGCAACATGAGAATCCCTGCATATTTTTTTGTTCTTTGTATAACTGTATAATTTTTTTATACTTAATATTGATTCTTTGTAGTTTGAATTTCTTCCTTTCATGACCCTCTTTTAAAGGAAACAAAAATTCATTTATTGGTACATATTTCAATTTAGTTTTTTCCTTTCATTCTTTCATATACATAAAACATAATATTTATGAAAATAAGTTTACTTTGGCTTAGTATAAGCCATAAATTTCTTTGAAACATGGGATGTGTTTGTATCGTTTTGCTGTTTTCAATTTTATGTTTATGAACGACCATAGATTTAAATTAATATTCAAATATGAGTATGTTGGCATGGTTGATTAACTTTTGTAAAACCAAAGGAAGAAAAAATTTTTAAAATTAATGAGAGAAAATGAAATTGGGCAACATTTTTGAGATAATGAAGTAAACATTTTGTTATAAACTTAAAACAAAAATTTATTTAAGAAACATATTATTTGAAAAAAAAAAAAAAAAAAAACAATATATAAGTAATATACCCTACACCCTATGGGAAATTGATAAAATTTTAAGCAAGCTTTTAATTTATTAATGATTTTTTTTCGTTTATAAATTTTAGACATTAACAGATCCCAAGAAATCCTTAGAAAATGTATTTTTTTTCCAGTATTAACCTTATGTTGATTATTCAATGTATTCTTTTATGGTATTATCATTAAGTTCAATTCATGTTTATTAAGTTGTTTAATGATTTTTGTACTATTTACAATTTCATTTCTTAACTTAGTTGTAGCTGAGCTAATAAATAAATTATTTTCTTTACATTCGTGATGAGGAGTTGTATTAAAAGGGAATATAGAATTCCCTGGATATCAAACCCTTTTCCCCACACACAAAACTTTTGCTTGACTTTTAAGTTTAAACATAATAATTTAAAAGTTTTTTTTTCCTTTTTTTTCCAACAAAAACAAAAAGTACAAAGTACTGTTGTTTTACTCCCTTCAACTGAATACATTTGAAAGAGAATATAAAATTAGCCATGAAACAATTTTTTTATATTTTAATTTATACTACATTACATTACTTAATTTGAAATTATTAAGCAACATAATGAATACGTAGTAAGTATTTTTTTTTGAAGAACCATTCAACTTAAATATTTCATTATTAATAAGCTGCTGGTAAATTAAGTCAATTTTTTACATTTTTAAAGACAATTCTAGATTTTAAATATTTAAAAACAAGTTAGCTGGAAATCCTTAAATTTTTAACTGCTTTTTTCCAAAGAAGCAGAATGTAAATAAAACATAATTCTAGTTAATAAAAGTTGGAAAATTAATGTTGTATGTCTATAGGGAAAATAAAGCATCATCAGCATATACGTCTTCTCCAACACCAAGACTCTGGAGCTTCAAGGATACAAAAAGAACCATTGGACGAACATATATAAAATTCAGAATGAGACTTTTGAGATAATTGAAATATAGAGAAATCTTTGTAACTAATTGTACAATTTTTGTAGATAGTGCTAATAGTGCTATTGTCGACCAAGTGAAAAGCATATTTGTCGTGATAGTAAATACAATTGCGACATGAACTTCAATTGCCCATTCCGGGTATTAAATATTTGTTTTAATTGCTAGTGATAGTTGTTACGTCGCGAGTAGTACATGACAATACAATTTATGTAAAAATATAATTGGTCATTCACAAGTTCTCCTATCGTGTCATATTGTCATAATGTTCTAATATTTTACAATGGTTTGAAAATGTTGTTATTGCCCTTCAAGCAGAAACAAGCCTATTGTGTTATCGTAACAAACCAGCAAAAACCTGCACCGAACGCCTAAGAGTCAGTTAAACATTCTGACGTGATAGGATACCTTGTGAATCGATTGTATTTGTCTAAAATAATGTTACCTCACTGAAGTGTTTTAGGGCATAGTTCCGCAGAAAGAGAGGATTTGGTAATTGCATATGTATAGGTGACACTACACACAAAGAAATAACATGTAATGTTTAAATAAACTGCAATTCAAAATTCGTTTTTTATTTTGTATAAATTCATCATTCATGTGATCGCTGCTTCTCAGTGCACTGAAAACAACAACAAAAATTAAATATTTGTATTTTTTTACGCTCTTGTACTAAGAAATAAACAAAAAAGTTGAAAAAAGAACAAACATGCGGCATAGACCTGCTTTGTTGAATGTTGTCTAACAAATGAATGAAATATTTGTATTTTACGCTCTTGTTGTGAATATTGTTGGCGATCGTGTTGTGTACGTGTAAATAGCCGAAAATCTTCGTATTCTGAACAATACTAGCGAGGAACTATGGTTTAATAGAGACGAATGGTCCTGTCAGAATCATAAATTTAGAATTTCTGTTGTTTTCAACAAACACAAAGGCTCGATATAATAAGGGTCCTCATGTAAACGCTTAAATGCCTCGCAAACTGTGCAATCTGTACATTTTTACACTCTCGCAAATGAAATGTCAAAAAATGTATGGAAATTCGTTTGCACAACTCTGATAAGTTTGCGCAACAATTTAGACTCGCAAACTTGAATTTATTGTGCATTTGATGAAACAGCTGCTTTTGTTTACTTTTATTTATGAAAAATAAAAATCAAACAAAATATAAATGTGTTGTGCATGTGAAAATTGTGTAACTTTGGAACAGAATGATTGGATTGAATGGCAATGTATATGGAAACATTAACCAACAGCTAGAACATAAACAAAATCTTCCTAACTATGTATATCATTGTTTGCTCCAAAGATTGAACTTTCATTCAACATTTTTAGAATTTAAATTTATACAATTTGAAAAACTTTTTTTTACAGCTTTTGTTGAATTTATTTTTATTTGACATTTTTAACAAATATAAATTTTCTGTGTAAACTTGCACAAAATTGAAAAGGTGGGTTCATGAAACACGTCGCGCAAATTTGCACATTTACACAAATTGGAAACTTAAGCGTTTAAATGAGTACCCTTAATGTATTTTTTAGTGTTGGTTTTCAAGTTTTTTGAATTGTATTTATAATGGCAATAAAGGAATTCTTAACAACTTATAAATGATAGCTGTACAGAATTCCAGAATAGCACTGTTAAGGTAGGATCACACATGGCAAATATTTTATGAAAAAGACGTAACCACTAAATAAAATATATTTTAATTCTTATATTTATTGTCAAAAACTCCTTTTACTTAGAACAATTCAAAGCAAATATTCAGTTTTATTTTATTTGCTGCTGTTTGATCTTACAAAAGACTTGTAAGAGTAAACAACATAAAAAAAGTTATACTAATAAAATTGTTACCCTTTTTTGAGTAAATATTTGCAGTTTGTGACGAAACATTTAGTCTTATATTAATTCTTGAACATGTTTTTACCCACCATCGAAATATTGGTCGTAGAACCAAAAAGTATTTATAAATTCTGAGTTCTCATAAGATTCGAAGACGATATAGCATGTCCGTCCGTCTGTCTGTCTGTCTGTTGAAAACACGATAGGGCCCAAACGAAATTAGCTAGATGGCTGAAATTGTTCATAAATACTCTAGGCTGGAGCTTTGTTTGGTATTGATACTGGGCAATATCTGTCCATGATTTCGCCTAGCCCCCATACAAAAGTCCCCCGGAATACTTTTTGAGCAGTCATAAATATGTTGATTATGCGGCAAATTAGTTCTAAGTACTCTGAAATTATATTATAAATAATGGCAAATTCGGTCAACATTTGCCTTTAGTTCCCATACTAGGTCACCCTCAGAAAATTTCTTAAACTTTCATAATCCTCTTATAATAATTGATATCGTGATAAAAGTGTCCTATCTTTTAATTTAAATAATACAAAGTGGGTGTGAGATATCATTGACATTTTTTATTCGCTTGCAAGGCCTATCGATATCATTATGTATGAAATGTGAAAGCGTGAAAATGCTGTCGCGCATTCGAAATGTTCCACGTTCCATCACTCTGGTGCATAACTCAGGATGAACTTGACCCTTGTGCCATGGCATATGTTATGTTGGCTTTGTGGACCGCTGTGGTTTGTGACTTATTTAGTAAGACCTGCCTACTAAAACCCGCAAGAACAAGTTTAAAGGCGTCAAATCGCATTTTCTAGGTGACCAGAATGTCTAATGTGGCACGAGCTATTTGGAACGTATAGCCGTCCTGTTGTTGGGGTAAATTTCATCCAATTCTGGCCAAAAGAGGTGGGTAATCTTTGACCTTTTGCGATGTTAAAGAAAATACAAATTTTCAGCAAAATCGGATGAACAACTTAGATTTTCTATTGGAGAATAAAGGTTACAAATGATAAAACTTCTTATTAATTGGAAATACATATTAACAGTCCTCATGTATATGCTTAAATGCCTCATGTATACGCTTAAATGCTTAAATGTTTACTGTAACCATATATATGGTTGATACAATCATGTGAATCGTAAATTAAACGTATTATTGTTACCACAATCATATATATAGTTACTGTGACTATAATATTGTTAAAAATTTTGAAATAGTTACAGTAAACATGCACAAATGTTGAAATGGTTACAGTAACAATGCACAACTTAATTTTTTTCTGCGTGTAGAGACATGATATCCTGAATTAGCATTAATTCACAAAGGGAGACTCAATAGAACTATTTATTTCATCCAATTGCGGTGGCGAAGCGCACCGGGTCAGCTACTAATTTATACTTAAACATCTATGGGTATATGAAACACAAAAGCCATTTTTATTTGGAATCTTTTTTTTTAAATTTTTTGTTTGATTTTTTTTTTTTTTTTTTAAATATTATTACTTTGACTCAAAACTTGAAACTCCAAATAAAATGCGTAACCTCAATATATTATTCGATTTTGCTTAAATTTTCAAACAATTTTAAAACTTGGAAGAATCGAAGATCCCTCTAGAATTTTAATTAAATCAGAAGACAGACCAATCGGACTGCAATATTTTGGCCCACTGTTGTAGTAACTTTGCGACAAGTCTTTGGTAGCTATGAAGGCAGTATAGAGTTTCATTAGTTGTTTAATATAACTTTATCACTACTGCATAATTGGAAAGATAAAATCGACCCCAGGTTACTTATATTACGCAAAAGTCTTATCTTTATCTCAAATTTGCCATATGACCCTCATTAATGCTCATTGCCTACATATCTAGAAGAGCTTCACCAATATTAGCAGCAACTTTTTTGCAAAATGAAAACCAAAAATTTAATTTTAGCTTTACACATTTTTGTATTTAATTTATTTTAACATGAAATATCTCCTACCCAAAAAATTTTAATATGAACACATCTCATATTGCCTAAATATCCCAAAGTTGTGTTTATGGTTGCTTGTGCTTGTCTCCTAATTGGCCTATATATTCTAATCATGTTCAACATTTTTATGTATAAGTTTTTGTTTGGTTCGTTTTTTTTTTTTTTTTTCTCATTTCTTTTATAAGAATTCATGTTGAGGGTTTAATTTTTCTTTATTTTTTTTATTTTATTTTGGTTAAAATTTGTTTGTTATTTTCATGTTAGTGTTAGGCTTCCTTTTGCTTCGTCTTAGCAGTAAACGACTTTGTACAATGATTGTGGGAATGTATGAGTTCGGTTTGGTTTTCCAATATTTACATGATGGACAACCTTAATTAAAAAAGTTTGTTTTTCTGCTGTTTTGGCATAATTTTGGCATACATTGATATAGAAATTCTACACATATATAAATCTATGTATATTTCTTCGTATTCTGGTCTCATCAAATACATATAAAAAATATTCAGTTTTGTTCGTAGGTTTTTGCATTCTCTAACTTGTTTTCTATTCCTTTAGTTTGTTTAACTAAAAGTTTGTTTGATATTTTCTTTAAAAAAAAAACTTTCAAATATTAAAATTCAGAACCACAAAGTAAACAACAAATTAATTTGTGAGCTTGATTAATATAAATGTTGTTTGAGTTTCTATGTTTTCAATATTTGAAAAAAATCGTATGTTTCTTAGCAATGTTTCATGGAATTTAAAATGAATTTAATTAACTATACTAATGTAGAACATAGAAGTAGGTGGGATTTGTTAGAGCATGGAATCACACTCATAAAATTTATTGGATCGGAGACTTACAATTATACTCAGAAAGTGATTTTGAGCAGATTCGTATACTAATGTTTGACATAGAGGTTTGTTATACTTCTATATAAGTACGTATATATTTTTTAGAAGGCAACAGGTTAAAAGGGTGTAGGTATTCACGAAATAAACTGTGCATGTTTACAGTAACCATTTTAACATTTTTAAAAGCTTTTTAAAAATATTATAGTCACAGTAACTATTTAGATGAATGTGGTAACCATAATATAGTTAAGTTACGATTCACATGATTGTGTGTATGTATTTGAGTGCGCTTCGTTTATTTAAGTTTTTATTGTAGTTTGTTGTTATTGTTTCATCATACAATTGTGCAAAATATTTGTTTTGTTTATTTGGTTAGTTATTAGTGAGCACTCAACGTTTGAATATGATTATCGGATGTTTTGCAATTGCATCTGTTATAATATTATGATTTTTTCTTGTTGTTGTTGCTATATGAAGAGTTTTGCATGGGTAAAGACAATCTACGTAAATATGTGTACTTTTGGTGAAGGGTATATAAGATTCGGTACAACCGAATTTACCTCTGTTGCTTTTTTTTGTCTCACATTTTGTTCTGCTGTACCGATTTTGCTGATTTTCAATACCAAACTGCTTGGTACAATAACAAACTTTTTTTTTAAGTTTACTACGTTTCTTTGTGTATTTTGCACATGAGCGTGTTTTACACAGACGGACATATAGACGGACATGGCTCAATCGACTTAGAATTTCATAAGGATAACTTTGATGGGTCTTAGATGATTATTTCTCAATGTTACTTACGGAATGATAAAATTATATATATTCTCATTGACCACTTATGGTGGTGGAGGGTATAAAAATGAGTTCAAGTGCTGGACTCCGTAATAAAAGAAATAGCTCTATATTCGCATAGAGGTGCACGGGTACCCTCAAACTTTAAAAAGCTAAAAAAAAGTTGTCGAATAATTTTTTTAGGGTAATTATGTCCCTATAAACTCAGAACAGCCATCAGAAACTAATTTGCATATTAAGTTTAGGAACCAGGTGTAAAAAGGTGAAGAGTGCCTCAGGGTATTGTTGCCGGTTTAAATGCAAAAATGATAAGATGTAAACATCAATTATGATACGATTTTATTAGAAAACTAATGAAAAAGATACAGAAAGTAAGAAAATATGATTTAGTTTCTACGATGATACTCATAAAAACAATTTTTGGTATTTGAGAAGCATAAATGGCGATCGCATTTTGAGCAAACACACTGTGTTTCCGACTTTTTGCCAGATTGGAAAGTGGTCATTATTGTCATAACGGACGTCATTAACTGGACGTTTAGCTTTTTCGCCTACTTTTGAAATCCCTGGCTGTGGATCTTCTTGTGGAGTACTAACTGATCATAAGTCAAGGCGAATAATTTAATCCGTCTGTGGTGTTTATCTGACATTCCTATAATCTTTTTATATAACAAAGAATAAAACAAAAAATTTAAAAAAACAATATTGTTACGTTTTAACCTTTTTAAATCGTTGATTTATTTCCTTTAAATAAACCGGATAATTTTTGCAAATAAAAGCAGTTTGGTAGTTTAAAATTGTAACAACTCTTTATTTATTTAAAATGTACAACAACAACAGATCAAGTAGTCACTCAGTCTCTTTATTCTTATTTTATATATATTAGGCATACACATTTTATAATGTACAAACTTAAATGTACAAGACAGTTAATGTTAACTCTAACAGCGCCTATGATAAACTCACTCACGACTACAACCTCTGCCACTATTTATACACACGCCATTTTTCGTTAATCTTCTACAATGATCTTAACAGACAAACTAGAACATTCGTATTCTAGAGCTTTCGATGTTAATGTTAGCAGGTTAAACATTTAGTGTTGCCATACTTACAAACAATGCTAATAACCGCATGCTATCAACATTGTTGATAAGTAGAAACTTCTACTGATGGACGTATTTATAAACATGATGAATGTTGCAGGCAGTCGTTACAGACTGTTAAATTCAAATCACTATTGCATATTCGTAACAATATAATACGCCGATAAATTTAGCCGCAACCCGCAACAGTGCCTTGAGGCACCCCTTAGTTTAAGCATTCTCAACACAAAGTCATAAAGTGAAAGGAGAATATCTTACCTTAAAAAAAATATTTCGAATAGATCGGATTACTAAATGTTAGTAAAACTTTGATTAAAAAAAAAAAATCACACACAAAATTTCACGTTCTATAATTATGACATCACTCACAAAACAGCTGACAGAACCAAAACTAAAAGTCAGAATGCATTTCGACCTTCGAAGAAAATATTAACAAATCTGTAACTAAAGTTACCGTTAAAAAAATTACAATTAATTTTTGAAATAATTGGTGTCTTGTAATGCATGCCTTGGGGCAATCTTGTTAAATATATTTATTATTTTTAAACTTGTGCAAATGAATAAAATACCAAAGTTAGAAGCCATCAAGAAGTTATTTAAATGTTAACAACTTCAAAAAAATATATATATTAAAACGCAATCGGTACCTGTGAAGTTTGTCAGTCACATAAGGGTTAATTATAGAAACCTCTTAACCGATCGAGAATATAAAAAACTATAATACCAACAATAAAGACCAACAATGTGACTTAAACAGACAATTGTATAAAAAGCCTAATTGTACGCGTTTTCTTCGAAAAAAAACTAAATATTTAGAAAAAACTGAAAAATATTCCAGCTCAGAAACAGTTACAGGGAAACCTCATAAAACAAATCAAGGTCCGTTTTGAGGGAGGTAACAAAATCACTTTTTCGTCCCCGTACATCGTATATATTTAAAATATTTACAAACTAAATTTTATTCAACTTAAATAAAAGTAAACTAGCCCAATTTTAGCTATTTTTAGTTCATAAATATAATCTATTTTTAGAAAGAACTTGAAATTAAAGTTAAGTTTTATTCTCGGAAAGTTAATATTTATAATTTTGCATGTCCTGTGAACAAAACTGTGTGATTTGTGTGTTAAAAATATACTGGTAATTCTATACTTTTTTTTACTTTTTGCTTTCAGGTCAAAAGGCAGGGATATTTTAAACAAATTTTGAAATTAGGTTTATGCACTTTACCTCCATATAATTATGCACTTGCAGATATGTTGATGTAATATAAACTATATTTTTATTTTTAGTGTATTCAGACACGAAAGCCGAGCAAAAATATAGCTATTTTTTTTAATAAACGTAATTGTTTGATTTTAAATATATTTCGTCAATATAAGTTCTTTAACACTTTCTAAAATAATACTTAAAAAAATAATTGAATAATAAATTTAGTTTCATAAAAGTCAAAAACAACAGAGAATTGCCCATATAATGAAATTATAAATTATGTAAGAATCCTGTGAACAACCAAATGTTTTAAATTTATATCTGCTGCACATTCATACACTAGTGTATACGAAACATGCATGTGTACTTACTTATATGTATATTTTTCCCTGTGTGTATGTGTGTAATATATATATATTGTGTATTTATGTTTACACACCCAGAACGTATATTAACATACACAAACGGGCTTACAGCTGCAAGTTGCAAAATAGCAAAACCATTAAAGTATGCTTAGTAGGAATTCCTCTTAACCTATATACAATTTCACTTTAAATTATTTGCAGATGCTATTTGCTTTAACTCTGCTTTAACCCTGCTGCTAGCAGTACTATTTACACAGTAATTCAGTTGAAAGTGAAAAGTAAAAAAAGAAATAAAGAAAACATTTGCAAAATATTAAAACTCAAGGCTTATGAAACATCTGACTACTCTGTGCAAGAGAGGTGAAGGTTAAATTGTGGTTTTTTGTTTAAATTTTTTTTTTCGATTATGAAATTGTGTTTTACACAAACGCAAAGAAGACTACTCAGTTACAGCAGCTAAGGCATTGTTTAGTCCATTTGTGTGTGTGTGTGTAAATTTAAATGTTAATAAAATACAATACAATAAAAACATAAAACAATTTGTTGAATAAATGAAAAATTAAAAGGAAGAGAGACAATAAATAAACAATACAAGCATTTAAATGAATTTGTTTAAATAAAAAAAAACAAAATTTGTTGACAGTTTTAAAATGGAAATTACACCCACAAACAAATAAACAATGTGCAAAAGTTGGTATATGGTGTTGTTGTAAGTAAATAGTTTGTTATGGTGGGAAGTTCTGGGCAAGAAACTTTCGATTGATATTTTTGTAGTAGTTGATTTTGCAAAATTATTGTGATGTTGCATCGTAAACTAACGAGGATGCTTTAACGAGTTATTTGTATTCTACTGCTACAAATAAGTACATCTAATATGAAATATATGATTAACTTATAATTTAAAATTTTGTTTAATATCCTGTAAATTTCTCCAAAAACTCTTATTTTGTTATTAGTGCGAATGATTCGCTTGTTAGTAGACTTCCAAAAATCTGATTCGTATTTTGCGAGCACAAATCTAACAGATTGAATGAAAGAAGCAGAAAGAGACTGAATTCGCCATATTTGATATTTTGTTTCACAATCATACTCAGAAACCCAATACTACTTTATATTTTATGGTGGATAGCTAAAGTTTCATATAATTTTTTTAATAATTGAACATAAAGGTGAAATTCGTTTGTTATAATGCTGCACCACCAAAGTTACTTTATGTTATGACGACAGGTCGGCGTTCAGACGCATTCGGCGTATCTTCTGACAGTGAATGCCTCCAATTTCTTAATAAAAGGCCTTCCAATATGGAATTCTGAACTTTGACAATTGATAGTGACCATATTATTGAAGCCGCAGTTTGTTCTGCCAAATCACCATGGATGGATATAGTATTCAACAACATGTGCAAATGAAAAATTGTTTTATCAAATTGGGTTTTCGGCTCGGTTCATCTTCAGAAATTCATTTCTGGATAAATGGGTACGTCAAGAAACAAAACTACCGAATTTTAGACGATACCAATCCATATGAGATTCAATTGCATCCAGTGCATGCCGAAAAAGTCATTGGTTGTTGTGGATTTTAAGCTGGCGGCGACATCGAATATTCTTTTGAGAACGACGCACAGTGGCGCTATTTAAGTTTTTTCGTTTCAAAAATCATAACTTTTGAACCAAATGAGAAAAACAAAAAATTTAAAAAGCATATGATAAATAGTTGATCAACCTATGAAACAAGTGCTTGAAAAAGTTTTATACGCCTTTTAGGTACCACCTTATGGGTTAGCAAATTATTAATTTGAAAAAATCAATTTTATGGGAAGTAAAATAAAATATTTTTTTAAAATTTTTGATTTTTTATTCCAGAAAAGAATTAAATTTTTTTTTAAATTTTTTTAAAATTTTTTTTCAACTTTTTGTAAAATATTGCACACAATACGTAGAAGAAGATATATATAGTGGGTTTTCGCGATTATATATCATAAATTGACCAAAAATATATGCAAGACATTTTTGGAACCATATTATTTTTAAAAATTTTACCTCTAGCAAAAAATGGGGCAAGGACGGGCAGCTGGAAATTAGATAAAGGAATAATCAAATAACTTATTTTGAAAATATGGCAAATATAGAAATTTATAGTGTTTTTTTTTTTATTTTCCATCAAATTTGAAAAATATTGAAAAAATAAATAGTTGGTAAATATTGATTTACTTGTCCATGTAAATCAATACAAGGCAAACAGTACAATTTATTCATTTCTTAAAAAATATATGTATTAATAGAACCAAAACGAATGACGATCCAATACCTAGTTGTTGAGATAGTGAATTTAAAAGCGGACGAAATTACTTAAAAATGGTATGTTTTTTCTGAACACTGAAAATCAATAATTTTTTAAGGGCTATATCTTCTGAACCAAAAATGTTTTGTAATAAAGGTAGCATATTTGAAATCGTTGGAAAATTTCATGTAAAAAACGTTTATTCAATGTTTTTTTAGGGGCACCTGAAATTTTAAATTTTTGGAACCTCACTTGTTGTAAAGGCGGCACTGTGCGACCTTTATCAGGCCATCAGCGTCAACGGAGAGCACTATAGGTTGATGAATACCAACTGAATACACCAACGACATGTGATTTCAACAGGACGGCGCTACGTGACGCACAGCTCATGCCACATTGTACATTCTATATTTTGTATATTGGTAGAATAAAGAGTGCCCCAGACAAAACTTACACGTGTATTAAGTTAAATAAATCTTAAACCGTTCAATATAAAAATTCTCAAAAATACGAAAATTTATTTAAATTTGTACAAATTTATTGAATATTAAAATATTGGTATACTACTCATTATTTTTAAATTGATCCACTTTTTCCAGAAATCATGCCATTAAAGATTTAACAGTTGCTTCCGTTACCTTTTTCGACAAGGATACCTTTCCTGTGTTCTTCACAAAAGCCCCGAATGATCCACTCCAGAGAGGAAGCATTCAGAATCTGGCGCAATATAAAAAATGCCGAAACTGATTCGCTGCGGCGAGATCTTCATGTGCCAAAGTTCTGGGGCGTGAAAAATCTCTACACTAGCATCGCCTCAGGCCAAATTTCTTACTGCACCCCGGGGCAGTAAAAACGGACCAAACGTTAAAAAATAAAGGATAATTCAAGTTTCATAATTCCTACTCTTTTAAGGGATGGCCAATCATTCACTGACTTGGTTGATAAAGCTAACATTTTGGCTGAATTATTTGCAAATAATTCGAACCTACCGGAAAGCAATCAACCACTACCAGAGTTCGAAATAGTATCAGTTACTATGCCGAATACATTCTTTCACGCTCACGCATTTAAAAAGGTTCTAACGCATCTTAATATAAATAAGTCTCCTGGTTCTGATGGTATACCAGCAGTTTTCTTCGATGCTAGCTAATCCATTAGCTAACCCTTTTAGCACATTATACCATGCTGGTTAATTTCCTGTATGTTGGAAGGTTGCTAATGTAACGCGATTTCGTAAAAAGGGAGAGATAATTATCGCCCAATAGCAATTTGTTCTGCACTTTCCAAAGTTATGGAGAGTATGGTTAACTACAATCTTGTGAATTATTTAGAGTTCAACAATCCAGTCAGTAACCGGCAGTATGGCTCTCGTAGAGGACGCTATACTGGAGACTGCTTGCCTTCCTATCGGAAAAATGGTATCGTTCCATACACCGTTTTGGCGAAAGTAAAGTAGTGGCTCTAGACATTTCAATGGCATTTGATAGGGTGTAGCATAGTGCGCTTCTATCAAAACTCATTGCTTTTAGTGTCGGTAATAACTTCTTTCAATTTGTATCGAGCTTTTTTAGAGATCGCGCTTTACGAGTTGTTGTAGACGGGATCTCATCAAACGAGTTCAAGATTAATTCAGGGGTACTGCAAGGCTTTATTCTTTCCCCTACTAAATTTTTTATCTTTCTAAACGACCTTCTACGTCAAACTTCCAGCCCTATCTATTTTTTTGCAGATGACAGCATCATTTGCCATTCAAATTCATTAAATTATAAACCAGGATGTTGGGGCAATGAATCAAAACTTGAATGATTAATTTAATCGGGACCTTGTGACAATCTCAGAATGTGGTTGAGCGAACAGAACTGACTTTAATGCAAGCAAGACTCAATGTTGTATGTTAACACACAATCGCACTACATATCATGTTGCTTCATCTGTTTTTATGGGTAGATTTACACTACCCATGACTATCTAGTGCATGAGTATTTAGTGCAATGGCCGATGGACAAAATATATTTTTCAAGTGTCGAAAGTAGCATTAAAGTGCCTTGGTTTTTTTAAACCGTGTAAGAAAAACTTCACTACATCTAATCTCCCTACTATTTACACCATTTATATCGGACCCAAAATAGTGCTTTGAAGTATATTTTGGAGTTATTCGACCGCATACAGGATAGAGCGAAGCTGCTTATTGGTGAAAGTGGGGTATCAAGCTCTATTGACTCACTGGAACATTGTCACAATGAGGGTTGTGTTGCACTGTTCTACCGATACTACAATGGAATGTTCTCCGTTAAAATTAGGGAACTCGTTTGTAAAACCCGTAGTTTTTTACGCAATAAAAGTTCTTCGGCAAGGGCTTATCCATTCATAGTCGACTGGACAGTGGATCGCACAACTCATTATACAACCTATTTTCTCAGTTCCAACACAAGGCATTGCATAAGTAGGGGTTATCTCCTGAGAGCATGGTTCAAGCAAAAAAAAAAAAAATAAAAAAATTTATGAACTATTAAACGCATTCCTTAACAGAAGTTTAAAAAATTTGAGAGTTTGAAAAAGAGAAGGATATGCTAGCAATATAAATAAAAATAATATGGGGTGTCATTTTATAAAATGAAACATGAACAAACTGTACAAAATACATTCTATATAAATTATGGCAAAAACTTGTCATTTCGTTTTAAAAAATAACGCCTATACGCAGACAATATTCTATAATGCTGCTATTCACTGTATAAATTAACATTATTTAAGTTGTTTGTTGTTTATTGAATTTATCTAGCTGCGGTTTTAGAACATGATTTGCTTAAACTTCCTTAATCAAACACCAACAAATGTATTTGAATTCGTGCATAAATTTGAATATAAATAAACTTATATTTCCATTAAAAATACATACATAAATACATAGTTAAGGAATTTATTTGCTTTAACAGCAGCATCAGTCAGCACTTACCATTTCTGTCAATTGCTTGTGCAAATGTTGAATTAAACAGTTTGTTGGCACCATCATCTCTCGCTGCCAAGGCGAACAATGAGGCGGATAATGATGATGCTGTTGATGACAGGGATGTTGCTGTTAGTAGAGATGATGCTGATGATGATGATGATGCAGCAGCTGTTATTATTGTGGGTGTTGATGGTTGTTTGTTGGCAGCACTAGCACCGCCACTATTTGCCATTATCGTTGCAAGTGTTGTTTTTGCTGTGGAAGCCATCACAACAATGTCGTCGATTTGTTTAACATTGAATGGATTACCGAGCAGAATTGTTATTAGCAATAAATGAAACGTTTCAATTATGAGTGTGGCAACATTTTTAAACTTAAACCACATTTTGATGCTTTACATACTTGAGCAAATTTGAATTTGAAGCAGTTTTAAACATTTTAAATTGTGAACAAATTATCCGCTTTTTACATTCTTCAAAAATAAATTTATGCCAAAATTCAATTATTTTCAATTAATCATTATTCATTCAGGTTGTATAAAATCATTTGCATTTAATTGATTTTTCTTTGTTTTTTTTTTTTTTTTTTGTAACTTTTTAGTTTTATTTGCTGTTAATAATTATAATGTGTAATTAAATAAAATTTAATTAATTAATTATTTTTGTTGCAGTTTTTGTTGTGTGTTTCCTAAGTACTTTTGTTTAAAACAGTTCTCTGGCGCGTTCATTCTAATTAAATTTATAAATATGGCTTCAATTCTATCAACAACAAAAATATAATATAAAACAATACACATGCACACTTAAATAGTTTTTGCAGACTTGTAATTAAATTTGTTATTGTGGTTTTTTATTAAATTAAATCTGATATTTTTTTTTGGAGATTTTAGTTTTTGTATTTTTAATTACTACGTTCGTCTCCCTGGCAGCACAGCATGCAATCACACGCTGCAACATGATAAAAATAAAAATAAATAAACGATATATTATGTTGCTGTAAATAATTTAAAAATATCTAATTTCTTACAATCAATTAAAAAAACATGTTATATTTTGATAATGTAGCTATATTTTTTAATGAAATAATCTATGTATTTAATACTTAATTAAAGTTTCACAAATAGTTCAAATTACTACATGAAATACTAAACAAATATTATAATGATTTACAGTAAAAAACCAAGTAATTAAGGCCATGAAATTTATAATATATAAAGCACTCATTAACCTCATTTCAGGATTTAACACAAAATTTAAAATATATTTATATTTTATCATTTAAAAGGCCTCAAACTTCTATTACCATTAACATGATTATATTGTGCCTAAAAATATATGTAGCTTCTATTAATAAGCCAGACAACTCATAATAATGTGTAAACTAAATCCTGTACAGTTTAGAAAAATTCATAAATTATTGACAACCCTTCCCTAAATATGTATTTAATGATCAAAGCTGTGTATACGAATTAAAAACCGAATTAAATTAAACATATTTCAGATTTTTGTAATTATGACATAAATTATATACGTCAATACTTAGAATAGAAACATAAACTTGTGGTCCACACCGGTCCGGTGCACAGAGTGGTTTTGGTGTCAAGAACTCTTTTTTTTTCGACCACTCAATTTCAAAAATTGAATGATGCAGTTTTTTAGAGAAATGTTTAAAGATGAATTTTGCACTTATAGTTTTAAGAAAAATTGTATTTTATTTAAAAAAAAATTGCAATTTACTTATATTTTCACGCAATTCATTGGTCTATATATGTATAATTTTTCTGATAATTAATTTTTTCATAAATAAAGAAAAAAATTATGGAGATATCAGAAACCTTTAAGAAGATATGCCCCAATCTATAAGCCTCTAAACATTATTTTATTTGTAATTTTCCATGGAAAAAAAAAATAATGTAGCCCCACTTTCCCCCAAGCTGTTGTTTTAATAATATGAAAGGTCTCGTTTAGATTGGAAAAAAAATTGGTTCTCGGAAGTTCTCGGAACTAGATGGAAACTTTACATTTTTTGTCGAATGATAAACGAAATATCAAACAAAATATCTAGGTATGGGTTTCATGGGCGGTGGGTGTGATCGATTTTATTGAAGCTCGGCGTGCGTTCATATTTTGTTTCAGAGAATGTATATACTTAATTTCTTGACTTTTTCTTGGATAGGAAAAATTTTATGCGAAAAAATCGATTTGAATTGCATGGACAGTGAGCAGTGGGTTTTGAGGATTTCGATAAAATTTAATTTTTTTCTTAATTTAGTCTATAAAATTCTTGGTGCCAAATTTCAATGCTCTACAACCAATATTTATAAAATTTGCACAAAAATTTATGAAGCCATCCCTCTGTTCGGTGTACGGTTGTTTTTTTATATAAAGTTTTGACAACTAAGAAACTGATTAAAGGTATCATCAACATATTTTATTCGCTTAAAAGCCCTGTCGATGGCGTTATGTGTGGAAACATCGTTAAAATGTCCGCCGCGGCTTCGCTGACTCTGGCGCATATATCAGGCTGACTTTGAGCGATGTCATGGCTTAAATTGTCCTTGAGGGCCGCTGTGGTTTGTGGCACAGACCTGCGACGGGTTCAAATCTTAAGATCTCGGTAGCTTATTTACATCACATCCATGAGAGATGACCATTAGGGTGACCCTTAACAAACAAAAGTTTAATTTTTCTCAGTCTCACCTCCCAGTTTGGTGAATTTTGGTAAAAAAAATCATCCTGAAAAAATCTTATACGAATCCGTTGAAGTTTTCAGGTGTATTTACATGGATTTGTTTTCAGTTTTTGTAAAAATTTCACCATAAAAAAAATTTTAATTTAATTTAAAAGAATAGAAATATATACGTAATTTTCATTCTAATGAGATTAAAATGTTAAAGTTATAAATATGTTTTTACCCAAATTCACCAAACTCAGGGGTGAGACTTGGAAGAATCAAACTTTTGTTTGTTAAGGGCCACCTTAATGACCATACCTTCAAATATCCAATGTGGCACAAGCTGTGTGGTATATAGCGCCGCACAGTGGCTCATGATCATTTTTAATCGGCCAAAACTCTGTAACTTTTGAATTTTTAATGAAAATTTCTTGAACTTTTTCCAGTTTTATAAACGGTTTAGCAGTTGATCAGAAATGTAAAGCTAAAGTTGAAATTTTAATTTTTATTTCCTTCACCATGAGTGGTAAGTTTGTCATTCCATTTGTAATGTCTACATTTTTCATTTGCGACCCCATAAAGTATATATATACTGGATTGTTGTAGATAGCGTAGTCGATATAGCCATGTCCGTCTGTCCATCTGTCGGTTGAAAAGAAATTTCAAATACCATTAATAACTTAAAAACATGATTGAAACATCAATATATCGGGAATTCTTCCAATACGATTGCTATTTGAAATCCAGAAAATCGTTACACAAATGGCTGAGATATTTGACCTATTTTTTATCTATATCTGGATTACTAAGTCATTAGTATGCACAATATGGATATCCAATAATGGATATTTGCAACGGCGTATATAAGGCTAAAATAAGTCTGACTCCTATTTTTTTTTTCGCGAATAAATTTAAATTTTTTTTAATTTGGTGAAGGGTATATAACAACCGAATATGGCTCTGTACTTGTTGGTATGAAAATGCGGATTTTTATGTTTTTTTTGTATCAGCTATACTTATATGAAAGTTATAAGCTGACAAAAACAAGTAAGAAAGTATGGTCGGTCATATAACACCCTACACTATAACTTATTTTCTTGAGTGATTTTCGGAAGAGGTCCTTATATGGTAGCTATGACTTTTTATAGACCGATTGGCATAAAATTAGTTGACATGAATTCCGTATATATAAAGTGTTCTACAAAGAAACCAAACAAGTCAACAAGTATTAAAGAAGACGCTTTGGCCTTTTTTCTGGTAGTAACATTTTTTCAACCTCGTTTTGCCCTAAAGTGTTCTATTCAACTAAAATTAAAAATTTACTAAAATATAAATACTGTGACACATTATGCCAGTTCATTGAGGCTGTTATCCTACCAACATAACAAAAATTCAGCTAATTATCGATAATAGTTTGCGAGTGATAATAAATTGTTTCTGTGGTGCGATTCACTAACTTTTAACGATCCGACAATCATAATGTTTATCTACATAAATAATCTCTTGCAGTAAGGATAGTGTGATTCAGTAATTTATTTTTAACGATTTACAGCTGTATTTTTCTGTTTTCTCTATTACTGTGTGAAAACCATTATTTGACGCAAAATAAAATATCTAAGCAGTGGTGTAGTGAGTAAAACGTTGACTTGCAGTTGGGTGGTTATTGATTCGACTCGTGGCTGCGAGCTATAAATAACTGAGACATCTTCCAGTAGAATAATAAGTACTACATAGGCTTATTTTTTCATATTTTTGTGTTTTAATTATTTTAACGATAGTTCCAGCTACAAAAGGTGAAGATAACGAAGAAAAAATTGCATATAATCTTTATCGATTATATCGATTTATCGATTTATCAAGTTTTTTGGCTACCTGGCTTTTTTTTCTATTGAATGGCATTGAAATTTTGGAAATCAGTGTTAGCAAAAAAATTTACTTATGGCCAATGAAATGATGTTCTGAGCTACCTTTCGCCGCCCTATTGAAACCACATATCGTTGATGTCCACATCATCCAATTCAGACCAAAAGAAGTTAATTATCATCAAACTATAGATATCGCCGTTGTCGATGATGGACTGGCCAACATCGTTCTCAAGGAAATATGTACCGATGAAGTCGCCAACGTAAAATCCACATCTAACAGTCACTTTTTCGTAGTGATGTTGTTACGTGTCGTATACGAACAAATAACAACAATTGTCGAAGATTCGCCGTGATAGAAAAGATAGTAATATTTGTTAGAATACTTGGTTAAGGGCAAAATCATGATGTTAGCTAGCTCAGTGGTATTAATGGTTCTTAACCCGGTTTCATAGACGCTTAACATATAATACACTCTTTGCTTAAACTACCACAGAGTGTATCTAAAAAAAATCAAATATTTTAAATAACAAACATATTGATCATGATGGCAAGATGTTGTGCCAATTGGGGTACATTTTTCCCTCCCTACTGACTAATAGACGGCCAGACGCCGTGACAGAACACATACCCTGAATTTAATTTCTGTCCCTAAAATGACATTATTATTTATCTACAAAAGAAACATTTTGTCTTGTCTATCCTTCCCATATAGTTGAAAATTAAAATTGCATCTTTTTATATTTCATAACAACAATTAAAAGTATTTATTGAGAGAAAAAAAATAAGAAAATAAAAAGATCATAATGTAAACAAAATAAAGATCATAATTATTCATTCATAAAAACAGAATTACATGAATGAAAAAGAAATTAAAGAAAACAAAAACAAAAAATGTGTATGAAGAAACAAAGTGGTAAATGAACCAAACAAAAAAAAAGAGAATTACTTATAGTAAATTATTAGAGAATTACTTATGATAATAATTACAAGTATAAATGGTTTTATAATTTACTCACAACCAAAATATAATTCATGTTCCATTTCACGATGCTCCGATTGTAGGGCCCAGCAATCAATTCATAATGATGGTGATGTTGTTGTTGCTTGTAAAAAAAAAATTTTTCTTGCAATTGAAGGTATTCTAAGATGTAGGTTTAGCAAATAATAAAATAATATAAAGATATTTTAAGTTACACTCGAAAAATTATGTTAGTATAAATTAAGTTATAATTTTATTTTACATTATGATTTTAAATACTAATTTCAAACATTTAAAAGTATTAGATAATTTTAATTAATTTCAAGTTAATATAGTCGTTTATTTCATCTGTTAATTCATGTTTAAATTATATATTGTGTTTAAGTTATGTTTTTATATTTGATTTTAATACTTTTAAATGTTTTTTTTTTTTTTACATATTGAATTTGATTTATAATACAAAAATTTTGAGTTTAATGTTAAGTTATAATATTAATTCACAATCCGATTTTTGTTGTTCCTTTTTTTTTTTTGTTTAAGTAATATTCATTTGTTTAAAGAAATGATGAATTAGGTTTAATTATATTAATTAATGTTGTGCAATAATAGTTTTAATTAGAGTTAGATTAAATTTTTAAAACGTGTTCTACGAAAAATTTGGTTATTTTAAATGCATGATTAGTTTAGGTTTAGAAAATAGTTTAATATGAAAATCTCAAATATGTTTAATTAATTAGAAATTTGAATTAGTTTATCAACGTTTTAGCAATTTTAGATGGGTGAAAATGTGATTTTTCTTAAATTCTGGATTATGACCAAAGATCACATGGTGAAACTGAAGATGTTAGATTTTGGTGTTTCACGGAAAAAACCTAGTGGTTCATGTGGAAACCTCCACCACGTGTTGGAAATTAGGTACTGAACCAGACTTTTGTTGTCTTCCAAATGATTTTTGGATCGAGGAGAAATCCACGACCAAATTGAAAATGATTTCCTTTAAGGAATAAAATAAAAAAAACCTATATTATTTTTGGACACATGCTTTTCTAATGAAATAAAATTCTCACCTTGTATTATAAACGAAATTTTTACTAGATAATTGATATAATAATTTCCTCTTAAAAGAATTTTGTCAATGTCTTTATTTATTGTTCCTATTAACACAATATGTTAAGGATTTTTTCTTTTTTTTTTATAAAATTTATATTATTTATAAATTCCTTGTTTAATTTAAACAAAATTATTAATTTTAAGAAAACACAATCAGTTTCAGCAGAATATACACTTCTCTTCACTTTGACTTTTTGTCTTTACGGTCACTTTGATAATGAATTTTGAGTTTTAATGAGATGATTTAGGTGCGTTTTAGAACAAAAAATTGCGTTGTAAAATAAAATATAAAATAGGAGTGTAAAAGACAATGCTATGTACATTTGTTTGGTCATAGGTGAGAAAAAGACAAAAAGTAATAATTTGATGAAACCAGAATTATTACCATATATGGTAATGAATTTGATGATTTCAATGAGTGTAATTGCAATGTTACAAACATAAGTATATATATACACTAATTGAGTGAGAGAATTGATAGGCTGCAAAAAAAATAATTCTCTAGCATGCTATAATGAGGGAAGTAACACCTAGTATGTCAACCAACATATTATTTAAATGTTTTCTAAGCAAATGTTAGTAAATGTAAAATAATCAAAATATTTCACAATTTTGCAAAAAAAAATTCATAACAAAACTGCTTCGATCTGAAATTTAGAGAAATTTAAGACGAACAGGAAGACTTTTTTTTTTATATTCTTGTTTATTGCCAAGGTCAATCTTCTTTATTATTTTGTTAAATCCCAGTGTGGCACGACCCACGTAAGCCGGGCAATAATCATTCTTTTAAATCCGTAGCATGAAACTTTCCTACGTACTTCCCATTCATATCTTCAATCTCATAAAGATTATTTCCAATCTTATTTATAATTTTGCACTTAACAAATTTACGTAAAAACTTTCTATTTATATTCTTGGACATATTACTTAGCATGTGATTTTTACGAAACACAATTTGTCCTTTATGGAATTCAATATTCTTACTCCTGAGGTTGTAGGTTTTCGCAGACTTAATATGTGCCGTATTCAAATTATCCCGTATCTTCTCCCGCAATTTTGCTAATTTGTCTGCGTGCTCTGAAATATTTAAATCCTCCCCGGATAGACAACCAAGTTTGTCTAAAATCTTATAAGAAGATCCGTGTTGGATCATATTTTGACCAAATGTGGCAAAATAGGGTGAACATTTGATTGAACTATGAAAATCGCTCCTGAGTACTGACAAAATTTGAGGAATAAATTTGTCCCAATCTTTATGGTCTTTATGATCTTGTAAAAAATATCTTATTTTTGTAACTATTTCACGGTTCGCTCTTTCCGAGGCATTTGAATGTGGGGCATAAAAACCTGTAGTGATATGGACTATGTCATATGACTCGAGGAATTCTTTCATTTCTTTCGAAACGAATTGCTTACCATTATCACTGTGAATATATCGGGGTATGCCAAATGTCGGAAATATTTCCGTTTGGAAAAATAAAATTACACTAGCAGAAGTTGCTGCTCTAAGAGGTTTAAGAAAAACAAACTTTGTCATGTGGTCTAAGCAAATGAAGATGACCGAATTAGAGCTTTTTGTGAAAGGATATGGACCAAGAAAGTCGCAATAGAGCCTTTCAAAAGGCCGACAAGTTATAAATTGATCACCCATTACAGGTCTCGATATTTGGTTGGGTGATTTAATACTTTTACATATTTCGCAGGATCTTAAATATGTTTTTACGTCATGGGCCATCGTAGGCCAAAAATATTTTGACCGTATTCGGAACAAAGTTTTTGTAAATCCGCCATGACATGACGAATCAGAATCATGTGCCGAACTTATAATGGTTTGAGTTAAGGACTTAGGCACCCATATTCGCCATAAACTGTCTTCCTCATCTTCTACACCCTTTCTAAAACTGACTCGTTTCAAAATCACATTTCCAGACAACCGAAGATCTGGTAAGGATTCAATGTTATCGAATATTGTCTTTTTTATATCGTTGTACTCTTCACTATCAAATTCAGGAGATGTCAAATCAATTTCCTTGCAACTATTCACCAATGAGAGCTGATCTACGTCCATTCTAGACAAACAGTCTGGCACTATATTTAATGATCCCTTTCGGTGTTCTATTAGGAAATCATACCGCTGAAGTTTGAGACTCCAACGGGCCAATCTTCCACTGAGGTCCTTTTGTGACATTAGCCACTTCAGGGACGAATGGTCCGTGAGTATACGGAATGGTAGGCCTTCAATATAGGGCCTAAACTTGTTTACACATACCACAGCAGCCATGCACTCGAGCTCGGTAACTGTGTAGTTTCTTTGTGCTTTATTAAGCTTTTGTGACACGTATGCAATGGGGTGTTCCTTGCCATCGTCATCACATTGGAAAAGAACTCCGCCTACACCTATCTTCGAAGCGTCACATTGAATAACAAATTCCTTCTCAAAATTTGGCTGTGCTAAAACGGGCGCTGTAGAAAGGGCCAACTTTAGTTTTTCGAAAGAATTTGTTGCAGCTTCTGTCAAAGAAAATGGTTTATTTGTTTTTTTCAAACAATCGGTTAATGGGCCTGCAAGATTTGCGAAATTATTTATAAAGTTGCGATACCAATTAGCCATTCCGACAAATCTTCTCACCTGTTTTGGACTTTTTGGTAAGGGAAAGTTTTTGATGGAATCGACTTTATCTGGGTCCACCTTAAGACAACCATTGCCCACTATATATCCTAAATATCGGATTTCCTTTTGGCAAAATTTGCTTTTGCTAACATTGATTGTTAGTTTAGCCATTTTAAGACATGAAGCAACTTCCGATAATAGTTTAATATGGGATTGAAAATCATGGCTACACACCAGCAAATCATCTAAATAAATAAACACATTTTCTCTCAAACGCGAGGGTATTACCATGTCCATTAACCGGCTCATTGTTTGTGGACCATTACATAAGCCAAAAGGCATGTACTTATACTGGTATAATGGCTTTCCTGGTATTGCGAACGCAGTTTTTTCTTTAGACGTCTCAGTTAATCGAATTTGTAAAAAAGCATCTTTTAGATCAATCCCGCTAATAAAGAACGTATCTTTGAGCCTGCTCAAAAGTCCGTTTATATGGGGCAGGGGATATGAATCTTTTTTCGTCACTGCATTGAGTTTTCTTGAGTCGATGCATAATCGAACTTTGCCGGGTTTTCGCACAAGCACTGCTGGAGAGCACCAGGGAGAGTTTGACTCTTCAATAACGCCTAATTTTAGCAATCGATCAATTTCCGAATATGCTTCTTCTTGACGTGGGGGTGACAGTGGGTAGTGCTTACATTTTATAGGAGCAGCGTCACCGGTATCAATGTGGTGTTCCAATAAGGAGGTACACCCTAACCCAAGTTTTTCAAATGACGGAAATTTAAGAATAGTTTTTTCGAAAACCAAATTTTGTTCTGGGGAAAGTTTATGAAAATTTTGATTCATACATGAATCATTTGACAATTCTGAGATACTAAAAGATGAAGGTGGTATTATCTCAGGGGCTAAGGCAAACTCTTTCCAGAAATTTATTCCGAAGTATGCTTCTTGGCTCAAAGATGGAACTAAGTAAAATTGTACATTACGGGTTACATTTTTAAATTCTATGGGTAAAACACAAAACCCTATTACAATTTGCTTAGCACCGTTTGCTGTGCGTATTGATGAATTTATTTTCTTATATGGAATACTGTTTCTTTCTATGAAGGACAAACAGTTTTTGCCTAATACGGAAACATTTGCTCCACTATCTAGCAAACCGGTTAACTCATCATTCAAAACATTTACCCTAGCAAACGGTCTGTCGTCAATTCCGTGAATAATAGTAGCCTCCAACATTTTGCGAAAGTGTCTTCTTTTCTTATAACGCAACCTACATTTTATAATTTTAAGCGAAGGTTTTTTATTATAAAATGTTAAATTACATTCGTTTAAACTAGAATAATTTATATGAAAATCTGTCTGTGTAAAAGTTTCTTTGACTAATTTTTCATTTAGAGGTTTGTATGTGGAATTTTTGGAAGTATCAGACATATTAATACTATTACAATCTAAATTTAATTCAAACTCGGGGTTTGTTGGGATGGACGAGTGTCCCCGGTAGCCAGTTCGCCCATTTTCCGATTTCCCTGGAAATGCTTATTCGGACACTTTGGTGTCAGAACACCTTTTAGTCCACACTTAAAGCAAAAAGGAATTTTTATTTCATCGGAACAATAAATATACGAATGCCCGTAGCACATACAGTTCCAACATTGGATTTTCGAATAGTCAAACTTATCTCTTCTATTTGAGATTTGAATGGCTTCAAGCTGTGGATCTATGTCCTCGGAATTTTTGGCATCATCATTGGACACGTCCAGTTCGCTAATATGTCGAGCCTGTGTCACATTAGGGATTGGAAATTTTGTTTCTCGAATTACTTTCTCGGCCTTACGAGCTTGGTCCCTAAACTCGTTCAAATCTCGAGCATCAGTGCTAAATAGCAAAAATCTTAAATTAGAGTTAATATTCCTCTTTATGATATCTATCAAAGTATTATCAGGAAGGGGACTCTGTAGTCTAATGTTCATTGAGACAATTGACGAGTGGAAATCATCATAATTCTCTTTATATTGCTGTTTTCGCAATGAAATTTTTAGCAATATTTCATGGTCAGACTCTAGATGTCCGAATTCTTTCGTTAAGGCGTATCGTAACTGTGCGTATGTGATATTTCTGTTCTGCTTCATAAAAAGCCAGTACCAGTGTTCCGCACGACCCTCTAAAAGCACGTGAAAGTTGGCTAATAAGTGCTCATCGGAGCATTTTGACCTCGTAGAAAGCGTCTCTACTTTAAAAAGAAAATCAGATACTGATGCCGACCCATCATACGATATTTTCCATTTCTCTAATTTCACATTCGTATCTCCATTAGCGTATGATCTGTTTGGATTTTCAGTGAAACGATTATTATTATTTGAAATTGGAGTATTTGAATTAGTGAAATTTGAAGTTGATGGAGGAGCTACACTGATCTGTGCTATACTCTGTCTAATTGTAGAAAGTTCTTTCCTAAACTCTTCCTGTGTAGTTTTCATTGTTTGCTCCATTAGGGCAAATAATGAATCGAACGTTGTCGTCTGATTAGAATTACGTTGATCGGTGTTAAGAGCTAAAGGTGCGTTGCTACACGAAGCTGCAGAATAGTCTGGTTGCGAATTTATATTAGGATTCATTGCTGAAGCTTCTTCGAGAGAAATAAAAATTTGTGGCTGTGAAATAGAATTTTGATTATCTAATAGTTCAATGTCCTGAAAAAGTGTAGAGGACGGTAAGCTATTAGAACTCAGTGTTCTTTGTACTGGATGTTCAGCCGTTATTCTAACCGCTGAGGAATTGTTCGATTTCTGTATTGTCTGTGGCTGTGTTTTTCTAGTAGCAGGGGAATGGACAACTCTAGGTTTTGGACTATTAATACTATCCTGTAACTCAATAGAAATATTATTCCGCGATGCAGAAGAACCTCGACCTCTACTGAATGAACTATTCTTACTACCCCTAGCTGAATTCCTAGTATTCATCACGAATATTTTCGAACGATATTACTTGAGGAAAAATCCCAAAACAAAATCAAGTAATTAGAATAAAATGTGTTTCAAATGTATATAAAAAGCTTATATTCGAAAAATTAATAAATTTTAAGTTATATAATCGAAAAATTTGACAGTAACAAATGATAATATTTAAATTGTATATAAAAGAAACAAGAAATTATAGATTCTTTTTTTTTTTTTTTTTTTTTTTTTTTTTTTTTTTTTTTAAGAAAACTATTATCTCTTCATATCAAAATCTATCAGACACGATATTAAACTTTCATGTGCAATTAAAAGTATTCTAAAATACAAAAATTTATAATATAAATGTAAATATGTATGTGAACAACACTACTGATATTTTTTTTAAGTATAAAAATAATTATATATTTTACTTTAATTTTATAGTTTTTTGTTTATTATTAACCTTTTCTTGTTGAAAATATTTATATGCAATTTATGGGAAGAATAAACCTTAACATAATATTTCTTTTTAAACAATAAATCATGTCATTAATTAGAAGTGCTGCGTATTCAGCATTTAGCTAAATAGGATCTACTTCCTAATTAAACAATATACATTGAAACTAATATGTAAACTTTTAACTGCAAAATTTAAAACATTTTGAATAAATGTCCAAAATTGACTTGAATAAAATTTACATGACTAATTTCACATTTTATTTTGATGCAACTAAACTGAAGTTTTTCATCAGATCTAGGACTTCTCAAAATAATGTCATTATTTATATAGCTAACATTTCAAAATAAGTACATTTTTACATAGCAATTAGAACCAGAATTCATATTTCAAAGAAACTAAGACTTATGTAAAAATTGTAACACTATTTGGCTAAAATTATAAATACGTACATTTTCATATTGCAATTAGATCAATAATTATACATTAATCAAAATAATTCTAAGACTAATATGAAAAAATATAGTATAAGGTGTAAATAATATGCAATAAAGCAATTTTAGAAACTTTGTTTAACCTCCTGAAAGCTATACAAAAGAATAGTTTGTATAATTCAAAATTTTCAATTAGACTGTCCAAACATGGGCAGCTTTTCGTTGGGCGCCATATATGTTACGTGTCGTATACGAACAAATAACAACAATTGTCGAAGATTCGCCGTGATAGAAAAGATAGTAATATTTGTTAGAATACTTGGTTAAGGGCAAAATCATGATGTTAGCTAGCTCAGTGGTATTAATGGTTCTTAACCCGGTTTCATAGACGCTTAACATATAATACACTCTTTGCTTAAACTACCACAGAGTGTATCTAAAAAAAATCAAATATTTTAAATAACAAACATATTGATCATGATGGCAAGATGTTGTGCCAATTGGGGTACATTTTTCCCTCCCTACTGACTAATAGACGGCCAGACGCCGTGACAGAACACATACCCTGAATTTAATTTCTGTCCCTAAAATGACATTATTATTTATCTACAAAAGAAACATTTTGTCTTGTCTATCCTTCCCATATAGTTGAAAATTAAAATTGCATCTTTTTATATTTCATAACAACAATTAAAAGTATTTATTGAGAGAAAAAAAATAAGAAAATAAAAAGATCATAATGTAAACAAAATAAAGATCATAATTATTCATTCATAAAAACAGAATTACATGAATGAAAAAGAAATTAAAGAAAACAAAAACAAAAAATGTGTATGAAGAAACAAAGTGGTAAATGAACCAAACAAAAAAAAAGAGAATTACTTATAGTAAATTATTAGAGAATTACTTATGATAATAATTACAAGTATAAATGGTTTTATAATTTACTCACAACCAAAATATAATTCATGTTCCATTTCACGATGCTCCGATTGTAGGGCCCAGCAATCAATTCATAATGATGGTGATGTTGTTGTTGCTTGTAAAAAAAAAATTTTTCTTGCAATTGAAGGTATTCTAAGATGTAGGTTTAGCAAATAATAAAATAATATAAAGATATTTTAAGTTACACTCGAAAAATTATGTTAGTATAAATTAAGTTATAATTTTATTTTACATTATGATTTTAAATACTAATTTCAAACATTTAAAAGTATTAGATAATTTTAATTAATTTCAAGTTAATATAGTCGTTTATTTCATCTGTTAATTCATGTTTAAATTATATATTGTGTTTAAGTTATGTTTTTATATTTGATTTTAATACTTTTAAATGTTTTTTTTTTTTTTACATATTGAATTTGATTTATAATACAAAAATTTTGAGTTTAATGTTAAGTTATAATATTAATTCACAATCCGATTTTTGTTGTTCCTTTTTTTTTTTTGTTTAAGTAATATTCATTTGTTTAAAGAAATGATGAATTAGGTTTAATTATATTAATTAATGTTGTGCAATAATAGTTTTAATTAGAGTTAGATTAAATTTTTAAAACGTGTTCTACGAAAAATTTGGTTATTTTAAATGCATGATTAGTTTAGGTTTAGAAAATAGTTTAATATGAAAATCTCAAATATGTTTAATTAATTAGAAATTTGAATTAGTTTATCAACGTTTTAGCAATTTTAGATGGGTGAAAATGTGATTTTTCTTAAATTCTGGATTATGACCAAAGATCACATGGTGAAACTGAAGATGTTAGATTTTGGTGTTTCACGGAAAAAACCTAGTGGTTCATGTGGAAACCTCCACCACGTGTTGGAAATTAGGTACTGAACCAGACTTTTGTTGTCTTCCAAATGATTTTTGGATCGAGGAGAAATCCACGACCAAATTGAAAATGATTTCCTTTAAGGAATAAAATAAAAAAAACCTATATTATTTTTGGACACATGCTTTTCTAATGAAATAAAATTCTCACCTTGTATTATAAACGAAATTTTTACTAGATAATTGATATAATAATTTCCTCTTAAAAGAATTTTGTCAATGTCTTTATTTATTGTTCCTATTAACACAATATGTTAAGGATTTTTTCTTTTTTTTTTATAAAATTTATATTATTTATAAATTCCTTGTTTAATTTAAACAAAATTATTAATTTTAAGAAAACACAATCAGTTTCAGCAGAATATACACTTCTCTTCACTTTGACTTTTTGTCTTTACGGTCACTTTGATAATGAATTTTGAGTTTTAATGAGATGATTTAGGTGCGTTTTAGAACAAAAAATTGCGTTGTAAAATAAAATATAAAATAGGAGTGTAAAAGACAATGCTATGTACATTTGTTTGGTCATAGGTGAGAAAAAGACAAAAAGTAATAATTTGATGAAACCAGAATTATTACCATATATGGTAATGAATTTGATGATTTCAATGAGTGTAATTGCAATGTTACAAACATAAGTATATATATACACTAATTGAGTGAGAGAATTGATAGGCTGCAAAAAAAATAATTCTCTAGCATGCTATAATGAGGGAAGTAACACCTAGTATGTCAACCAACATATTATTTAAATGTTTTCTAAGCAAATGTTAGTAAATGTAAAATAATCAAAATATTTCACAATTTTGCAAAAAAAAATTCATAACAATGTAGATGCTCTTTAATGTTATGTGAATTGATATCGTCCCAGTATTATTATTATTTGCACGAGTTGTTGAGCGCTCGTCCATGGTAATTTGGCAAAGCAAAATGAATGAATGACAGCCAGTTCAACAGTTGTGGCTTTATCAATATGACCTTTACAAATAACAATAAACCCTTTACAAATGACAATAAAATACGCACTGCTTCATTTAATTTGCATTTTGCTTAATCATCAAGCTTAATAATTAATTTTTAACATCCATACGTCTCAAAGGTGTAATATATAATTAAATTGTGTTTACGCGATATAATATTAGATAGCATTCAAAGTTATCTGTGAATGAGCCTCCCATAAACATACATTTTTTAACTGGAATTAATTTATATTGGATATAATCTGAGAGTTAAAAACTGTGAATTAGATATCAAATGAATGTAAAAACTCTTATAAGTTTTAAAGCATATTTCTAATTTTTAAACTTTTAAATTATTATTACTTTAAGAGGTGAAAAAGTAGTAAACTAAAATTTTGTATAACCCAGTTTTTTGGCTGTAAATTTTGTTATTTCCACAACACAAAGCTAATACCAGCCATCTCAATACCATTTCAACTATTCTTGATTTGATTTTTCTCATATAGTATAAGTAGAATAATATCTTCATTCCATAAGATTTTTTATTGAAGAAGGATTTCATTGCAGATCACTGACATCTGTTTTCCAAAAATGAATAATTTTCCTATTGTTCGTTTATTTTCTGATTTAGCTACTTAATATCAAATACAAAAATATTTCACAAGTATTGAAAAAAAGACGACCTATTAACATATATATCAAAATCAGTTTACAAAACCATTGCAATATTTTATTTTGTTTTATTTGATCATATAAATTCATTTTTTCATATACATACTTACGTGGCGTATGATGGATATTTTATTTTTTTTCATACAAAAATAATAATCATACGCCCAGTTAACCTTAAATATATGGGGCATTTCATGTCAAGTGAAACAACTTTTGAAATCGATGTCTTCCGATTCGGATGAAATTTGCACCATGGTTAGTTCTATTGGATAGTAGTTCAGACACAATTTTTCAACAAGATCGGTCGAGAGCTTTCTGAGTTGAGGGGGTCAAAATTTTACATTTTGGCCAAGCAGGTGTTTTTCCTCATCCATGTAACTTATTACCTATTGTTCGTAGCAAAATGTCTCCTAATTAGCTTAGATAGCTATTTCTTCAATCTTTCGGAAAAAAAATATAAAAAATAAATAAAAAAAATTTAAAACATTTTTGACTTTTTTTTTGAAAGTGGGCCTTTTATTTTTTTTTGCTCTCTCAAAAGAAACCTTAGCTATTTTCCTCGAAGACCCACTAAGCGACCAACTAGGTTTTCAAGTAAAGTATCTAAACTTTCTTTTGAGAAAATAAGACCCAGTTTAAAAAAAGGTCAAAAAAGTTTTCGATTTAGAAAAAAAAAAATCAAAATTTTTATCTATCTAAACTACTTGGGACACATTTTGCTAAGAACAATAGGTAATAAGTTACATGGATGAGAAAAAGCACCTGGATTTCGTCCCTTGACATAAAATGCCACATATAAATTATTTTTTAATTTAAAAATATACAGTAAATGAATTTCACAATATATTTCCTATATATTTCTGTGTATTTAATTATTTATTTATGCAAATAACTGTACAAAAATATTTGTATACATTAAGTTGGCATAAATTTTAAATACGCAAAGTTTTCTTTTTAGGAAAATTGAGCTTTTAATACAAAACGACAAAATAAGAAATAATAGTGTTATATTCGGCTGTGCCGAATCTTTTATAAAACACCATAAAAAA
This sequence comes from Calliphora vomitoria, assembly GCA_942486065.2. Taxonomy (NCBI): domain Eukaryota; kingdom Metazoa; phylum Arthropoda; class Insecta; order Diptera; family Calliphoridae; genus Calliphora; species Calliphora vomitoria. The sequence goes on from OW818031.2 coordinate 60,024,047, forward strand.
AGAATTTTATGATAAAGAGTTGCCAATTGTGGATCGCAAATTTTGCTGTATAATTTTAGAGTACGAGGGTGGGTTAATGAGTCCGTGACTTTTTGAATTTCCCAATTTAACTGAAAGGAACATACCGGTCCTATCAACATATATCTATCTGTTGACTTCTGTCAAAATTTTAATAAGCTGTGTCATTTAGTTTGTGTTTGACAGCCATTGATAGGAGACTACCTAGTGACTTGAGGTGATAATAGAAAAAAGTAAATTCCGGAATCACTGAAACCAGTTGGATGCCGCGTTTGGCCACAATCGGGTGCACACATGTGCAGTTACCATGGCAAAAATCCATGAATTAGGCTACGAATTGCACTCCTAAGGGTATATTCTCCGGATTAAGCACCGAGTGACTATTTATTGTTTCAAAATCTGAAGAAATGGCTCTGCGGAAAGAAAATTGATTCCAACGATGAAATCATCTCACAAAAAACACCTATTTTGATGACCTCAACAAACTTTGTTTTTTGGAATGGAGAAATAAATTAGAGAAAAAAAAAAAATAATGCTCAAAGTAGACTATGCAGAAAAGAAAATATAATTTTGTAACCACATACCTGTGCCTCATTCAAAAATAATTAATTTGTGCAAAATTGTATTTGGAATGCCGCATAATCTTCATATTTTTGGCAGCTCTAACTGTATTCCGGGAACATTTATATGGCAACTGTGTGAAATTATGGACCAATTTTACCCATTTTCAATAAAGAGCAATCATGTTTTCAACAGACAGAATGACAGATGGACGAACATAGCTAGATTGTCTTAGAATCTTGTGAGGACCAAATCAAGGGCTTTCCAACAAGAGTTGTTATTTTAGTATTCAAAGAAATATTTAATTTTTTGAGATAAATGATCGGATGTTTATTTCATAATACAGATATGCCGTTAATAATGAAAAACAACATCAGCCAAATGGCCACCATAACCACGCTTACAGGACCATATCTTTTTCATTAAGTTTTTCATAACCAAATCGCAAAGTGGCTGCTCTATGTCCTCGATAGCCTCACGTATTCTATCTTTGAGGTCTTGAATCGACGCTGGGCTGTTGGCGTAGACCTTGTCTTTCACGTGGTTTCAAAGGAAGAAGTCGCAAGGTGTTTAATCGCAAGATCCCGGTGGCCAATTGTGATCACTTCTTGGAGAGATAACATGTTCCGGAAACTTTTCCCATAAAATAGCAATGGTTTCGCTGCTTGTGTGGCACGTAGTGCCGTCTTGTTCAAAGTAAAAGTTGTCCAGATCATCTAACTCCCACAATAAGAATTCATTAATCATCTCTCGATAGCGCATAGGATGAGGAATGGACATACCTGGGTTTTGCTTCAACACTTTGGGATACAGCAGCAATATTCTCCGTTGATCTTGAGCGTCTTGCACCGGTTTTATTCTTCACATCACTAACTTGTCCCAACAGCTTGAATTTTTCCACCAATTTCTGTATTGCGGTCCGACAAGGTGATTCACGACGACCCAAATTAGTTAGTTTTGCGAAATGTGACTGCAAGATTTTCAACACTTTTGTAATGAATTTTAATAATTTACTAATGTCGTAGTTTCTACTTGTCAATTGTCAAAGAATAAAAGCTTCAAAAGTGACAGCTACCGAAATACCGGGTGATTCAAAATAACACCTCTTGTTGAAAAAGCCTTTATATATCTTTGGACTTTTGAGAAAACAACTTAAGAGTCATTTTAAAATTGTTTAGGAGTGCTCAAGAACTGTTGAATTGATCGATATTTATTTTATTATTATCCTTATTTGTCTCTAAGAACTGTGCAAAGCTCTCGAAATATTTTAAGGTCTAATAATAAAATAATTATCCAACAATTTTTGCGCACTCCTGAAAAATTTTAAAATTACGTTTTTTTTCTGTGAGAAATATTTCGATATGATACAAACGGAATGACAGATTCAATATCTATCTCTTTTGATGGTGGGTATAAAAGCTGTTGCAGTTATTTTATTGTTTCTTGTTGCTATGTTGTAGTCTGTTAATGCATTTTGAATTAAAAGCAAAAATTTTAGAAAGTCATCCCCGATATTTTTTTTGAAATAGAGAATTAGATCGTCTTTACTCTAAGCTAACGATATGCATGTATAGATAAATATAAATTGTATTACTAGGCTTTAATTTGAGTATTTAATATATTTGCATTTTATTGATTTATTTTTATTTTTTTGTTCAATTCAACGCAACGTTTTTTTATTAATGACACGATTTTATAATGGAAATTGACATTATATAATATGCAAATGTGTTTTTTATAGTTTTTGCTTGTACAATCAAATATGGTTATGACAATTTCTACACGCTTTAAACATATTCCATAAGTAATAGCTGGTTTGAAGAGTTCGCTATAATCGTGTTAAACTATAAAATATTATGATTTTTTTAGTTTTGTTTATAAAATCCCGGAATATATTTTTATTTGTTTTGTTCATTTAGAAATTTGTTATTCAAATATGCATTTTATTTGATAGATATTACCAGGGCAACAAAATAAATACTCAAACTACACCAACGCTTTTTTTCCTTTTTACACACATACACATATATGTGTGTAGAACATGAAATCAGTAAAAAGTTTCTTGAACTATATATGTATATCTTTTTTGTTTTATAAAAGTTTTGTTGGAAACTGTTTTTTTAGGGATTGTAGTGGTTTAGAGAAAACAAAAAAACAAATATGTATTACTAAATAGTTAGAGGAAAATCAAAGTTTCTATTTCAAAATTCTAGAGTAATTACTTGCTTCTACAATCTTTGAGTGCCAGTTTTATTTAAATATATATTTATAAGTATATATACTTTTGTTATAATACATGTGACGATGACTTTTGTAGTTGACTTTGGAAATGCTGGGACAGAAAACTTTTGAATATAAAAATAAGTTTTGACGAAATATATATCACTATAGCCAGTTATTTAAGTAACTGGCTATATTTTCAACACATTTGTTATTAGCTCATGTATTCATTTATTCTTTAAATAGAGATATTTAATTTACTTGAAATAATTGTGTTTGATATCATCGGAGAGGTAATTAAATGTTTAATATTTTGAATTTAATAAAACATTACAATAAAAGGAGTTTTGTAAATTTTTAATATGTCGCAATTCTAAATAGTTAATTGGTAAAAATTAAAACAGTTTGTAGGAACAGAATTATATAATTCCAAAAAAATAGTTAAACGAATTAAAAAAGGTGACATTTTGGATTGTTGTCCATTGGAACCACATGCAGTCCGAGGACAAAACATGAAAAAAAGAAAAATACATTATATTACAAATATTATGTTGATAGAAGTCATAAATCATGTAAGATTAAATATACTGCGATTAAAACCATGTACATATGAAGCTGCATATGGTTAAATCCCAAAATATTTTCCCATCAATAATACTGAATTATTTCAGAAAATAATTTCTAAATTATGTTTACACTATCTTTAGTGACACTTTGGTCACTAATAGCGTTTTCTTTTCTGGCGTATAATGAGTTCTTTTAAAATAATGTTGCCCTAAAACCCAGAATATATGTATGTTACATGTTTCACTCCCAATTTTATGAAAGGGTTAGAAATGCAGCACTTTTTAAACAGCTTTTATTTTTATTATTTTTGAAGTTTGTTTGTGTTAATTAAATAGTTTTTGTATGTACACAGAAAAAAGTATCGACATTAATATTATGATTTGATTTCATTGATTTCAATTCATAATATTTATAAATAATTTCTTAAATAGTATGATTTTTTTAATATTTTATGTTTTCAAATAAAATCTAGAATGCTTGAAAAATATTATTACAATTTCATTTATATTTTTATGTTGTTCAAAAATGTTTGAAATTTTCCTTGGAAAAATTTTGACTCAATTTTGTTAAGGGGATGAAATGCTTCAATGTTTATGTATGTTTTGTATGTGTTTAATTATCATTTTTAAGTTTCGCATATTGTTAATTCATCTTAAAATATTGGCCAATATATGGCTATTATGCAAACATTTTTGAAATTATTCATTAGATAATACAATTATAATGCAATTTATTATAAAATATTGTTAAATTTACGTAAAAATAGCAAAAATTTCCGTTATGTACAATTTTATAATATTTATGAACACGTTCTTATTCTGAATGAAAAAAGTTTGGGAAAAAAAAGTTATGTTCGATTAATAATATTTATTACAAAATTCATTCCAATTATGAATTTCTTTTTTCTGTGTATACACTTCACCATGAGTGGCAAGGGTATATATGAATAAGTTTGTCAGTCCGTTTCTAATTTCTTCATTTTTTATTTTTGACTCCACAAAGTATATATATTCTGGATCGTTATATATAGCAAAGTCGATATAGCCATGTCCGACTGTCCGTCTATATATTGAAAACAACTTTTCGTATTCTCCAAATAAATTACATTCACGATTCATACATCAATACATCGGGAATCGGCCCACAAGGAAAAAAAAAGGACAACCTCGATTATTAAACCTCGAAATTATTTTTTTTTTTTGCATAAAAACTTTTTTTGCTAATAAACTATTTTTTTTTTAATTTTGTTTACCTAAAAATATTTAAAATTTTTATTTTAAAGTATAATTTGGTGATGAGTATATAAGATTCGGCACAGACGAATATATGTAGCTCTGTTATTTGTTTTTGATTAAAAGTGTTGAAATGGAAGCAAAATGTATGGTTTTAGAATGTTTAGAATGTTTATGTTTAGTTCACCTAAGACGACCATATGAATTACGATAAATTTATGTGTCATCAACCACCAAAGTTTTAGGTAGTGGTAAAATTATGTCTCAAGAAAATGCAATTTTACTTAAATGATGGAGCATAAATGAGACAAACTGGAGGAATCTATTGTTCTTTAAAATAGTGTTTGATATCCATACTTAATCGCTGTACTTTTGAAGTTTTTTTTTTTTTTTGGTAAATTTCTTTAAAATTATTTATGATTGGGAATATATTTTTATGACTATGAAAGGACAAAGATGTGCCATTAAATTAAATTATAAATTTTTTCATACCACAAATATTAAAAAAAAGAAATTGGAATTAACCATATGAGGAAAATCAAAAGCTTTGCGGTGCGCGCAAATGTTATGTTGTTTTAAAATTCAAAATTTAAAAATCTTTAACTTAAAGCTTATGCTTAAAATGATAACAGTTCAATATCGGCGTGCGTTATGATATTTATAAAAATTTAATATCTTTCAAAATACATCGAAAAGAAAATTGCTAAATTGTATTTCATTATTTTATTTTACTTCATTTACTCGATATACTCGTAATACCCAAGTTCCAAGAGGTCTGTGATTATCACTAGAAAAAACCTACCTATTTGAAGAATCTACTTATGTAAATTTTTTGAAATTTGTATAAGGTCGTGTAATTAAAAAATTCTTGTACGTTTCAAAACTTGTTCTAAAATTAGTAACTTTTTAATTATCATAACTCTAGGGGGTGACAACTTTGCACTAACTGGTATTTTTCTATGCTCTTGCAATATTTGTTGCTGATTTTTTTATTTTGAAACACAAAAGGAATACAGGTCATCTGAATTAAATTGTAACGATTCTCCAAAATCCTTGTTAAAAAAAATTTATTTTTAGAAAATTTGCTTTTTCAAAGAATCTTTATCGTAATAATTATATACATATGCAGAATATAGTCATATTTATATTGACATAGTCGAATTGTTTCAAATACTATACTGATATTTTCGTAGTAAGATTTCCTTTGATGGTCTTACTTGCATGTTAATATTTATTTTTTAAACCTAGAATGAAATATACATAACTAGAAGCATTTCTGAGAGACAAAAAACATAAGTCTTGCAACAACATAATACATACATGTAAATCAATGTATTTTGTTGTTGCGTCAGCCATAAATTTGGGAGGGAGTTATTATTTTTATTCTCAGTTGCATCTCTAGTTCTTCCCTATGCTACATGTATCATACAAGGTATCGTATGACACATAACCAAACAGAGATTTCTGTGGTAATACGATATTGGAAGTTCCTTAAAATTTTTAAATTTGCTGTGGTTTGGATTATTTCGAGGTTCAAAGTACATATTTTATATAAAATTGTGCAGTTTCAATATAACGTTTTAACCACATATCTATTTTTTTCAATACAATATTGGTCTCATAGTAATATTGACGAACCCTAGTTTCAATGTATTGTCCAGAAATGTATTTTCTTATAAACACAGGATATTGAACAGAATACTTATCCTATATCACAAAAAGTCTTCTTCCATTTTCTAAAGATTCTTCTCAATTATGAGCAATTCTGTAGTTAAACTTGATGTTAGGTTTGGACAGTTTTGGTACTTTTTTTTTTTTTTGTTTTCATTACAGAATGGTTTAACATATCAACTTAAAACGTTAGTTAGTGTGGTATTTTTATATTTTATTACTTCTATCGAATTATTATCTGTGATGATATCAGTTAAAAGCTCTGTCACAAAACTCAACATTTTCGAAGAAAAAAAAAAAAAAATAACTTTGTTGTTTACACTATAATGTTCAATAACTAAGTGATAATAAATGACAGCTATGTACCCTTCAAAATTACATATAGGTTATTAAAAACAAAACTCGCCTTCAAAAGATACGCCATCTATTGTAAATCCCTCATTTTTAGATCATACACGCTCTATATAAATCCTTAGAATCCCATTTCCTATTACTGGTATGTTTTCACAATAGTTTAAACAAATTTTTATGAAAACAAACTACAAAAATTAAGAACATGTATTTCAAGATATCCTTCTTTAAAGGACCTTAATCGTAATAATTATCCCCTTTCAGATAAAAATGTTCTTTTGATTAATAATATTAGAATAAAAAAACGTTCAAAGTTTTTAAAAATTGGTCAATTAGTTATAAAAACATACGCAAAACGTAAATACATTTTTTAAATATGTCCCTTAATTTATATTTTCTCGAGAACCCCTTATGGTCCCATTCTGAGTTTTATATAAGTTTTTAATAGAGCAATGGCTCATATTTGAAGAAAATCTTTGGAAAATTTATGAAAACAGTTTTAAAATATGTGATTCATTAACTTTAATACAAGACCAAAAATGGTATAATCTGTCTAACAGTTCTCAAGTTATTAACACTATTATTTTAAGTATTTTGCATGCACACAGAGAAAACAGATTCGTTGTATCAACCGAATTTGTTGCCAGTCGAGTGATTCGGTTGCACACATATAATTTTTCGGTTCTATCAACAAAAAGTCAATTGATGAAGAAAAATTTTGGCTGAAGCTGAAAAACGGATTAATTGAACAAATAAATTTCAAGTATCGTGAAAACTGAAAGTATTCGCTTATGGAACACAAAATTTTATTTCAGCTATTTTCAGGTATTTTTATAGTCACGTGTTGAAATTACACATTTTGAGAAAAATGCTAAAAAGGGGGTAAATGAATTTAGCAAATAAATACTATTTATAATAAGTAGTTTCCTTAAATCAATAAATCTATTATACAACCATCAAATTCAGGTATTTATTGATATTTTTAGGTTAAATTTAAATTTTAATTATTTGTGGAAGTTATTTTGTTTTTAGTTTTTATATTGGAAGTGCAAAAAAAAATGGATTTTATCAGTTCAGATGAATATAAAGTTATTAGTTGGGCTCAGTTGGGCAGAGAATTTTATATAATTGAAAACCCTGGACAGCAATATGTTGTTTTAGAAAAAATAAGGTTGCTCATCGATGCACCTTATAAGTTATATGTAAATTAGTAACACCAACAGAAAGCCCTTTAAGATTCTGCTAAAAGTTTTGTCGCTGTCGTTGTTGTTGTTGTCTCTGTTTTTGTTTTATAAGAGATGTGCAAATGCCGCGATTAATTATACGAGAGTCATGTGAGAGTCAGGCCTAGACGTGGCTATATTCATGTATTATTATGAGATAAACAATAATAAACTTTTACTAATTACTTTTCTTAATTTCAGTTATGTTTAATTTTCCATAATTTGAGTTTCTAATCGAGAATTAATAGCATGTGGAATTTTAACAATATAATTCTCAATAACTCACACTTGTGTATGCTTGTTTAAACGTTTTTTTTTTGTGAATAATTTAAAGTTTTTTCTTGTGGTTAATACGAAGTCATCGGATAGGAGGCAATTTAGCTTAATAAAAAAAATCATGTTAGTGAGCGAGATCGCAAGAGTTTTAAAATTTTATATCGGGAGCCAAATATCACTCACGTGCACATCTGTTCTTTCAATGAACTTTTCTTAATGAGTTAAACAAATCATAGAAAATCACTTCTTAAATAATTCGTATCAGAAATCGTTCAGTTGCTGGTGTTGGGAAAGATCCTTTCCATCACTAGTTAATATAATGATATCATCGTAACACAATATGGTATTTTTTACCAATAACATGCATAAGTGCTTATGTTCTATAGATATACGATAATTAATAATTCATTTGTATAAGGGCTACCTGACTCCCCCTCGTATACCCTACCGATTTCGGTGGAACATGTAGTTTGTTTTTATTTTTGTAAGTCTATAGCACAGTTAATAATTATTTTATATGGAGGGTATCTGACTTCCTCCTCCTATATCCCTAAAATTTTGATAAAACGTGTGTAAAATTTTGCGAGCCTCGCTATTGTTGATGTTGAGATATTAATAAATCCGTGAAAAAAGGGCATTTGACCCTACTGTAAGCTTTCTAAAATTTTCTAGCCAAAACTGTAAAATTGGGTCACTAAGGCATTCGATTGTCTACAAATTCGGTTGCTACTGTGAATCTGTTTTATCTGTGCATCTATTAAAATAAATGAATTTTTATCCTATACAAAAACCAAACAGAATAGAATTCCGAAATTCTGGAAAACTCTAAATTTCGTACAACCAAATATTAATGAAATCGTTCATCCCATTTAAATTCACAATTTTAATGCTGTCTCTACATCCTAAATTCATTCAACTATCTTTGTCAATTCCGAAATGGCATTGCGATGATTATGTCTTCCTGACTAGACAGTAATACTTATGTGAATTAACATAGATATGGACAATGCAGTCAAATTAAACAGAAATTTACTGTTAAAAAATGTATTGAAACTTTTAAATTCCTCGAAACGCAGCACTTAAATGGTCTTCTAAGAATTATGTTGACTATATTACAAACACTAGTTTTACCATTTCAATTAATTTTTGATTGTTACATTAAACAAAAACTAATAACGTTTTATTATTAATAATTTTGTATCGTTTTAAATAATATAAAACAAAACATAATCTGACTAGCTAATTGTGCTACTTGCTTAAACTTTACTGTATTAAATATTTATATCTTTCAGACTTTGTTTTACAACTTAAAATTTTTTATGATTTAACTTGTGAATTTCAATTTGTTTGATTTATTTATGTTATAACAATACGATTTAAACGTTTCTTATGTATAATTTTTATTTTCTTTAACATTGCCACATAATCCCTTTCTAACATTTGTCATTTATTATATATATATATATATATTTTTTTCAAACAACAAAAAAGTGAATATAAAAACCCAAGATATTTTATCTTTTATTTATTATAATATTAGATTTTATTTGTTCTTTTGGTATGTATGTCATGAATTTATTTTATTATTTTGTTGCTGTTGTTTGCTATTTTCTTTTTTGGGCTAAAATGTCCATTTATCATTTTTGTTAAATTGTTAAAGCCAGACATATATATAGTATAAATCGACAGCCACACAAACTTGGACATTTAGAATTTTTAACAAGATTTCTTGTATGTTTTTATTTTTTGGTTGGTTTTTCAGTTTTCTATAAATTTGCTTCAATTATTTTTTTATTTTCCCTTTTTTTTGTGGCATATTTTAAGGCTGATAAAAAAAATCTTTTTCATATGATTTATTACAACACATTATGTGTGTGAGTATTTGTATTTTATATTTAATTTCTCACATACTATATTACATTTAAAACATATTTTGTTTGTTTTATTTTATTATATTAGATTTTTATGTAAATATCTTGGTACTAGTATAAATGATTACATATTTACACAGACATACAAACATTTTTATTAGATTTTATTTTTTTTTACCAGTTTTACATTTCATTTTTATTTGATATTTTAAAACATTTCATTTCTTTTTTTTTGTCTTGCTTTTGTAAAACGAGTACTTTCACTTTTTGTTTTTATAGTTGAATCCTTGAATCCTTTTAAAGCACTTAACATACATACATTTGCTTTCACTCACATCATTTTCTAGATGAAGATACACCACTGAACTGAAACCAAATATTATTTCAAATTGTTGTATTTACCCATACTCATACAAAAACACATTGACACAGACGTTTGTACATATAAATACACTTATACTTGCGAACGAACATACAAACACATATACACAGACTTAAACGAATAATGACAAATACTTAGATACATATACATATATATATATTTATATAATATATGTATTTATTTTACGTACTCAAATACCGATATACACGATAGGTCTCTTATTTCAAACTCTGGGTAACAACGACAATAACGAGCCACACCAATAATAATAAAAGACAACAAAAACCATTATATTGTAGCACATTTCACTCACTGTATGCTTTTGCAGCCTTTTAATATGGCAGTGCGCACATTACTTATTTAACATTTTTTTTAAAATTTTTAAATTTTTGAATTTCCACCTTTTTTATTAATTAAATTTATTCAAGTTTTATTTTTTTGTTGGCATTTAAATGTATTTTATCAGGTGCCTTTAATTAGTGATGCCATTCATCTTTTTTATTCTATAATATAATTATTCCATTTGTATTTCTATTTAACCATATCTAAATATTTCTTATCACTTGAATACGTCCGTTTAGTTTTAGCCTTCGTTTGTAACTATTTGAAAATATTCTGTTGGTCGTTGTGTAAATTTTATCATTTTGCCAAAACCTTGTAGCTTTCATTGATACTTTACTTCGTTAACAAAGAGCATTTTTTGTTGCTCTGAATGCTCTTTTATTTATGATTTAAATTACAAATAAAGTTGAAAGCTTTTAACCTTAATTCACCATATTTGTGGTGAAAATTACCCCTGGCAAATGAAAGTGGTTACATTTGGTTGTGGTTAATGTTAAAAGAAATAATTAGCTGTTAACTACCATTATTTCATTAAACAAAAAGTCTTTTTTAATAAAATCTAAAAAAAGTAACATTTTTGGAACCCTTCTCTTTGATATCGGTTTTAAAGCATATTTCTTAATTTTCAACTTTTATAATAAATTTAAGATAATATTAGCTACCTAAGATTTCGGACTACTGATTTCTTTATTTTATTTCAAAACACAAAACAAATACAATTTCAACGATTCTCCAACATTTATGATTTACCTCTGTGTATATATATATTGCGTATACGTAATATTTAATTAATGCAAGTAAATAAATATTCCACATACGCAAGAAAAATTTGGCAAAATTCGACCGAATACACGAAACTTTTAAAAAGAAATCACGTATGCAATTTGAATATAATGGGTTTTCCAACAAGAGGTGTTATTTTGGTATTCAAAGAAAAATGGGATTTTTTGAGATAAATGATCGGAAGTTTATCTATATATATAAAAATCGATGTTTGTATCCATGTTCCGAATGAATTCAAAAACGGTTAGACCGATTTCGATGAAATTTTCAGGGAATCTGCGGAATAGCCTAGCGGGTAAAACCGTAAAATCAGATTTTTGATTTTCGGTCTATGGGCGGAGGGGCGTGGCAATCTGCGGAATCTGGGAATCTGCGGAATAGCCTAGCGGGTAAAACCGTAAAATCAGATTTTTGATTTTCGGTCTATGGGCGGTGGGGCGTGGCAAAATAAATTTTTTATATTATACCGCTAATTCCATCTATATATATAAAAAACGGCTGGACAGATTTTAATAATTTCTGAGAATCTTCAGAAGAGCCCAGGGGGAAACACTGTAAAGTCATGTTCTTGATATTCGGTCTGTGTGCGGAGGGATGTGCAAAAATCCAAATTTTTGCATTATACCGCTAATGCCATATATATGTATATAAAAACAGAGGTTCCTTTCTCTAAATATGCACAATTTCAAAATTTTTTCCATAAAAGTGGTAAAAAGCATTTTTGAAAGTGGTCGAAGATTTCGACGCCAGGTGATCTTAGTAATTATAATTGTTTCATATTTTACTTTACAAACCAATAGTTACACATCTGCCTAAAGAAGAATTTCATTATCGTTATAAAAAACAAATTCTCTGTGTTAAAGTACAGAAGTAAACAACAATATAAGTTTTTATTAACAGTCTTCGAAAATGCCCCTTCCTTTAATATTCACCCCTCAGGAGAAATGTGGTGAATAAATCGCAATGGTAACACGTGTTTGTTTAATCTGAGAGTAACACACACAAACTGAGAGTCATACTCAGTCCTGCGCTGTGTATAAATGTAAGAGTAGACTAAACAAAGTAAGGCAGGAAAACGAGTGTAACAGTTTTTGACGATGGTTTTTACGAGAGTCTCGTCACTAGACCGAATTCTAATACTCTCATCACAATTACATTGATGATGCACTATTGTGATGAATATATTTGTAGCAACAAACAACAAAAATGGGAAACTATTAAATCTTTAAAACTCTGTTTAACATTTAGTTTTTGTATATTTAAAAACATACTAAATGTTATGCTTTGTAGCACCTGTTAAGGACTTTTATATGAAATCGGAAAATTGACATTAACAAAGTGAGAGAAATAAAGACTTATAACGATTTCTAGTTTGAGCTGGAAATTTTAAGTTAAAATTATTACAATTATGATACATGTGTGGGTTGAATGTGAAAAGTATTTTTTTTTTTACTTTAAAAGACATTTATGAGAATGTTGTTTATATTTTAAATGAGGTTGCGTAAGTTGTTGACTATTGATGTATGTTGAGGAGTTTGATGATGTAGTTGATAATGATGCATTGATGTGGAAATACCACATTAGTGTGCTTCATTAACAAAGTCTTCTTATATTATTGACAATTTGCTAAATGAATATATTTATAAGCGTGTGTATTAGAATGCCTCCATTAATAAATAACCAAAGAATGATGTTCTCAACTAAAGTGAATGATTATATAGAAATTGGTGAAATATTTGTTTTACGATCCCGAGCTAAAACAAATAAATTATGGAAAGGTTATCTTAAAATAATTAAAGTTTAGAGTTTTGTTGGGAATTTCTGTGTTGTCATAAATGTAACAATCCTCATGTACATACTTATGTATACGGTAATATTACATTGTGTATTTATTTCATTGTATATTTATGTTATTTTCTCATTTACTCTTATATTTAGTTATAGAATTCTTTTAGTTTAATAACTACAAGTGTTCATAAAAGAATATTTATATATCAATGAGTGACCCTGAACTAATTTTATAAATAATGATTTTATTTGCTTTTCTTAGGAAACCCTTCTAGTTTATGAAGAAGTTTATGTAACGAATTTCTCGTTTGGATTATTTTTGTCGCTTTTGATTGATTTTAAATACAATTCATTTTAATTTTATGTCATTATTGTCCTTTTTTATAGCCTTTTTTTTATATTTCTAGAAAAATGTTATGGAATTCAACACATTTAGCCAACAGGAAGTACTTGTTTGAGATGACTTTTCTAAATAACTGCTTAATATGTATTTGAAGAGTATGAATGGTTAATAGTTTGAAGGGTTCAATTAGGAAGATCTTAGTTTTTTCTTACAAACAGATACAGTGATACAGAGAAATTGTGACAACCGAATTTGTTGCCACAATAATGGATTTAATGTATCTATGGTGTTTCTCAAACTCTTCCGACTAACAAGAATTAAAGAAGGTGCATTGAAGGGGATCTCAAAGTAGAACATCTCAGAAATTAACAATTTTGTTATTCCCTTCACCTTCATGAGAAGCGTAAATATAAGTTTGTCATTCCGTTTGTAATTTCCACAATATAATTTTCCGACCCTATAAAATATATATATTCTGGAACCTTATAGATAGCGTAGTCGATTATGCCATGTCATTCTATCTGTCTGTTGAACTCAATTTTCTGAAGACCTCAAATATCTTCGTGATCCAAATCTTCAATAATTCTGTCAGACATGCTTTCGAGAAGTTCGTAATTAGAATCAGCTAAATCCGTCCATAAATAACGGATATATGAGCAAAAATCCGAGACAAGCTCTGAAAATGCTTTGATAAAAAAGCAACAAAACATATGTTTGGATGTGTGTTGGTTTCATTGCTTTGCGTACTTTGATATATTTAGGATGCGGAAAATATAAGATTCGGCATAGTCGAATGTAGTACTCTTACTTGTTAGTGTTTCGTTTCGTTTGGCGTTGTTGTTTTTATACCCCTCACCTTCGTGAGAGGAGTATATATAAAATTGTCATTTCGTTTGTAACTTCTACAATATAATCTGTTCGTTAGCAATTAAATGTAAAAATTTTAAAAGTTTTCTTGATATAATTAGGTTGCTGAAAGAGGGGAATTAATACATCCTGAACAAAAGTGAAGGGTATATAAGATTCGGCGTAGCTGAATATATCAATCTTACTTGTTTTTAAATGTATTATATTATTAATATATATTATATTATCAAGTTAGCAACCGGTAACACTTGTGTTTATAATCGTCCGAAAAGAAATAAGACAATTATGAACGAGCAAGTAATTTTATTTGACTTTATATAGGGACTAGGAACAAATGTTGTCCAATTTAGCATACTCTACAGCAGGGTTGCCCAAGAGAGCAAACAGCAATACAATTTAATTTTTATTCAATATTTTTTATTGTAAAAACCAATACATACAAAGAAAAAAAGTTACACACTTTTTTAAACTATAAACAAAAACAAAATCTACATTAATAATCGCTGTTGTCAATGTTTACCAGCAAAGCATACGAAAGAATTGCTGCTTTGAACAGTGAAGAACAACAGTGAAGAACAACAAAAAACCTAACAAGACAAAGTTGTTTCTGTATTTCATATTGCTAGTGCTGAGTATTGGAACACACCAAACGTCGTTAATTAGGTGGACATCTGATTTTATTTAAGACTGCTCAAACATAATTACGTGAAGGACATTGGGATGGGGAATAGGTGAAATCTATTACTGATATCGCCCATTTTCAATACCAAGCAAACCTTTGTCGAGAGACAGCAGTTGTGTAAAATTTCAGACAGCTAGCTCCGTGTTTTCAACACATAGATAGATGGACGGATATAGCTATATCGTCCTAGAATCTATTGAAGTCCCAGAACATATGGATCTAATATGGATCTCCGACAAACATTTTGATGTCTTACAAACGGAATGACAAAATCAATTTGATATATAATATGTATATCTTTACTTTTGCGCTAGTCTTATTAATGGCTTCAAAATACATAACTCACAGTAATTAGCTTCATCTTCTAGTGTTCTCCGGTATTTGGTTATGAAAAACTCGGCAAGGCAGTGCAAAACATGTATTACAAAATGTCAAGATTTTATAATTTTCTGTATGTTGTTGATTTTGAATCCACTAATTTGACTAGTGGAAAAGAAAAGATATACATGTTATATATCAACGTGTAGGAAATTATGTCTTCTTTTCAAAAATGTACAAAATTTAGAAGACTTTTTTCAAAAATATGGGAATAAAAAATTGTAGCTGATTTTTCTGGAAAATTTTAATTTTTAAAATGCAATAAAAGTTTTGTTTATGAATCGTTTATAAATAAATTTTACACTTGTATAAATACTTTTTATCGAAATGCAAAAGTGAAAAAGAAATTAGTGATTTGTTTTTGACAATACCACAATTCCCAAAAACTTTTAAAAAACCCCAAAATTGTGATTTTTTTGATTTTTGGATCTATTGAAGGCACCAAGCTCGGGGCTATCAAATCCATTTGCACAACATTGAAGAACATATTGGGACATACAAAACTGGTCTTAGTTTTTTGAAAGTAGCTATGCGATTTGAGAAAATGTTATCTAAAATTTAAATTTACATAAAAAATAGGTGTACTTCGGAAAGCTCTGGACCACACAATAATATGAATTTTGATATTATTTTACATTTATAATACTTCCCGTATTGTTATCTTTCAGAAAATTATAAACACATTAATTACCTTGTTCTTATTTTCTGTAGAATTTAAAATTATTGTAAGTACTTCTTTCGAAAAAAAAATTACGAAAATCCGACTTTTTTATTTTTTTTTAAGTTTGAATGCACATAAGTTTTGACTCAGTAAAGATTTTTAAATAGTTGTTTCTTATTGTTATTAACAAATTTGATGTCAATTCAAAAAAAGATATTTCAAGAAAATCGAGAAAGAATTGGATCCGTTATTAGCAAAAAACCAGACAAGGTAGGTTAAAAAAATAAAATTTTACTTTTCAAATGCGAATAACTCGTAAACTATAAGAGATAATATATGGCTAAAGCAATGTTTTTTGTAGATCTCTTTAAGAACATTCCACTTATATTAAAATCTTTCAAATCGAGTCGCTAACAAAAATTTGACATCATTCTTAATTTTTGATATACCCGAGGTGCCCCAATTTGGGGCACTGTGGCTCGGTCACCCCTTAGTGTTATAAGCCCAAATTTAATGCATAAATATATCAACACCTCCTCTATAGCCGTGAGAAATTTTATTAAAATTTGTTTAGAAGTTACAGATTTATTTCCACTTTTTTTAATTTCCCCCACTGTGTGCTGATTCGCATAGCCGTATGATTAATATTATTTATTACCTACATCACATTTATATTTATCATACGCTCTATAATCAAAATTTATATACAATACATGTAAAGTGCTAAATATGGTGATTTTTTTAAATTTTTGTATGGGGAGCCCACGGGGGTCGCATGTGGTGTGTCACTAGCATGGGTGGGTCGGGCCTAAAAGTTAGTAGGGGTAGGTCATACATTCGATTGGGGCACTTTAAATTGGTCAAAGTGGGATTTTTCAAAATTTGACCTTTGGGTCAATATAAAGAACATCAGAATTTATTTTAGAGGTATGGTTCCTTAGGCAAAGTTCCTTATTTTGATCCCTAGAATACGATTTTCCTTGCCACTTGGGCGATTTTTAAATCGACCCGCCCTAAGATACATTTATATTACATATGTATTAGTGCTTTCAAATACTACTACATTTGCTTAGAAAATTTTGGGTATTCTATAATCTATATACTTATACAAAAGAGTAAGGTTACTGACTGATTCAGAATCGCCCAGCCCAAATGCCTAAAGCTAGATTTACTAAGATAATATGTTTAGGGGGTTAAAATTGGTAACCTAATATATTCTAAATTAATACATATAGCAAAAAAAAAAAAAAAAAACATTGTATTAATTTTAATAAAATTGTAAATGTGTGTTCCTATAGTCATACTGAAATTAAGTAAGATGGTTTTATTTGAAAATCGTGTGCGAAGATCAAGATTGGGACAAATTCGGGTAAACAATTCGGCACTCTTTTTAAAGCATATTTTGTGATTAGCACACTCTAAAAAAGGCTTGTAAATTTACAACTATAAATTAAGTATTTTTTCATGTAAAATTACGGAAAATGCGTAAATTTAAGCACAATATGTTTATAAAAATGATTTACATATTTTGCTCTGCAAAAATACATACAAAATATAGTGTTTTGTTTGTTTTTAAACATGTTTATAATATAATAAACATTTTAACTTTAAAATTACATATAATATGAGTAAATTTAAGTTTTACACAAAGTGTGTAATATTGAAATTGTCAAAATTTTGTTTCATAAATAATAAAAAGTTTCCAAAAAAGTTCATACTGTTATTAAATAATTATTAATTATGAAGTCCTGTAAACAATTTTTATTTTAAAAGAACTTATTTTCTTCCACTTATCTCATCATTTACGGATGGTGTATACATTTTAACCAATGGAAGTAAGTAAAATAATTTTACAAAAAATTTTCTAAAAATATTCTTTGACATTTTATTAATTTTCAGACATTTTTCAAACGAAAACATTAAAATACAGAAACATTCAATAAAGATACCACAACAGCTAAAAACGGATTTATTTAATAAAATTCATTTAAAAGAGCATTACTACGAATAAAAAATGTTGTGCAACGCTTAGAGCTGTGATAGCCAGAAGTAAGAAGAAAACTTTATGATATTTCCTAATTTGGCAGATGTAAGACGAAATTATATTTATTATATATATTATATATGGCTTATTCAAGATCATTACGATAGTCAAAATAATTTTCGTTACGTACAGACTCACAATCATTGTTGCTTTAACTTAGGTCATTGTTATGATCTGTATCTCAAAATAACATAGAATATCTACATTTTTAAATCTTTTTTTATCAACAGTGGTGGAACGGCAAATGTTCCTTTTTTTAGCAATAGTGATAAAATGCAAACACGCTGCTACAGGTTTAGGAGCAATTAAATCCGACCAAAGACCGAGAAGTCCTAGAGACATTATCAAAAACTTTATCAATCGTTCGTAAAGAAATTAGATTATTCAAATTGGAATTAAAATCTTGTGTTTTTATGTATTGTATTTATTTATTCATTCATTATATTCAATTTATTTGGTTTTAATGTTCTGGTTTGAGTTTAGTAAAACATCTTTTAAAAGTAAAATCTCTTGTTTTTATTTCTTTTAATAAGTAGTAAGAATAATCGTGTGGCCTGTTTAATATTAAACAATTTGAATGTATATATACACATTTTATGAGCAGATTCAAGCATTTTAACTGTAGTTTTACATATTATCAACGTTTTTTCAACGAAATTGGTATGTTGCTAAACATTTTTCAAACACATAAATAGGTAAATTTATACACTTGTTTGTGTATTTTTTTACACACAATGTGTGTAAGTATTTGAATTTACACACAACATGAGGAGCACATTTCATTCTTTAAATGGTTCTTTTTGAATTTTCTATAATATTAAACCTAGAATCAGGAAATTACATTGAAATTTTAAACTTGACGTATCTCTTCATCTAATGGACTTTGTTCCTTCTAATAGCAATACAGACATGAAATTAAGAATTTATGGTTCTGAGTGCATAAGAATTCAAAAGGGATAATGAATGGTACAATTTCTTTATTGTAATGATACTTTGTGAATTTTTTATAAAAATAAACCTAAAAATTAGGCACACAGGATTCTGAATTTGTTAGAATTCCCAAAAAGTGGCTTAAGTGTTACCTGCCTTCCCCTTAATGTATTTTCTATAAAGTTGTACCCAAATATATGAAATTACACATTTTTTTCGATTCAAAATGTTGAATTTTTCTAAATAGTAAAAACCAAAAACCGGTTTCGGTTTTAGGCCCTGAAAAACCGCGCTTTCGGTTTCGTTTAAAACCGAACACGAAACTTTATACTAAATACCTGTATTTAAAGTATTAAATTTTCAACCTCTTTATGGATTGCTGATAACTCATTTATATTTATCAGCTAGTGTTTGGGCATTAGTTTTGAAATTAGTATAATTTGATTTCGTAATAGCATTGTAATTCTTTAAAGTGATAATTTTGAACTGGATTGTTAAAATTGTTAAAAAAGTGTTACTTAAATTAAATCCAAAATCATTTTAAAACGTGTATTGAATACAATATTGTATATTTCATACCCCAATCATATATCTATCCACAGTGTCTGTTATACATAGCACACGTCCGTATTTAGTAGTGAAACTACAAGTTATTCTGCAACACACTTAACACAAAATAATTTAAGTGGTCGTAGTCTTCATTTCTATTCACATTTACACAATGATGACAATTTCAATTGTTGCGTACAGCTACTAAACACAATTGTCATGTCATTTGGGCAATTTTTGTTTTTTTTTTTTATTTCTTTCCCCTCCAATTTTAGCATAGACCATGAACAACATTTTACTGATGTTGCTTGCTGCCTTCATGCATTTAATCTTGTTGTCTTAGTTTATGACTGGTTGAGTGTTTAGATGTTTTGTAGCCATACATAATAAACTTAATAAATATGTATAACAATGGTTGTTTTGTTTTTTCTATTACATTTTATTTTCATCTGTAAACAATTGTTGCAAATTTCCCACCATTTTGCCAGTGGCACACAGAGTAACAAGCAGCAACCTTGGAAATATACAAACACAGCCACTTTCATGCTGCAAGAACCATGTTTTTATACATAGTGTGTTTGGGTGTATAGTCAGTAGTAACTTTCATTAAATTAACGCAAATAAAAAGTTTTTTTTTTTTTTTTGTTTCAGACATGGTAAAAAAATATAAACGAAAAAAAAAAAAATATACATATTTTTTTATTGTTCTACTACATCAAACCTATACATACTCGTACATACATGAATATATACAAATAAATATGTATACATTTTTATTTAGTTTTTGTGGCAGAAGCAAAACATTTTTCTTCATAGAGACACAACACAGAACCACAAGCCCTGTTAGCTTCCAGCAATACAACAAATTGTGTCAAATGGTTTTATATGGTTTTATGTACAACAAAAGAAATTTAAAAAAGTTTTGCTTTTTGGAGTCAAGGCCGATTAACAAATGGTGCTACTTTAATTGGCTAATAAACCAACAAAAATATACTCACCCTAGTGCAAAAAGTTGGCATTGATGGCGAAAATTTACAGCGTTTATATATGCTGTGACGTGGTACTGCACTTATATAAAATAAGACTTTTAAAGACAATACTTTGTGCTGTGACATGTTCCACGTTTCATATCCATAGAATAGCGTTTTAAGAAAGGTAAAAGCCATTTATTTAGAACTCCGTATATATATATTTCTATGCATATCATGCCTGATGTCACAAACGATTGGGTTCTTTTGCCACAACTACAAATGGCTGGTCCTTCAGCCAAATAAAAGTTTTATCCCGGAAGTTGGCAAAAGTCTGCCAGTACGTAAGTTTCATTCATTACACAATAGTTGAATTTTTTACAAAATTGTATCTGAATGTTTTCGCTCGTTCATTTTCTTCTAAGTTCTTTACCGCATTGCTATCTGGAACCTTCTATACTTTATATGACATCAACGCATCTTTAGCTTTGGTTCGGCTCACAAAATAATCAGAGTGTTTAACTTTACGGCTGCTTTTCTGCTAGAAGTATTCGGTGCTCTTCGAAAGAGTTGTTCGACCAATATTTGTTAGTCTTTTTTGTCTTCCTGATCCAGGTATTTCTTTCAATGTGCAGGTCTTCTTTATACTGTCTAATGGATTCTGAAACAGTGTGACTATGAAACTTGAGATATTTTGCTATTTTTTTGAAAGTCAATATTTGATTTTTTTTTTTAAAAAGTTTTATTTATTTTTTTCACGTACTTTTTTCGCTGTTCATTATGAACGAAATAACAGTTGAAAAATAATGATTTAGAAATGATAATATCTGACATATTTCTTAAAACTAACGTGATAAAAGAATTATTCGTTGGACCAAATATAAGTTTTGGCTGAAAGTTTTTTTCTGACTCGCCCGTTGAAGCAAAATATCCTTTAAAACGGCCAAAAATGCTCTAAAAAGTCAAAATATTCCATAATTTTACATGAAAAGATATGCTCTTATGGACAAAATAAGAACTAACTAGTCAATTCCAAAATGCTTAATATGGTTTGAAATAGATAAGGACTGAGATCGTAAAATTCTTAACACACGTTTTTCACTAAAACTTTTAACCCAAGTGTTATTTGATTTTTGATCAAGTTACCATTTTAAAGCATGCCAGTTATTATATTTAATGCCAATTATATTCATTTGTTGTTAATCTGATTAAAATGAGTGACCGGAAAAAAGTGCGTACTAAAACTATAAAATTCTTTCAACAAAACCCAACTTGATCCTACAAAAACTTGGCCAAACAATCAAAGGTCTGCTATGAAACTGTTTCCGATGTTATAAAACAGTCCCGGGAGAACTTGTCCGTTGATATAAAACCTGGTTCAGGTAGAAGTAATGGTCCACATGATGTCTCTAAAGCCAAAAAAATAGAAAGCATTTTCATAAGAGTTCACAACATATCCGGTAGGAAAGCAGCCCGGTTAGGTTAGTACACGGACTATTTGGTACGAAAAGTTAAAGCCAATGAAGGTTTGAAAGCATACAAGGCGGAAAAAGTTCCTAACATGAACTCTGCTAAAAATTTAGAGGCCAAAGACAGAGCATGGAAATTGAAGTCAAATTGTATATAACAAATATACCTGCTGCATAATGAATGACGAAATGTACGTATGGAAAATCGCAGCTTCTGGGTCAATTTTTTATGTTGCAGATGCTCGAGGGAATATTGAAGAAAGTCTAGGACGCAAAAGCAGACAAAATTTCTCAAAAAAAATCTTGATATGGCAGGCAATAGCAGTTGCGGCAAAAAAGCCAAACATTTGTAACAAAGGGCTCTATAAATACCAAATTTTACATCAAAGTATGTTTAAAAAAAAGGTTGCTTCCATTCATAGACTTCAAAATGTGTCCACTTATTTTTGGCCTGATTTGGCATTTGTCAATATGGTAAGAAAGGTCTTGAGTGGTACAAGACAAATAATATGGTATTTGTACCAAGAGAGGCAATTCCTCCAAACTGCCTGGAGCTGAGCCCAGTGTATACATATTGGGCTCTTGTTAAAAGAGAATAGAAGAGCAGAAAAAAGGTGTCCAAAAGTGTGGTAGATTTTAATCGGAGATGGACAACCTGTTCGAACAAAATGATATAAAGCACTATAAAAACCATAATTAAAGGGTTTTCGATAAAGGTTTAAAATTGCGTGATTAGTGATTAGAACTATAAAAATATTTTTTTTTGTAAATTGTAACAATAAGCTAAATCAAGTATAAAAAGATTAAAAACTGTAAGTTTAGTGGTTTCATTTTTATTAACATATATGTATGTTAAACATTTTTTGATCTCAATCCTGAAATACCTTAAGCACTGGTTTCCGAATATCATTAATATTAAAATATACCCACATTATTATGCCCCGAGGGATAAATTGTAATTGTATCGCCATGCAGTGAAGAATTGAAATTATAAAGATTACTAAGAAAACAAATAAAATAGCAAGACATCGTAGGGTGCGCACCAGAATACGTGAACAAAGAGACAGACAGATTATATTGCACCAACTGAGGTGTTGTAAAGGACTAACCAAAACCAACATTTTTCATTTGTAATCGTTAGTATATTTAGTAGACATACATATATTTATAAGTATATATATATGTATAGTAAATATGAATATTTACTCATACGTACCTAGCAGTTCTAGAAGACTGTCCCGAATTAGTTTTTTTTCTATTATTTAGGGTGACAACTAGTTTCATAACTAGCAACTTACTTGTCTGACCCTTTTTGTCCAAACATATTATGATCATTATTGGTATCATAAATTATCATATTATATTCAAATACAGTAGTGATATCATCGTCATAGTAATCATATCCAAAGCCGTCATAATATGACCCAAAATTATTATATTATGACCCGATTAAATCGTATTATGATTCAACGTAATAATATTTATCAATAATTTATTTTATATTATGATCCAAAGGAGTAAATAAAGGCTTTTTATATAAGTATTTGATAATGTTGAAAACCTTAGGACTTGAAGATTGATATTTTAGTAAAATTAAATAATTTTATAAAATTTTGGGAGGTCATTTACTTTAAGAACTTAAAAAATTATAATATGGTGATTTTCCATGAAGAAAAAAATAAAATCTCTCCAATGGATTTCTTCTGGTGGGTAAAACAACTTCTTTCTAAAGTGCAGGTCAAAATAAGCGTTTAAAGTGACTTCTCTATAGGTTACTAAGAGACACTAAAGTGGCTATTGATTTCATGCTATGTTAAATGGGATATCAGTACACTTAAGCAAAAATAAAAAGGAACTGTATGAGAATTATATTTACACAATTTGTATAAAACCAGTTTGAATGAATAACTCACAAAACGTTTAAAGTGACTACACTCCAGATTACTTAGAGACACTTAAGTGACAATTGTCTTCACGCTAGATTACCTGGGATGTATAAAGTAACCAGTTGTCTTCTCTCTGCACTACAAAGAGCACATACGTTTCCTATGACCAAAATATATAAATGGGAGTCAGCCAAGAGATAAGACATTTGTGACGATTACTGTCTATAAGGGATACATGGACTACTTGCTTAACTGCTGGGTACATACATGTTTTAATGATGATTTTTTTTTTTGCATTTTACATTTTTATGTAAGTGCGTGTGTATGTGTCTACATATTTGTCTGTGTGCTATATTTACAATGTAAATTTTATTTTATTTTGCTTGTTTTATCAAACAACAGCAAACCAACAGCAACAAAAACAACGACAACAAAAAGCCAACATAGATTTTATGGAGATGTAATTTACACACTTTTTGCCATTATTGTTCTTGTTGCATTTGTCAGGCTTTTCTTCTGCAAATACACATATATTTTTAAATTTAATGGATGTTTTCTTCTTTTTTTTTCATTTAAATACAAACATATATATGTAAATAAATAAAAGTAAGTAGAATTCAAAGGAATTGTCTTTGTATGCTCTGTGTTTTTTTGTTGTAGTGATGCTGCAATATACATCCATTCATCATTGACAACATTTACATATACAAAAAAAATCTGAAAACTTTAAATCTGTTGTACAATATAGGTGGGATTTTAAATTTGTAAAATGTGTTGACAAAAAATGTTTAAGATTCATTCAGAATTTATTGCATGTTGGAAAATTTATTAAAATTATAAATGAATATTTGGGAAATAAAATAAATTTTAGTAATTGAAAACAATGCAAAATTTATTAAGAAATTAAAAAAATGTAATGAAATGTAATAACCTTATTTTGCAAACAAAACAAAATGGAACCATGCTTCAATGTTATTAATTTTGTAGCACAGTATCCTTAATTACACTGTGCTAAAAATTACTACATGATCCATATTTAAAACAAAAAGTGGACATCGATATATATTCATTATAGGAACGCATATGAATATTGTGTAAATTACAAATGGAGCCTTAACAGTAATGGTAAAAATCATAATAAATGTAATTTTCATGCAATACCATTTATATCATGTTAATGGTATACTATTTAAAACAGTTTTTAAATTGAAAACCTTATATGGCTTTAAAAACAACGAGAAAAAAACTCCAATAAAAACGAACACAGGAGCACAAAAAACAGCTTAAAAGGGACACATGGCTATAATGACAAGCTTAAAAAGGGATTAGGTAGAATAAAAGTGAAAAAGTTACACCAATAAATAAAAATGAAAACCTCAAAAAGGAAGTGTAAACAACAAACAAGTTAAAAAAACCTACATATGCACATATAAAAACAATGGCAAGTTCAATAGAGCGGAGTAGAACAATTCCAAAAATATTTACTAACTATGCTAAATAATCGCACACATACACATATATTAACCAAAAACAGCTAACGGAAACGGAAGAGCAGAACAATTGCAACCTCAAAAAAATGTTTTATAAAACCAAGTATTTACTATTTGACCAAAAATGTTTATAGACAAAACTTTATGACAAAACGGATGTATTTTCCGTAAAAGATAATAATTTTTTGTAAAAGTAATACAATTTTACATATAAGGTTTATTTATATGTAATTTGGAGATATTTTATACGAATTTGATTAAAAGTAAAATTTATTAAATTTTGTTTTAAGGAAAAGTTTAAAAATTTGCTGTAATTATGTCAAACTCATAAATAATTATTATACGAGAAAAATCAAAATGTTTCCAGAATTTGACAAAAATTACTTTTATTCTTTTCTTCTTATATTAGGCACTATTTAGGCATCATTAAACTGTTTGCGTTGTTAAAGTGGGCTTAAAGTGGAAAATGAAAAAAAAATCTTAGAAATCAAAGCTGTAAATTGTGAATATTTTTATTCAAAATATTTGGAAAAACTTAATTATTTTTGAATTTTAGTTATATTTGTAAAAATAAATTTATATTGAAATCAATTTATATTATTTAAAATAGGATACTAATTAACATATATCTATTTAGAATATAAAGCATTAAATATTATTTGATTTCAATCGAATACGATATTAAACAAATTATACTGAAGCGTTTTGAATAAACATTTATAAAATTAAACTAATAGCATTTGTATTTTAGTAAGAATAATTTGTATTTTATTTATTATGTAGTGAATAGATTTAAAAATATTGTAATCAATATGAAAACATGTAATTATTTTCAAATTGTATTTTAATAGTAAAAATTAAATATTATTTTAGTTTATTCAACAAGTTATGAATAAAATATTTATTTACTTATTCGAAAATTCGTTGATAGATTTTATTCAAAGCAATTTTCTTTGAATAATTTTATTTCTCCAAAAAAAGATAAATATTTAAATATTCAACAACAATTTTTTGAATACTTATATTCATATAAATTTTCTTTGAATAATTTTATTTGTGAAAATAGAGTCAAATATTTAACAACAAATTTTTAAACAATTGAAAAAAACTTGTTTTGTGTGTGATTTCAATACAAAATACCGATGATTATGAAAAAGATCCTTCGTTCGCTATGGAAAAACAAAAACGATGCTCAAAAATAATTCAACGATATTTTGAAATGAAAGAAGTCAGCACCATAATTTTGTCTGTCCATTTAATTCGCAGCATGACCAACGGTCATACTAATATAATTACTAATAAAATGTTATATAATTTAAGCTTAGTATATCGTAATAAACCGTTCTGAAATATATAATTTAATATACATATCCATTAGTTTTGAAATGAAAAAAATACCAGTGTTCATTCAAGTAATTTTTGGACAAAAATAAGTTTATTTGTTATCAATTTGTGTGAAATAAAAATATTCGTTAACATTTATAGAATTAATTATTTCTATTCAGTAATTTTTGGAAATATAAATTTATTTGTTTCAAATTTGTGAGAAATAAAAATATTTTTAAAGTTTTGTTAGAATTATTTCTATTCAATTATTTTTTGTTTGAATAAATAAAGTTTTTTGTATTTTGTTTGAATAAATATTCTAAGCAAATTAGTTGATTTTGCTTGTATCTAAATGAAATAAATTTAAATTTTATTCAACTTTATTTTATTCGAATATATAAAATTTGACTATTTTCTAAAAAATCTCAATATAATTTAGTTAAAATATTATAAATTGCTTTTATTTATAATTTATTTGGTTTAAAAAGATACAAATATGCAAAAATTTAACTGTAATTATTATTAATAAATTAGACAAATACTTTAATTAACTAATAATAATATGAAAAATAAATATTTATAATTGGAAACAAAAACTAAAATAATATACAAAATATTTATATTTTTTATTTTATTCACAAGTTACAGCTATGTTAGAAATACAACTTTTTATTAATTGAAATTACTTACTTGTTTTAATTTCAAGCAAAACCCTTTTTCTCTTAAAATTTCAATTATTTACTTTCGAGAGTGATTTTTGGAAGATATGACCAACTATAAGATGCAACTAATGAAGACTTTTTGAAAACCATACGATCATGACAGTATAGGTTCGACTCTACTATCAAAGGGTAGTAAAACCCTATACTCAGTTTGGTGATTTTGGTGACCAATGTATATGACAGTATTATAGATAAGAGTCCACCAAACAAAGTTTGTTTAAATTTTTTGTCGAAGGTAGCCTACTTTGAGCCCCCATAGCCCCTGCAGCATTTGGAGAAACCATTTTAAAAACTTGAATGCTCCTTCGCAACGCCCACGTCAAATTTTATCTCAATCAGACCAGCCATTTAGAAATGCCAGATTTATTTCTAAAATATTTTGAGTCTGCCCTACTGTGCATCGTGTCCCCCCCTTGAGGCATGGGTAAGCATCTTGGTGAGCTCCACACCTTGATGTTATGCCTCAAGGGGAAATATGAAGCGAAACCGGGGCTCCGAGGTGCACGGGCCTCATTCCTGGTAAGAATTTAATTTATTAAATTCGCAGCTGACTAGGGTCTTATCTAGTATAGCGGGGGTCCCTTGCCCCAGGACTTCGGTCCTGTAGGACCATTGGTGAGGTCACTTCGGTGAGGTACGCTATGTTTGTGGTTGAAACCCAAAGCGGGTAGAAGATCGTTGGTTAAAGGACTGATATTTGGGCTAGTGCTAAATTTCGGACTACCAAATGTATCTTACTAGGTGCTGTTTGCTGACTCAACAGAGCCATTGAAAGTAGCAGATACCAACTGGCGTTTGTGCTCAGGAAACGTATTGAGGCAGTAGCATTCGTGATGTACTGGTCGTTGGACTTGGTTCTTTGTCGAGGTCAAAAGTGTGTAATAAAGTACACTCACTTTGATTTTTATCGGCTGGGAACTTTTGAAGTCAGAGACCATACATAGGACTGGATTACCATGGCGGATGTTGCAGCTTTGATAATTGTCCTGGGATGGTCAGTTGACTAGCTAGCTATGAATAGCAGGGATTAGATAGCCCGAGCTCTCGAGCAACGGGTTTGTACATTGATCTGTCCATTCAATGTACAAGAAGTTGCCAATTGAGTGTGCCTTGCAAGTTACTCAATGGCGGTGATAGACGTATTGTCTCTATCCGGTGTTAAGACCACCGTGCGGTTTAAGCCCTTGCGGCAGGTACCCATGTAAATCTTAGACACGTTGTGCATCGTGTGTTGTTTTCCATTCATACGGTATGTAAATTTAGTTAACACTCGAAACATTAGCCCAATTTACAATCTTGTGCAAATGTTCTTGTGCAATTGTTCAATTCACAAGGGGTCTTATCATGTCATATTGTCATAGTGTCCTAATATTATATAATAACTTCACAATGGTTTTTACTGCTTTTCAATAAAGAAATGTCCTAACATAATACTACTTTCTATGCTGTTTATTGTGTTATCGTAACGAACCAGCAGAGACCAACGCCGACTGCCGAAGAGTTGGTTAAGCAGAGCCACCGAGTCGTGATATATTAGGACATTATGACAATATGACTGATAAGAGACCTTGTGAATTGACCATATATACAGGAATACACCATTGCATGAATTTACACTACAAATGTACAATATTGTGAATACCGTTATTATTTTTTCTGTAGTCAAAATCATGATTTACTTATCATCGGCATATTTATCTATATATTTTTTCGTATCTGTTTCTCATCAAATTAGTTTATCTTGAACATATTTGATACAAACATTTCGGTTGTGTCTACGCTTACACAATAAATTTGTTTTGGCAGATACAGCACATTTACTGACACAAAATGTTGTTCCTATCCAGCAGTTAAGCAAGTAGTCAATGTATCCCTTATATACAGTAATCGTCACAAATGTCTTATCACTTGGCTGACTCCAATTTATATATTTTGGTCATTTGACATTTATGTGCTCTTTGTAGTGTAGAGAGAAGACAATTGGTTACTTTATACATCCCAGATAATATAGCGAGTAGACCATTGTCACTTAAGTGTCTCAAAGTAATCTGAAGTGTAGTCACTTTTAAACGTTTTGTGAGTAATTCGTTCAAACTGATTTTATTCAAAATGTGTTGATATAATTCTCATACAGTTAATTTTTATTTTGGCTTAAGTATACTGATATTCCATGTAACATAGCATAAAGTCAATAGTCATTTTAGTGTATCTTAGTAAACTATAGTGAAGTCAATTTAAACGTTTATCTTATATTGCTATTTTATTTTACCCACCAGAAGCAATCCAAGCAATAGTTTATTGGACTGCCCGTAATATGTCTTTTTAGCTGACTATTTGAGGTCAGTTAGCACCCGTACATGTTAACATATCTAGTTATGTAGCTGACCATGTTACCAGCTTAGGCTTTGGACCAGCTATTAAACAGTCTCATTGTAGTCAGAAAGGGTCAAGTGACCCCCTGCTTAGGACATGCACGTGTTAAAATTACTAGTGACGTAGCTATTGAAGTAACTAGTTCCTACTCTAAATGATGGGTGAAATCACTAGTTCGGGACTGTCTCCTAGAACTGCAAAATACTTAGAAATTACATATGTATGGAAAATCACACAGGAGACCATATTTTTATATAACGAAATTCATTTTCTATGCTAAATGATGCGGTTGGATATGTTAAGAAATTTTGTGAACATAGCTTATTAAAGTTTTTTAAAAATGTATAGAAGCTATTTATTTTGTCTAGTTTCCCACACAAGGTAGAGATGAAGGCTAAAACAACTGACAAATTTAAAAAACCTAATATAAATTTCACACCTACAAGTTTTTTTTTGATCTACCAATATGTTTTTCATTTCGAAACACAAGCCATTTCAATTCAATTTGAACAAATCTCCAACACTTTTGAATTTCTTCATATATTTACAAGTTTTTCATTCCTTGCTAACACTGGGAAATATTCCTCACAAAATTGTATTATGTTTCATTGGAACAAATATGAAAAAAATTATAAAACCTTAACAAAATATTATTTTTATCCTCTGTTCCAGAAACAACTTTTGAGAAAAAGTATTTATTATTTAAGCTTTTAATTTTAAGGATTGGAAACAGTAAACAGTAATTTTGTTTTGGGTCCACCTTAATATACATAAGTAAAGTTTTTGAAGGCTGTAAGGACTTTATAACAACTTTTATGACTTCTGACCACTAAAATAATAAATATAAAAACTTTTGTATTTCGTTGTGTAGCATTTCATTTTCAGTTACATTTGCTTTTTCATACACGCCATTTTTTTGTAACGATAAGGCTAATACTAGTACGACTGGTAGTTAGGCATTTACTTATGTTTCAGTTTCTACCACTTTTAAAACATTATGATGGAAAAGACTTTACGTTTGTAACTAAATGCTTAACTATAAAAGTACATGCCTTCTTACATAAAAATGAGTATATATATTTCCTGGATCTTTTATTTCTAAACCTATATATAGTAATATTCACCTCAAGGCTTCCTATCATTTAAAATGACTGCTTGTAAATCTAAATTCTCATCTAACTGTCTAGTTTTTGGTTTATTTGTATTAATGCTTCTGTGTTTTAGTTAAAGCTTATATTTCCCCATAAAGTTTTCTTTATTTTGAAATGGAATTTAAGGACAAAACCTTTACATTTTGGTCGGTTTTGACCACATTTTTGAGTTGACACATTTTCGTTAGCATTTCATAAACTCTGGCGACAAAATGTTATAAAGAACCACATACAAACTCAACATACATGTAGCAAAATATAACAACATGCTATAGAAATTGAAATGGTTAAAAAAAATGATAGAAAAGGAAAAATAAACACAAATGAAAAACTAAACCAACAAAACAATAATAATCTAATACATACACATGACAAAAGCATAATCGTCATCTTGAGAAAAAAGGCAGTTAAGAGAAAGTCACAGAAATGTAAAAAAAGGAAAAGTACATAAAAACAAATAGAAAACCTACATATGTAGAGTTAAGATGATATAGAAATACTCTACATGGATGGTAGACGAAAACTGTTGTTCCATTAAGATTCATTTTTGAACTTTTACTCTTCTGAATTCGATAATATTTGGTATACAAAATTAAAGGTTCTCCAAAATTTCGAAATTCCCTTTAGTTGAGTTTAGGTTCAAAATTCATATTTTTAATAGATGCATAATACCTAAAGTAAAACTGTTAATAGTACTATCTTTAGAACTGTTTTATTTTAAAGCCAATGAATCGTTGATATAAACTTTTTTCTAGAGATCTGCTTCTAGTGAAAACAGGACATAACATAGAAAATCGTCCTTGAACAAAGTCTATCTCAAGAAAGCTTCTTCCATTGTCCGAAGATTTTATTTTAAATATGAGCCACTGTACGATTAAATATATATATACAATTTAGAATGGGGTTTTGGAGATAATCGAAATATGGATATATACAGGCTTTTCCAACAAGAGGTGTTCTTTTGGTGTTCAAATAAAAATGAACTTTTTTGAGATGAATGATGTTTATTTCACAATAAAGAGGAAGGTATGCCGTTAATAATGAAAAACAACATAAGCCAAATGGCTAACACGACCACGCTTACAGGACAACATCCTTTTCATGAAATCTCTCAAAGTGGCTGCCCTATATCCTCGATAGCCTCACGAAATCTATCTTTGAGGTCTTAAATCAACGCTGGGCTGTTGGCTTATAAGGTCTATGCCAAAAAATCGTACACGTGGCCCCAAAGGAGGAAGAAGCAAGGTGTTAAATCACAAGATCTCGGTGGCCAATTGTAATCACCTGACGGCTACCGAGATACCGGGTGATTCAAAATAACACCTCTTGTTGAAAAACCCTTTATTTGAGAAAAATGGATTTACGTTTTTGTGTAGATCATTTTGGAACCTTTTGTATTCGATGTGATAAATTGAAGAAATGTGTGTTGTACTTCGCAGAGTCACACAAATATGTATTAGAAAAGTAATATCTAGAAATACAGCCAGTTACTGGCTAGATTTCTGTATAGAAATACAGCCAGTTACTGGCTAGATTTCTGTATAGAAATACAGCCAGTTACTGGCTAGATTTCTGTATAGAAATACAGCCAGTTACTGGCTAGATTTCTGTATAGAAATACAGCCAGTTACTGGCTAGATTTCTGTATAGAAATACAGCCAGTTACTGGCTAGATTTCTGTATAGAAATACAGCCAGTTACTGGCTAGATTTCTGTATAGAAATACAGCCAGTTACTGGCTAGATTTCTGTATAGAAATACAGCCAGTTACTGGCTAGATTTCTGTATAGAAATACAGCCAGTTACTGGCTAGATTTCTGTATAGAAATACAGCCAGTTACTGGCTAGATTTCTGTATAGAAATACAGCCAGTTACTGGCTAGATTTCTGTATAGAAATACAGCCAGTTACTGGCTAGATTTCTGTGTAGAAATACAGCCAGTTACTGGCTAGATTTCTGTATAGAAATACAGCCAGTTACTGGCTAGATTTCTGTATAGAAATACAGCCAGTTACTGGCTAGATTTCTGTATAGAAATACAGCCAGTTACTGGCTAGATTTCTGTATAGAAATACAGCCAGTTACTGGCTAGATTTCTGTATAGAAATACAGCCAGTTACTGGCTAGATTTCTGTATAGAAATACAGCCAGTTACTGGCTAGATTTCTGTATAGAAATACAGCCAGTTACTGGCTAGATTTCTGTATAGAAATACAGCCAGTTACTGGCTAGATTTCTGTATAGAAATACAGCCAGTTACTGGCTAGATTTCTGTATAGAAATACAGCCAGTTACTGGCTAGATTTCTGTATAGAAATACAGCCAGTTACTGGCTAGATTTCTGTATAGAAATACAGCCAGTTACTGGCTAGATTTCTGTATAGAAATACAGCCAGTTACTGGCTAGATTTCTGTATAGAAATACAGCCAGTTACTGGCTAGATTTCTGTATAGAAATACAGCCAGTTACTGGCTAGATTTCTGTATAGAAATACAGCCAGTTACTGGCTAGATTTCTGTATAGAAATACAGCCAGTTACTGGCTAGATTTCTGTATAGAAATACAGCCAGTTACTGGCTAGATTTCTGTATAGAAATATAGCCAGTTACTGGCTAGATTTCTGTATAGAAATACAGCCAGTTACTGGCTAGATTTCTGTATAGAAATACAGCCAGTTACTGGCTAGATTTCTGTATAGAAATACAGCCAGTTACTGGCTAGATTTCTGTATAGAAATACAGCCAGTTACTGGCTAGATTTCTGTATAGAAATACAGCCAGTTACTGGCTAGATTTCTGTATAGAAATACAGCCAGTTACTGGCTAGATTTCTGTATAGAAATATAGCCAGTTACTGGCTAGATTTCTGTATAGAAATACAGCCAGTTACTGGCTAGATTTCTGTATAGAAATACAGCCAGTTGCTGGCTAGATTTCTGTATAGAAATACAGCCAGTTACTGGCTATATTTCTGTATAGAAATACAGCCAGTTACTGGCTAGATTTCTGTATAGAAATACAGCCAGTTACTGGCTAGATTTCTGTATAGAAATACAGCCAGTTACTGGCTAGATTTCTGTATAGAAATACAGCCAGTTACTGGCTAGATTTCTGTATAGAAATACAGCCAGTTACTGGCTAGATTTCTGTATAGAAATACAGCCAGTTACTGGCTAGATTTCTGTATAGAAATACAGCCAGTTACTGGCTAGATTTCTGTATAGAAATACAGCCAGTTACTGGCTAGATATCTGTATAGAAATACAGCCAGTTACTGGCTAGATTTCTGTATAGAAATACAGCCAGTTACTGGCTAGATTTCTGTATAGAAATACAGCCAGTTACTGGCTAGATTTCTGTATAGAAATACAGCCAGTTACTGGCTAGATTTCTGTATAGAAATACAGCCAGTTACTGGCTAGATTTCTGTATAGAAATACAGCCAGTTACTGGCTAGATTTCTGTATAGAAATACAGCCAGTTACTGGCTAGATTTCTGTATAGAAATACAGCCAGTTACTGGCTAGATTTCTGTATAGAAATACAGCCAGTTACTGGCTAGATTTCTGTATAGAAATACAGCCAGTTACTGGCTAGATTTCTGTATAGAAATACAGCCAGTTACTGGCTAGATTTCTGTATAGAAATACAGCCAGTTACTGGCTAGATTTCTGTATAGAAATACAGCCAGTTACTGGCTAGATTTCTGTATAGAAATACAGCCAGTTACTGGCTAGATTTCTGTATAGAAATACAGCCAGTTACTGGCTAGATTACTGTATAGAAATACAGCCAGTTACTGGCTAGATTTCTGTATAGAAATACAGCCAGTTACTGGCTAGATTTCTGTGTAGAAATACAGCCAGTTACTGGCTAGATTTCTGTATAGAAATACAGCCAGTTACTGGCTAGATTTCTGTATAGAAATACAGCCAGTTACTGGCTAGATTTCTGTATAGAAATACAGCCAGTTACTGGCTAGATTTCTGTATAGAAATACAGCCAGTTACTGGCTAGATTTCTGTATAGAAATACAGCCAGTTACTGGCTAGATTTCTGTATAGAAATACAGCCAGTTACTGGCTAGATTTCTGTATAGAAATACAGCCAGTTACTGGCTAGATTTCTGTATAGAAATACAGCCAGTTACTGGCTAGATTTCTGTATAGAAATACAGCCAGTTACTGGCTAGATTTCTGTATAGAAATACAGCCAGTTACTGGCTAGATTTCTGTATAGAAATACAGCCAGTTACTGGCTAGATTTCTGTATAGAAATACAGCCAGTTACTGGCTAGATTTCTGTATAGAAATACAGCCAGTTACTGGCTAGATTTCTGTATAGAAATACAGCCAGTTACTGGCTAGATTTCTGTATAGAAATACAGCCAGTTACTGGCTAGATTTCTGTATAGAAATATAGCCAGTTACTGGCTAGATTTCTGTATAGAAATACAGCCAGTTACTGGCTAGATTTCTGTATAGAAATACAGCCAGTTACTGGCTAGATTTCTGTATAGAAATACAGCCAGTTACTGGCTAGATTTCTGTATAGAAATACAGCCAGTTACTGGCTAGATTTCTGTATAGAAATACAGCCAGTTACTGGCTAGATTTCTGTATAGAAATACAGCCAGTTACTGGCTAGATTTCTGTATAGAAATACAGCCAGTTACTGGCTAGATTTCTGTATAGAAATACAGCCAGTTACTGGCTAGATTTCTGTATAGAAATACAGCCAGTTACTGGCTAGATTTCTGTATAGAAATACAGCCAGTTACTGGCTAGATTTCTGTATAGAAATACAGCCAGTTACTGGCTAGATTTCTGTATAGAAATACAGCCAGTTACTGGCTAGATTTCTGTATAGAAATACAGCCAGTTACTGGCTAGATTTCTGTATAGAAATACAGCCAGTTACTGGCTAGATTTCTGTATAGAAATACAGCCAGTTACTGGCTAGATTTCTGTATAGAAATACAGCCAGTTACTGGCTAGATTTCTGTATAGAAATACAGCCAGTTACTGGCTAGATTTCTGTATAGAAATACAGCCAGTTACTGGCTAGATTTCTGTATAGAAATACAGCCAGTTACTGGCTAGATTTCTGTATAGAAATACAGCCAGTTACTGGCTAGATTTCTGTATAGAAATACAGCCAGTTACTGGCTAGATTTCTGTATAGAAATACAGCCAGTTACTGGCTAGATTTCTGTATAGAAATACAGCCAGTTACTGGCTAGATTTCTGTATAGAAATACAGCCAGTTACTGGCTAGATTTCTGTATAGAAATACAGCCAGTTACTGGCTAGATTTCTGTATAGAAATACAGCCAGTTACTGGCTAGATTTCTGTATAGAAATACAGCCAGTTAC
Organism: Calliphora vomitoria; assembly: GCA_942486065.2. Classification (NCBI taxonomy): domain Eukaryota; kingdom Metazoa; phylum Arthropoda; class Insecta; order Diptera; family Calliphoridae; genus Calliphora; species Calliphora vomitoria. The sequence goes on from OW818031.2 coordinate 60,060,547, forward strand.
TGGCTAGATTTCTGTATAGAAATACAGCCAGTTACTGGCTAGATTTCTGTATAGAAATACAGCCAGTTACTGGCTAGATTTCTGTATAGAAATACAGCCAGTTACTGGCTAGATTTCTGTATAGAAATACAGCCAGTTACTGGCTAGATTTCTGTATAGAAATACAGCCAGTTACTGGCTAGATTTCTGTATAGAAATACAGCCAGTTACTGGCTAGATTTCTGTATAGAAATACAGCCAGTTACTGGCTAGATTTCTGTATAGAAATACAGCCAGTTACTGGCTAGATTTCTGTATAGAAATACAGCCAGTTACTGGCTAGATTTCTGTATAGAAATACAGCCAGTTACTGGCTAGATTTCTGTATAGAAATACAGCCAGTTACTGGCTAGATTTCTGTATAGAAATACAGCCAGTTACTGGCTAGATTTCTGTATAGAAATACAGCCAGTTACTGGCTAGATTTCTGTATAGAAATACAGCCAGTTACTGGCTAGATTTCTGTATAGAAATACAGCCAGTTACTGGCTAGATTTCTGTATAGAAATACAGCCAGTTACTGGCTAGATTTCTGTATAGAAATACAGCCAGTTACTGGCTAGATTTCTGTATAGAAATACAGCCAGTTACTGGCTAGATTTCTGTATAGAAATACAGCCAGTTACTGGCTAGATTTCTGTATAGAAATACAGCCAGTTACTGGCTAGATTTCTGTATAGAAATACAGCCAGTTACTGGCTAGATTTCTGTATAGAAATACAGCCAGTTACTGGCTAGATTTCTGTATAGAAATACAGCCAGTTACTGGCTAGATTTCTGTATAGAAATACAGCCAGTTACTGGCTAGATTTCTGTATAGAAATACAGCCAGTTACTGGCTAGATTTCTGTATAGAAATACAGCCAGTTACTGGCTAGATTTCTGTATAGAAATACAGCCAGTTACTGGCTAGATTTCTGTATAGAAATACAGCCAGTTACTGGCTAGATTTCTGTATAGAAATACAGCCAGTTACTGGCTAGATTTCTGTATAGAAATACAGCCAGTTACTGGCTAGATTTCTGTATAGAAATACAGCCAGTTACTGGCTAGATTTCTGTATAGAAATACAGCCAGTTACTGGCTAGATTTCTGTATAGAAATACAGCCAGTTACTGGCTAGATTTCTGTATAGAAATACAGCCAGTTACTGGCTAGATTTCTGTATAGAAATACAGCCAGTTACTGGCTAGATTTCTGTATAGAAATACAGCCAGTTACTGGCTAGATTTCTGTATAGAAATACAGCCAGTTACTGGCTAGATTTCTGTATAGAAATACAGCCAGTTACTGGCTAGATTTCTGTATAGAAATACAGCCAGTTACTGGCTAGATTTCTGTATAGAAATACAGCCAGTTACTGGCTAGATTTCTGTATAGAAATACAGCCAGTTACTGGCTAGATTTCTGTATAGAAATACAGCCAGTTACTGGCTAGATTTCTGTATAGAAATACAGCCAGTTACTGGCTAGATTTCTGTATAGAAATACAGCCAGTTACTGGCTAGATTTCTGTATAGAAATACAGCCAGTTACTGGCTAGATTTCTGTATAGAAATACAGCCAGTTACTGGCTAGATTTCTGTATAGAAATACAGCCAGTTACTGGCTAGATTTCTGTATAGAAATACAGCCAGTTACTGGCTAGATTTCTGTATAGAAATACAGCCAGTTACTGGCTAGATTTCTGTATAGAAATACAGCCAGTTACTGGCTAGATTTCTGTATAGAAATACAGCCAGTTACTGGCTAGATTTCTGTATAGAAATACAGCCAGTTACTGGCTAGATTTCTGTATAGAAATACAGCCAGTTACTGGCTAGATTTCTGTATAGAAATACAGCCAGTTACTGGCTAGATTTCTGTATAGAAATACAGCCAGTTACTGGCTAGATTTCTGTATAGAAATACAGCCAGTTACTGGCTAGATTTCTGTATAGAAATACAGCCAGTTACTGGCTAGATTTCTAGTATAGAAATACAGCCAGTTACTGGCTAGATTTCTGTATAGAAATACAGCCAGTTACTGGCTAGATTTCTGTATAGAAATACAGCCAGTTACTGGCTAGATTTCTGTATAGAAATACAGCCAGTTACTGGCTAGATTTCTGTATAGAAATACAGCCAGTTACTGGCTAGATTTCTGTATAGAAATACAGCCAGTTACTGGCTAGATTTCTGTATAGAAATACAGCCAGTTACTGGCTAGATTTCTGTATAGAAATACAGCCAGTTTACTGGCTAGATTTCTGTATAGAAATACAGCCAGTTACTAGGCTAGATTTCTGTATAGAAAATACAGCCAGTTACTGGCTAGATTTCTGTATAGAAATACAGCCAGTTACTGGCTAGATTTCTGTATAGAAATACAGCCAGTTACTGGCTAGATTTCTGTATAGAAATACAGCCAGTTACTGGCTAGAATTTCTGTATAGAAATACAGCCAGTTACTGGCTAGATTTCTGTATAGAAATACAGCCAGTTACTGGCTAGATTTCTGTATAGAAATACAGCCAGTTACTGGCTTAGATTTCTGTATAGAAATACAGCCAGTTACTGGCTAGATTTCTGTATAGAAATACAGCCAGTTACTGGCTAGATTTCTGTATAGAAATACAGCCAGTTACTGGCTAGATTTCTGTATAGAAATACAGCCAGTTACTGGCTAGATTTCTGTATAGAAATACAGCCAGTTACTGGCTAGATTTCTGTATAGAAATACAGCCAGTTACTGGCTAGATTTCTGTATAGAAATACAGCCAGTTACTGGCTAGATTTCTGTATAGAATACAGCCAGTTACTGGCTAGATTTTCTGGTATAGAAATACAGCCAGTTACTGGCTAGATTTCTGTATAGAAATACAGCCAGTTACTGGCTAGATTTTCACTGTATTAGAAATACAGCCAGTTACTGGCTAGATTTCTGTACAGAAATACAGCCAGTTACTGGCTAGATTTCTGTATAGAAATACAGCCAGTTACTGGCTAGATTTTCTGTATAGAAATAACAGCCAGTTACTGGCTAGATTTCTGCCGTATAGTAGAAATACAGCCAGTTACTGGCTAGATTTCTGTATAGAAATACAGCCAGTTACTGGCTAGATTTCTGTATAGAAATACAGCCAGTTACTGGCTAGATTTCTGTATAGAAATACAGCCAGTTACTGGCTAGATTTCTGTATAGAAATACAGCCAGTTACTGGCTAGATTC